>VXBL01004958.1:78695-107614 GCA_013400195.1 Aramus guarauna
AGAGTATCATTCGTTGCGATGAAGATGAAGCCCACGTTGCATCTGTATATTGCACTGTTTGTGCCACTCACCTGTGCGCAGACTGTTCCCAACTTACTCATTCTACAAAGACACTAGCAAAACACAGGCGTGTACCTCTTGCTGATAAGCCTCATGAGAAGACCATGTGCTCCCAACACCAAGTGCATGCTATTGAATTTGTTTGCCTAGAAGAGGGCTGTCAGGCGAGTCCTCTTATGTGTTGTGTCTGCAAAGAATATGGGAAGCATCAAGGTCATAAGGTACTGATAATAATCTATGTCTAGTCATGCCATGGAGTGGCTTGCATAATTATTTATCCAATTAAAGTACAGAAGATTATCAAGAGAGGAGGGTAGATTCTTGATATGTCTTTATAGAAGTAACTTCATACTGTTCTTTCATTTTCCTTTCATTTCAAATAACTGCCATGGTAAAATTACAAGGAAAAAACCAAACACATTCTTTCTAAGACCACAATAAGTTATTTATATACTAAGATGGACAGTCCCTTTATCTGATGCTTTTTTGAACTTCTCACAGCATTAAGTCATCAGTTCTGAACATTGTTTTCATCATGCAAACACTAGGTTCACCCAACCTGGTGCAGTCTAACCAGCCTTCTTTTTTTATAATTGATTATGGTAAACAGGCAAATTTGTACATTTACTTGTGTAATTGCTAGATGCCTATCTGAGTCTCCACATAAAATGCTATCACAAGTTACAGATTAAATGGCAAGTTAGTTGTAAATTCTTACTTGCCTTTCCTATATATATATGTGTGTGTGTGTGTATATATATATGTTTATATAAAATATGTTGTAAAATATAAAAGATGGTTAAAGAAGATATTTATGATTGATCTTTGATTTGTTGCTTTTAATTAATAGCATTCTGTCTTGGAACCAGAAGCAAACCAGATTCGTGCATCCATTTTAGACATGGCCCACTGTATAAGAACTTTCACAGAAGAAATCTCAGATTATTCCAGAAAATTAGTTGGAATTGTTCAGCATATAGAAGGAGGAGAACAAATAGTTGAAGATGGAGTTGGAATGGCCCATACTGAACATGTATGCTTCTGCTTTGTTTTTTTTCCTCACTGGCACAGAATATTTGCTTTTTGTAATAACCAAGATAAGTAATTTCTTTGAAAATTCTACATAGGTTTTATAAGATGAGATCTTAAGTTCTTATCTCTACTAAGTTAGTATTGAGGCTTAAACCAGCAGATAAGAGGAGAACTTGCAGTCCATTACAATGTTTTAAGGCTACATGAAAATAGGGAGGCAGTAAGGAAAGCTGTATAGCTACTACAGTATTGAAGTACTATGACAGAGTGCAGCTTTTTTCCCTGCTCATTTTTAGTAAGGTGTGTATACATACAAATAAGCTACTTGGTTATTGGAGTAACTTCTTGGAGGATCTTGGTCTTAGGGTTGATAAGACTTTCTATATAACTGGGACTTGAACTGTGATGTAGTCAAGCAGATGTGAACATAAGTTAGAAACTGGAATAAAATGAAAAATGTGCTTCTGGAATCAACTGGTGTCCTTAATCTTCTGGATCTCCTGACTGCAACACTGTAGGTACCAGGGACTGCAGAGAATGCTCGCTCATGCGTCCGAGCCTATTTTTCTGATCTTCATGAAACCCTTTGTCGTCAGGAGGAAATGGCTCTTAGTGTTGTTGATGCTCACGTGAGAGAGAAGTTGATTTGGCTTAGGCAACAGCAAGAAGACATGACCATCCTCTTGTCACAGGTTTCAACAGCTTGCCTTCATTGTGAAAAAACTTTACAACAGGTAGGTTGACAGGTCAGCTGTAACATGGCAAGATACATGGAACTGGAAGTTAAGTTTAAGCTGTAAATGAAAAGGGTAGATGGTACTCTGCATTTTTATTTCCTTTGCAATGTTAAAACAATTATGATAATGTGAGATTGAAGTATTCATTACAAGGGAGTGTCAGACAAGGATAATCAGTACAAAACCATCAAATCCTCCAGTTGCTGGAAATCCTGTGTCATGATTCTCTTGTCTGGAGTAATTTCTGGTTATTTGTGAAGTTAGTAGGAAGGAGATATGAAACTGAAGCAAAAAACCTACAAGATTTATGGGAAGGATTTTACAGTTGCAATTACCAGTGTAGGTGTTTGAAGATAGTTGCCATACAATGCTGGTAGGAAAAAAGTGGTTTAAGACTAAATAAATTTTGGTAGCACTTGTAATACAGGTAATTCAACATAATAAATGTGTGAAGAAAGTGCCTATATGAGAGTATCTGATTGGTCCATTATTCACTTAATTTAGAGATAGCAGGAAGTAAATAGCATATGTAGCGAACAGTAAATTGAATGTAAGAAATTACTTCATTCATGTGTTATTTGTACTTTTTTTTTCTTAACTTTTGTTTAGAGCTAATGTCTGGTTGCTTAGTCATATGTACTCTTAAGTATGTAATGTTCCCATTATTAATAGGTGAATATTAATCTTTTTGTGCTAAGTGTATGTTGCAAAGTAGATGCTCTATTCCAGCTGCTGGAATGATATATGAATGATATAAATATTCTTTATATATTACATTACTGTCTCTTATAATTTATATTCTTATTCCTACAGGACTAAGAGAGGCCAAAGAAAAAGTATTTTAAAACTGCAGAACTATTTAGTATCTATTAGTATTTAGGAAGAATGATATGGCCTTCACATTTATATTGCAATTTTAAATAATTTTGTTTTGTAAATGTGAGTTTCCTTAACTAGAGTATTTCTATTTAAAATATGTTTGGCTATTTTAAGTAAGTTACTAAAGGAAAGGCATGCTTTTGTTTTCTTTGTCTGTTTAGGATGACTGCAGAGTAGTATTGGCCAAACAGGAAATTACAAGATTGCTAGAGACATTACAGAAACAGCAGCAGCAGTTTACAGAGCTTGCAGATCACGTACAGCTGGATGCTAGCATACCTGTCACTTTTACAAAGGTATTCTTAATCTCATGGAAGTACAGTTATCCATTTTATGAAGTCCCAAATGTAATTTAAAAGAAAGCAGGAATAATATATATTCATTAGGATTCTGTATTTGTTGCGGCAAATTTAGGCAGTTCAGAATCAGTTACAGCCACAGTGTCTTATCATACGATGAGTGCCATGTGGTATTTGAGCAACAAAACTACTATGCTGTTATAGTCAGTGTAAGAAACATTTGTTTGACCTTGACTACATCAGTAGCTTTGTTTGAACATTAGCTGGTTTCTTTTAAATATGTAAGGTAGTATTTGTGAATTCTAGAAACATCCCTGATTTTTTTGTACATTCAACTCAGACCAGGAATCTATCCTTTGTTTTTCCTTGTATTTTCATCTTTTTTGTGAGGACAGCATAGCTTCTGCAGAGTGTTTATTATTTTATTTCCTGAAAATTCCACACCTATTTTTAAATGCAATAATGCTATTATAACTTTCAGTTTATAATATGAAAAAGAATGTATTCATTTCATTTCATTAAATGATAATTTGTCTTACAGTTGTTTTGTATTCACTAATAGTTTATTTTCTAAGTACAGGGGGTTTTTTATTGCTTTAATACCATTTTAATACAACCTATGCTGTTAAAGGGATGAAATTATTTGGAGTTTGATAATGGCGATACTTTTCATGTAGGAGACTACGTGAGTTTGAAACTCTAAAGAGCGAGAAGTACTTTGATTTATGGGGTTTTTTGGTTCTGAGTGGGTGAAAGAAGAGTAAGATCTATTGTTGCTGAGATAAAACTGATGATTTAACTGTTGCTGTTGAAGCTTTTACTATAAGGAAATGGATGTTTCCATGGGAATTCTGTCCCAGCCCTTATTGATGTCAAAAATTCAATTTCCTCCAAATAATGTTTTGTGACTTTACTATATTTTAATTTCCATGTAGTAATTGCTTTGTCAGATCAATAAATGCAACACTTTCACTTCTGTCCTTCCCTTCCCTATTCAGCAGACCAGAGTCAGTAGGGTCAGAGAGACCTCTTCTGCAAACCCCTTGTTGTTCCATGAGTGAAGCAGCATTCACATTTCACAGATGATTAATTGCATTCTGTGTATTCAGAGTTAATTGATGCTGCCATTTCACAGGGCTGAGTCAGGCATTTTGGATGTCTGGTTTTGCCTTTTGGAGCTGTTAATCTGACTCAGAAAATTTTGATTGTGAATTTCTGAGCATTTGGAAAGAGAATGGTTGCAGCCAGCTAAGTTGTAGTGGGAGATCTGAAATAAGTCTTGGCTTGGGGAACCCAGAAGTTTTCCAGTGTGTCTCTACACCTCAGCTTTCTTTAGAAAGAAATGGAGCTTCTATTGTTTTGCTCCTGTGACAAATTGGTATTTCCATGAAATCTTCTGAAGCTTAGATTCTGAATTTCAAAGATGCCAAAGCAGGTGTCGTTTTTCACAAAAACAGCAGTAGCCATGAAAATGTAAAGTGAAAATAATTACTTCAGTATCTTTTTGTTTCCTCACTTCTGACAAAGTTTAAAGCTCTCTTTCTACATAATGTTTTTTTTAGAATACTGTCATGCTCATGGCTGCTGTTGTGACTTATACTGACGCTTGTTGCACCTGAAAGGTCTGTGCCTATCAACAGATTTCATACAGATATAAAATCTTCAGATCAAAAACTGTGAACTATTATCGTATCACTGAAATGGTCTTTCTCAGGAGCTCTCATGCACTGAAGGCTGCATCCATTATAAAATTAAAAATTTCAAACAGTACCAGATCAGAGGAACATTCCATATCCAGTGAAGTTTGTAGCAATTTAAGGTAGAGGTCCTTCTCACTACTGAAAGTGAGTAGGTTTTATTCATGTATTTTGTTTCACTGATGACATGAAAAACACTGATAGTGCTGTTTCCTCCTCCTAAACCACCTAGGGAAATGCCACATGTAAAGCTCTGAAGGGAAGATTTTAAGAATTCCAGGACAAGATGCTGTAAACCTTTCAAGAAATATGTTAGTACATAATATTTTTTCCCCAGGTGTTGCTAATGTATTGTTTCCAATGGATCCTTCTTTACCAATGTATTTATGAGGACTTTGACCAAATAAGGTTGAGATGTCTTCATGTACTTTGTTTACAAGGAAATGGCTCTTCATCCAGGAATGTGATCCTTATTTTGAGAGATCCTTATTTTGCTTTTTTGTCTTGGTCAAATGAGACCAGTGGCTGTGGAGTGTTACGTACTGGAATAGGAATTGGTCATCCTAAATATTTATGTGTACATACGTAACACATAAATGTATGGGGAGAGAGTACCTGAGATAGTAAAGAGCATTTATCCATTAATGTGGAAGGAAGTATGGAAAATTGCTAACCCTTACCAACGGCAAGAGTACCCAAGACGACAGTAATCTATCAGAGGCAAAGCACTTAACACTATCTTTAAGTAAACCTATATACAGCTTTTGTCATGTCAACAAATTCCTTAAAGACAAAGGACAAAAACTAAGAGATCACAGTTGTTGTGTAGGGTTTTCTTCTGCACTTTCTGTACTGAGATTGAAGAAAACACCAGGTTTTACTTGAACAGAAGTCACAGGTTACTTTTTTTTAAGTATGCTATCAAATTACGCACCTGGCATAAATGCAGAAACAAAGAGGTTTTACTGACCAGATTTTTTTAAGTAACATTTTTTATTGAATGTGATTATATAGTTGATGCAGAGATTTTTTTTATCTATCGATTTCTAGCTGTGATCATCAATAGTCAATTATTTCTGACTCGTATTATAGGTGCTATATGTTGTTTTCTGAATAGGAACTTTTCTTGCAAGGTTCTTCCTGAAGTGACAGAACTACTCACAGAAAAAGCAGAAATTTGGTGTCTGTTACAGATTGCGTTTTGATTCCTTCTGAGAGAGTACATACATAATGAGAACAACCTGTTTCAACATTACACCTTACAGAAAGCAAACAGCAACAGAATGGCTGAGTTTGACAGAATCATTCATCTCCTCCATTTCCCTGATGCTTTGAGTTGCACAGGCCAGCAATGCCTCTGCTTTGCAGCCATGGGAGCTGTAGAGGTGACTTATGCTTCTAGTGGAGCCCTAAGAGAATGGCCAGGCTGGCTCACTGGCAGCAAGCCCTGGCCATAGCCAGGGTGCTGCCTCTGGCAAGAAACTATTATCCTGGGTTTTGTCTGGGATGGAGTTAATTTTCACAACAAGCTGGGAGGGGAGGTAGCCAGGACGGCTGACCCAAACTAGCCAAAGGGTATTCCGTACCATGACATCATGCTCAGGATATAAAGCAAGGAGCTGGCCTGGAAGCAGTCACTGCTTGGTGACATGCTAGGCATGGGGTTTCAGGGCAGCGAGCAAGTTGCATTGTATATCAGCCACTTTGTAGACTCTGTTATAAGTATTGTTATTTTTCTCTCCCTTTGCTGTCCCAGTAAACTGTCCTTGTCCCAACACACCAGTTTTACCTTTTTCTTCTGATTCTCCTCCCCATCCCATCAGCAGGGGAGCAGTGGAGGAGTGAGCAAGCAGCCACATGGTGCTGAGCTGCCAGCTGGGGCTAAACCATGACACATACAAACTTAGCAGCTCTATCCGGAGTGGCCTCTTTTCCTTCCTTCTTCCTTTCAGGCACAGAGAACAACTGGGGAGATTCATCCCCAGAAATTTTAGACAAAATCAGAACTGAGGCTTGAATGTGGAAAGGTTGCAGAGGCATGGCATTTTTTAGACTCTTCAGTGCCTTTTGCATACTACTTTGTGTTCTGTCTCTGCCTGCGCCTTTCCTGCTGACATGCTTGTCAAGAATCTGCCCACAGGTTTTTCTTCTCCAGAAGGAGATCTGTTCTGATAACATGCTGTGTTGCAATGTTGTCACTGAATTTAGCACCTTCAGCTCTGAAACAAAAAATCTAGAACTTAGAGGAAATGTATTGAAAAGCAAGTAAGTGTCAATGTTTTATTTTCCAGATCTCAAATATTCAGTTAGTGCTTTAGTTTTGGAGCATCTGCCTTGTGTAGTATCAATGCTGTAGTGCTGAAACTGCTCAGCTTGTACAAGTTTATTTCACAGATTCAAATACAGTCAATTTTTCACAACGGTTAGCCTGTGGAGTTCTATGCCAAGGATCTTCTGGTCCCTAACTGTCAGTGGTTTCAAGAAACAAGCAGAGAGATTCGTAGATCAATAATACATCAAAATCTCTTACTTGCAGAAACCGCATTGTTGGCTCAGTAAGTCCATGAACTGCAAGCTGTTAGACACAAGGAGAGTGTTTAGGGGAGTTATCATTATGTACTTTCCCTGTTCCTTACTTCCACATGTATCCATCTTTACCTAGTTTCAGACAACATACTAGATTAGATGGACTTTTGATCTGACTCTTCTGCTTACAATCATGATGTTGCTGACTTTTACATTGTGGTTTGGTTTTTTTAGAAAGCAGTTTCTCTTTGGAGATTGCAATAGCATAAGGTCATTGAACTAATCTGTATTGATTATTCTGGCAGTATGCTACCTTGTCTGTGACAGAGGGGAGAATGGAGTTGCATGTCATGATGACATATATCCAGCTATATGATGGATTGTGTGTGTGTGTGTCTCTCAAGTCACATGATGTAGATGTTTATCCAGTTACACTGATGCATGTTGGTCTTGTACCAGGAGCAGTTGTAGCATTTTTGCACTCAATAAATAGCATTTCTAATGCAAGAAGACATAAAAAGCTGTGTGGTGTAGACACTGGGTTTTGTGTATTGTTTGCCCAGCACAGTGCTGTCTGGATTTTGCAAGAAAACAAATGTATTGCCACATAGTACTGATGATTAAAACTCTTGTATTTCATCAAGATAGCATTTCTAAGTATTTCAAAATTATGTTTCAGGGATACATAGTAAGCTTAGCCTATGTTGTTTATTTTACAATTTACAGTTTGCTGCTTTATATTAGTAATACCACTTGATTGCATTGTTAGCATCAGCTTGTTCAATACTCATGGTAGCTTGGTCTAACCTACAAATAGGAAGTTGATTCTCTTTCCTTGACTCAAAGCTTTGTTTTCTTCACTATTTCAGATTACTGTTTAATACTAATAATGTTGCTGTTGTAATGCAGTAAAGGATTGGAAGTTGCTTGAGGTGAAGACGTGTGGCTATGGAGCATCCAGAAAGGAAATAGTTCTGTAGGTGGGGGCGTTGGTAATGTGACAAAACATAGTGGAAAAACTACAAAACCAACAGAGTTTTCTGGTCAGAGAATTCTAAGTAATCACTATGAACAACTTCTCATGCAGTTTAAGTCAAGAATGATGAAAGAATTTGAAATTTTATCAAGTACAGACATACTACATACATGTCTTTCTAAAAGGCATGTGATAACTCAGGAAGAAGTTACAGGTTCACTACAGAGATTATTGGATATTTTAGTTTATATTATCACTGGAGGTGATTGGTGATTGTACCTTGTATTTTTGGGGTCCAGCCATTTAATTGCTTAACAAATAGTGACAAGTATCTTAAACATAAGGGTTGTCTAATTTGAATTTCCTAAACTTGTTGTTATTTTGTGGATGCTGTTTCTTCCAGGACAACCGGGTACATATTGGACCAAAAATGGAAATTCGGGTTGTCACTCTAGGATTAGATGGAGCTGGCAAAACAACTATTTTGTTTAAGTTAAAGCAAGATGAATTCATGCAGCCAATTCCAACAATAGGTTAGTATCAACAATTTAAATGTGATGATTTTTCTGCATGTTTGACTGATCTGTAGAATTTGATTATATTCATACAGAACAAGATTATAAAACTTTAGTATTTTTATTTTAGGTTTTAATGTTGAAACAGTAGAATACAAGAATCTGAAGTTTACTATTTGGGACGTAGGAGGGAAGCACAAATTGAGGCCATTGTGGAAACATTATTATCTCAATACACAAGGTGAGGCTAATAAAACTTTTAAACTGTATTTTGTCTTCTAGCTTGTATTTCAGAGCCGAAAAGATTATTAATAGTCATAATTTATAACTGTAGAAAATTGTTCTTCTGATGCAAAGTACAGCTGCTAGATTCATGAGCTAAGAAATTTTAATCCAGTTGGTTACAGTGTCTGCTACATGATAAAGGTGCATTCTCCATAAATCCATCAGACAGTTCATGGAGCCAAACAGAATTGGAATCTCAATAAAACTGGTTCTAGCTGACAACAGACAAGGTGCAGCTTTCCAAAGTTTGCATAGTGAGAAGTGGTATTTGCCAGGTATTAAAATGCTAATTAGCGCTTGAAATTAAATACTGAGCCTTTAGGAGCTTTTAGTTAGCAACTTAAAAAATTCTACAAAGTTCTGTAACTTTGGACTTGGTATTGCAGTGTAGTATCTGGTCATAGATTAGATTACTGATTATGAAAACGTTGATCTAACTGGTACCAACTTAGATATTAATGCTGTCCTTCTGCAAATGCTCCATAGTTGTTTCCTAGTTTAGAAAGGGGTTCCACTTCATTAACTCATTCAAAATTATCTGAAATACTTCGGAATGACAAACATCAGCTTCTGTGCTCCAGTTTGTGCATTATTTCAGCCTTCATTGCAAACTGCAACATTTTAAATTGTCCATCTTTTCAAACTTTGAAAAATTATATTGCGTGATTTCTTTTGTCCTCTTAAAACTTACCATGTAAACACCAGTAGCATTGAATCATGTCTGACTTGAAGAACTGTATGTTGGAGAGAAAATCTAAGCAGTTAACCTAGCTGCAGTCAGCTTTGCTTAGTTTTGATGTTGGGAGTTTTTTCTTTGCAAAATCCATGAGATTAAATTCCGCCCTCTAGCTGTGCTTCCCTGACTCTCCAGTCTTTCTGGACTCTTGGTTACTTTCTGTAGTGGATAGTAAAAATCTACTGCTGCTGTGTTGGGTCCATGGCAATCTTCTCTGGATTTTGTACTCTATAGCTAAAGGAAGTTGTGCCGATTTGGCTGAATGTGTAGATTTTATAGCCAGTTAAGGGAAACTGGAACAGTCATGTGGGACTTGAGTATAAATGGATCAGGAAACGGTTTAAACTGAGATACTCAATCCACACATAGTAAATCTGGTTTTAGACCTAAGTAGTTAAAGTATCACAGCCTTTATGTTAGACTATGCAAAAAACTTCAGCCTTTTTTTCCCTGTTTTAGGATGAATTCTAGATTTTTGTCAAAAGTATAGAGGTATGTAAGGCATTTCTCAGTCCTCCTGGATTTGAAAGTGAAGTTGCACACTGCTCAGAAGCTTCACAGAGAACACTGCTGGAAAAAAAAGAATTGTGTAAATTGAAAGCTAATTTTACAGTGTGAATTTGAATGTGTGTAAAACATTTCTCTCTCTCTTTCATAGCGGTGGTGTTTGTTGTTGATAGCAGTCACAGAGACAGGGTCAGCGAAGCACACAATGAACTTGCAAAACTTTTAACAGAGAAGGAATTGCGGGATGCTTTGCTCTTGATCTTTGCTAATAAACAGGTACTTGTGACTTTTTTTTTCACTCTGGTACTCTTTTCCTCAGTTTGTCTATCAAATTCCAACATTCTGAACCCTCTGCCGTGGGCAGGTAATGGTAATGTGGAAAGGATAAAATGTAGATGTTTTCTTTAATGTTGGCAAAATAGATGATGCTAGACTGCTTAGTTGACTCAACAACCAGTTTTTGTTTTATGGTAACCAGGAGTCAATGCGTTAACTGTTTTACTTGGCTTTTGTGTTTGGAAAGCTTTTATACAATCTGTAGCTTCAGTCTAAGCCATCAGTTGAAAATAACATGCTTCAAACATAATACAGAAGAATAATTGAGTCTTTGTATCTGATTCTGTTGCAGGATGTAGCGGGTGCACTTTCAGTGGAAGAAATCACAGAACTGCTGAGTCTCCACAAACTCTGCTGTGGCCGTAGCTGGTATATTCAAGGTTGTGATGCCCGAAGTGGTACAGGACTTTATGAAGGATTGGACTGGCTTTCAAGGCAATTAGTGGCTGCTGGTGTTCTGGATGTGGCTTAATTTTAAAGCAGCTGCAATTTAAGGTTGTAGTTTACTGTTTTGTTTGCACGATTTAGGATGTTGTAGCCAGGTCTGCTGTCTGAAGAGGGGACTTTATTAACCTGGTGGTTACAGAAAAATACAACCCTTTATCCTAGATTGGATAATTGGTTCAGTAAAGTTGTGCAGTTGATAGTAGTTTTGAAGTTTGATACATTTACAAGTAATGGAACGGGCTAGTTACAAGGGTGCCTTGAAATTCTTTTTGGTGAAATTAGGTTATTACAATTTAAAATTCTTCCCTGATATAATATGCATTGGAGTTCATCTAATAATTATAGCAAGGTTATGGTAGTTAATTGGTGTCAGAAAAATTTTAAGTGGTTTAGAAATACTTTCTCAGCAAACTATTCCAAAATCCATCTCACGTTATTAGAATAGCCAGCTCTATTAGTCAGAAATAAATGGTGCTACTCTTTAATAGCTAAAGGATGCATTCATCTAAAGGTGGCATTGAAAATTACACGCAAATACACCACAAAAAGAAAATGCTTCCCCCGTTATTTATTAGCTTCTCTGTTTGTTACTGAAAGGCAGCATAACTGGGCAAAGGAAACTGAGAACGGGGAACAGTGTTGCAGGGCTAGGGAACTGTGGTGTTGTCTAGCTAGCCATTTTTTAGTTGAGGGGGGAGGGGTTAGTTGGGGTTTATTTATGGGCAGACTATAGTGATATTGAGGTGAAAGCGGTTTGGGTGTGCTTGAGCACATGGTCTGCCTTTAGAGATTAAGTTTACTCCTCAAGAAGTCAAATGAAGTTTAAAATTAAAAAAAAAACTTCTTTAAGAAGTGGTGTGCTGTAACGTCAATCCAGCTATGTACTCTTATGTAGAAGTCATGCTTCCAGATTAAGGTAGTGCCCTTAAAATGTTAAATAACACAATGTAAAAGCAGTGTACACTAATTATAACTCTTACTTAGAAGAGCAGATGGTAAAATGTGATATAAACCTTCTGTAATTAGATTTTCAATTCTCACTGTATCTTCTACATGGAACTGTCACCAATGCCTCTATTTTTGAAGATTAGTCATTCACAAACCCATAAAATATGGGTGTAGTGCTGTTTAAATTTAGAGAAGGTTGCAATGACCGAATGATGTCTCTTTCTGCTGCACATGCAACTCTGCTAACAATTTTGCCTGTCTGGTATGCGCATCCTTTTTAAGTGCATAACCATTGCGATTGAAGAAGCCATGCCACGCACCTCTTCATGTCAGTAGAGGAGCTACAAAGAGTATGGCCAATAGATCAAAACTGCGTATCATCACTTTTCTTACTGGAGTAGAGGTGAATCAGGAGAAGTAGACAGTGGAAGTGAGCACTGTTGTTTCACAGATGGGTAGATATTTTTGCCACACTGAAAAGTGTGTTTACCTGTGAGCTCTCTGAATGTCACCTGCCAAGAAAATGTAACCCATTATCTATGGCTATGGCTTGTATTGTAATGTTATCAATTTTACAGTGTTTTCCCACTACATACCTTACGTAAAGCAAAGAATGTATAAACAAATAAATTTACTACATTTGCATTTTTCATCAAATAAGTGTTATTATGAGGAAGCAGTTACCCTAACTGCTTCCTCATAATAACACTTATTTGTAGTTGTCTCGTTAGATTTCATTCAAATGGTGTTAAATGCAGCTTCAGATTGAGCAAGTCTGACTTGAATAGTAGCCGAAAGAACACTAAGCTTTAAAGTAGTTAACTGTTTGTGAAATGGACTTCAATGCCTACATATATGCAAGGAACTGAGAAGGGATATTTACTCTTTCTTCAGACAACCTGATAAATTTGGAAATAGTTTACAACAGAGTGACAGGTGCTTTCTTGCACCTGTTGAATTAAAAATTGTCATCCTTCCTGGCCTGTAGCTTCTTGCACAATAGGCAGTTGGCTGCTTTGATTTCAGCACCTGCTTAGCCCGTACTGGAGAGCAGTCCCAGACCTAGTTAGGGCCGACTGTCCCTTCATAGCTCTTCTGAAAATATGAAGAAGTTCTGCTAGGCATGGTAGATACCTTCTCCTGGAATATTTTTAACAGGGAAGACATGCATTCTTTAGAAAAATCCTGATTCTGTAACTTCATTTTAGCTGGCTTATGCTTCAGTTATATATGCCTCTCACTATAATTCTACTTTAAAATGTTCAAGGTGACAAGTTTGGATTTTTTGTAATGTTACATTTGAGGGCAGAGGAAAAATTCTCACTTATGCATATTTTTGAGTACAAAGGATTGCTTGTAACATATGGAATGCTACCATAAGTGTTTTTAAATGGAATTTATTTAAGATGACTTGAAGTAACTGTGAAAGTGTTGCATTTGTCTGTGAAGTCTTCAGTGTAAACAGATACACTAAGAGGTTTATTTGTATTATAAATTAATATTACGTATAAACTGCTTCAGTTATAAATTTAAGCTTGTTTCACCAGTTTTAGTGAACTTTAGTTTTTAGTGTATTGACTTATGCAATATGCAATTGGAATTTTTCCTCAACTAGAACTCACTCAAGCATTACTAACTATGAAGACTATTTGAAAAGACTGAGTAATTTTTCATAGGATTTTGGCTTAATTGTGAAATTGAGTAAATACAACATCCAGTAACTGTGTTGTGGCATTCTTTAAAGAATCTCAGCTCAAAAATAGTATGTCTACGCTAACTGAAAAATAACATTTTATCATTATCACTTGATATGGTCTTCCTGTATGCTATCTTCAAATTTATTGTGGACCATGTGGTACATAAGCGTTTTACTCTGAGATGGTTCTTATTCTGAACTGTTGGAATAGGTGTGGATATTATGTAAAGATTTCTTGAAAGAAAGAGCTCTTTTTAGTGGAAACAATTTATAAGCTGCTGCAGTTTGAGTTGT
Source organism: Aramus guarauna (assembly GCA_013400195.1). NCBI lineage: Eukaryota > Metazoa > Chordata > Aves > Gruiformes > Aramidae > Aramus > Aramus guarauna. Next base: position 92,666 of record VXBL01004958.1, read on the forward strand.
CCAGAAAATGAATTCTTTTTAATAAAAGTATCTAAAACTTTGAAAATTAATTTTAACAAACTTGCCTTTTTTTTTTTTTTGTTAACCTCATCTCAGAATAGAGGTGTGCTACATTTAACTTACTGTGGAATTTTTCTTACTGATCCCTGAAGATATCCCCTTACCTCCCTGAATAAAGGCTTCCTATTGTTAGCAGCTTTTGAGGGACTGAATTTGATTAGCATGCATCACATCTAATTTCATGAATGACGTTACTAGAACTGTAAATGCCTGAGTCTTGTATGAGTGCAGTGGTGTCAACGTTAATGCTGCTGTATTTAGAGTACACTTAACTTTCCAACATAGTAACAGGACTGTTATCTAGCCACAGATTCACAACAGCTTGAGAAGCTGTGTGAGCTTTCATTGAGGACTGCATCAGAAACACCTGACATAAGCTTAGTTGAGACGATTGACATAATTTTAAACTAAGTATTTCAGTAGAAGTAGTAAGACAAAGTTTGTAGGACTTAGTGTAAAAATGAAGCCAGAAACAGACTCCCTAGTCTAAGAAATCAAATATTGCCAATTTTTTTTTTTTTCTTTCAACGCCAAACAAGTTGCACAGGACATTATAAACCGGTATTCCACGAGTTGATCATCACTCTTGGAGATGGAGATGGAAGACAGATACACAACCTTTTTCAAAGGACATAGGTAGATTACTTACCTTGTCACAGCAAACAGTGTCATAACTTAATCTAATTTTTGATGCATGTACATATGAAGAGTGTACTCAGCTTAGGATTCTGACCTTTTCCTCTGACAAAGATTTCAAGACAATCCACATCCACAAGTCTATGGGGCTGGATGGGATCCACCCAAGAGTGCTGAAGGAGCTGGCAGAGGTGCTTGCCAAGCCACTCTGTATCATTTATCAGCAGTCCTGGATAACAGGGGAGGTCCCAGATGACTGGAGGTTGGCAAATGTAACGCCTATCTTCAAGAAGGGCTGGAAAGAGGATCCGGGGAACTACAGACCTGTCAGCCTGACCTCAGTACCAGGGAAGATTATGGAGCGGTTAATCTTGAGTGTGCTCACCAGGCATATGGAGGACAATCAGGGGATTAGGCCCAGCCAGCATGGGTTCATGAAAGGCAGGTCTTGCCTAACCAACCCGATTTCCTTCTATGACCAGGTGACCCGCCTGGTAGACGAGGGAAAGGCTGTGGATGTTGTCTACCTGGACTTCAGCAAAGCCTTCGATACAGTCTCCCACAGCATTCTCCTAGAGAAGCTGGTGGTTCATGGCCTTGATGGGTGTACTCTTCGCTGGGTTAAAAACTGGCTGGATGGCCGTGCCCAGAGAGTGGTGGTGAATGGAGCTAAATCCAGTTGGCGGCCAGTCACAAGCGGTGTCCCCCAGGGCTCAGTGCTAGGGCCGGTCTTGTTTAATATCTTTATCAATGACCTGGACGAGGGGCTCGAGTGTGCCCTCAGTAAATTTGCAGACGACACCAAACTGGGTGGGAGTGTTGATCTGCTCGAGGGGAGGAGGGCTCTGCAGAGGGACCTAGACAGGCTGGATCGATGGGCCGAGGCCAACTGTATGAGGTTCAACAAGGCCAAGTGCCGGGTCCTGCACTTTGGTCACAACAACCCCATGCAACGGTACAGGCTTGGGGAAGAGTGGCTGGAAAGCTCCATGGCAGAGAAAGACCTGGGGGTACTGGTTGACAGCCGGCTGAATATGAGCCAGCAGTGTGCCCAGGTGGCCAAGAAGGCCAATGGCATCCTGGCTTGTATCAGGAATAGTGTGGCCAGCAGGAGTAGGGAAGTGATTGTGCCCCTGTACTCGGCGCTGGTGAGGCCGCACCTCGAATACTGTGTTCAGTTTTGGGCCCCTCACTACAGGAAGGATGTTGCGCTGCTGGAACATGTCCAGAGGAGAGCAACAAAGCTGGTGAGGGGTCTGGAGCACAAGTCTTACGAGGAGCGTCTGAGGGAACTGGGGTTGTTTAGTCTGGAGAAGAGGAGGCTGAGGGGAGACCTTATCGCCCTCTACAACTACCTGAAAGGAGGTTGTAGTGAGGTGGGGGTCGGCCTCTTCTCCCTGGTAACAAGCGATAGGACCAGGGGGAATGGTCTAAAGTTGTGCCGGGGCAGGTTTAGGTTAGACATTAGGAAAAATTTCTTCACAGAAAGGGTTGTCAGGCTCTGGAATGGGCTGCCCAGGGAGGTGGTTGAGTCCCCGTCCCTGGAGGTATTTAAAAGAAGGATAGATGAGGTACTTGAGGACATGGTTTAGTGGTGGGATGGCAAGGTTAGGTTAGCGGTTGGACTTGATGATCTTAAAGGTCTTTTCCAACCTAGATGATTCTATGATTCTATGAAGACTGTGAAATGGATTAATTAGATAGGAAAGATGCAAATAAACATGAAAAAGTTACAAGCCATACCCTGATCCTATTTTATAAACACCATCATGAGATACGATGTGGGTTTTTATCTTCGGTTTTGTATAGAAGAGATGCAAGAAAAATAGTAGACCTTGTAAGAAATATGCAGATGTTTTTACTTTAAAATACAAAGTTATCAGAAATACAGACTTGGGGCACTTTAGGTACATTAAAAATAGTAGAATTGAATCCTCTGCCCTAGCACTTCTTTTATCTAGGAATTATCAAAAATGTTTCTGTTCTTTCTATGTCCTTTTTTGGGTCTCACCGTGCCAAGTTTTTTCTGCTTAAGCTGGAACCTTCAACTCCTAGCTTACTTCACTGTGATATTAATGATGCTGATATCCTCATAGGGTTTGTCAGTTTTGGGATTGACTTTTACATTTGAGATTCTCTGAACAACTTCCATTCCTTTAGTCACCCGTCCAAACACGCTGTGCTTGTTGTCTAGCCATGGCTGTTTGAGGGCACAGAAGGAGAAAGAAAAAGCACATTAAAATAGAAAGTAGCGTGCAGGTTAGATAACAAGCCAAAAAGACTGACCTAGAATAAGTGAACATGGATACATTTTGTATGTTCAGACTGTGAAACTTACCATCATGTAAATATTAGCACATAAGTAAACATTAGAGTGTGGCTGATACATACTCGTAAGAACTTAAAACACATCTTTTCATTTATTTTCTTAAAATACTACAGAGATCAAGTTCTAGCAATGCAGTAGCATTTCACAGGTTATTTTAAAGTGTATTCTCAGTTCACAGAAGTGCTGTTTGTCTATTTCATGGTATTTTCACAGCTGAATTGTAAATGCCAGTCCAGAATACTACTTAATTCAAAGTCATACTGATACAGTATCCCAATCAGCAATCTGAATATAGGCACTGATATAACTTAATAAGCCTCAAAATTGTGATAGATGAGTGCTTTTTAAAAAAAGACACATGATTTTGCAGTAACAGAAGAATGTAGCATCTATAAGTGTTACCATTAAGGATTTGTTTTGTTTGGTATGTCAATTTAACAGAAAATTTTCTTCCCCCCCCCACCCCACCCCGAAACCTACACAGATCAAAGTAAATCTTCAAACCTGAATATTGGCTTCTTTCTATAGCTGTAATTAGGCAATATTAAGGAGTCATCATGGCACCATATCCAAAAACTGCAAATAATCTAAGCAATAGCTAGATTTCCAGTATATTAATATAAAATAGTCTAGTAATACACAATTGCAAACATGTCTGATTTACTAAGAGTTTGATACCACCCTTACTCCAATTAAAGGCAAAAGCCGTCTTGATCACCATTGACAAAAATAGTTTTCTATTTCTTAAAGGCTGGTTTCTTTGAAGCCTACACAGTATACATCGTCATGTGCAGCATTTATTTGCAAAATAACAAGAAAAGATTATTTAGATAGTACTTATGTGTTCCGTTTTCCATCAGAAATATTTTCACTATCAAGTTAGCATCTCAGGCCTTAAATTGAGCTTTTAGTATTACTTACAGTTGGCACTACTGTTACAAAAAACTGGGATCCATTGGTATTTGGTCCTGCATTAGCCATGCTGAGCGTGTATGGTCTGTCATGTCGTAAAGTTGAATGAAACTCATCTTCAAATTCTCCTCCCCAAATACTTTCTCCTCCCATTCCTGTCCCAGTTGGGTCACCAGTCTGAATCATGAAACCCTGCATAGAAAGTAAGTGTTATTACATCATCGCACAGAATAAATAAGCAAGAGTGGTTTATGATGGGTGACATTTTTTTCAAACTTAGTTCAACCCTTTCAACAATATGTGTTAAAATGCTGTGGATAAAGGACAAAGCATTCAGGACTTCTTTACGTGATAACTGAGTACTTGTTAAAAAACAAGCTTACTCACTGGTCCTGCTAGTGAAAGACAGAAACCTGACTCTCTGTACCTTCTGCAAACACTTAGGCTGTATCAGCTTGATTCTGGTGCAACAGAAGTAAGAAGCCTTACAAGAAATGCCTTCTGACATGAAACAAAGTCTTAAATCAAGCAGGATTGCTGAATTGATCTTTCATTCAATTTTCAGATTTCTTCCACCTTGTCAGTTGCAGAGCAACTATTAAACAACTTCAGTAAGTGATAAAGCTATTTAGAACCTCAGAGTTGTTCAGACATTAGAGGCAACTCTAAAGCCATTCCAGAAATCTTTTGTGCAAAAGGGAAAAGAAAGGCTTAACAGAGGACTGACCACAAAGGGACATGATCTAAACCAACAAAAAACCCCAAACAAGCAAAACAAAATACAAAAAGAGAGAACTTTTTACAAGGTACCTTGATGATACGGTGAAATATGTGTCCATTGTAATAACCATTTCTGCTGTGCACACAGAAGTTTTCCACCGTTTTGGGGCACCTAAAATCATGTAACAGAAAATACAGGCTACAATAAATATTTCATTGGTGGCAAGGCCATAAAGATTTCAGATGAAACGAAGATCCTGGTGTACTGAGCAGTGTTTCAGCATGCTGTAGAAAAGGCTTTTATCAAATCCTCACTTCTTCAAACCCAGAGCTTGAAGCAAAAAAAACTTGAGAGGAGTAGGAAGTTGTATGATTACACAGGAAAGCAGCAGCAGTCTTGATAACACAGTGAAATTTTAATTATTGCTGAACAGTGCTTTCACACTGGCAGACGAAGTGGCTAAGCCACTCTCCCATCACATTTGAGAATTCCTGACAGTCCGGTGAAGTTCTCACTGACTGGAATTTTAAAAAGCAGAAAAAGGACAACCCAGAGAACTACAGGCCGGTCAGTCTCACCTCTGTGCCCAGAAAGATCATGGAGCAGATCCTCCTGGAAACTATGCCAAGGCACATGGAAAATAAGGAGGTGACTGGTGACAGCCAACATGGCTTCACTAAGGGCAAATCGTGCCTCATATATTTGGTGGCCTTCTAGGACAGGGTTGCAGCACTGGTCGATAAGGGAAGAGTGACAGACGTCATCTACCTGAACTTGTGCAAAGCATTTGACATAGTACTACACAACACCCTTGTCTCTAAATTGCAGACACATGGATTTGACGGATGGACCACTTGGTGGATAAGGAATTGCCTGGATGGTGACAGTGGAGATCAGTGACGAGTGGTGTTCCTCAGGGGTCGGTATTGGGACCGGCACTGTTTAACATCTTTGTCAGCAACATGGACAGTGGAGATCAAGTGCACCCTCAGCAGGTTTGCTGATGACACCAAGCTGTGTGGTGCAGTTGACACGATGGAGGGAAGGGGTGCCATCCAGAAGGACCTTGACAGGCTTGAGAGCTGGGCCCATGTGAACCTCATGAAGTTCAGCAAGGCCAAGTGCAATGTCCTGCACATAGGTCAGGGCAATCCCAAGCACAACTACAGGCTTGGCAGAGAATGGATCAAGGGCAGCTGTGAGGAGGACTTGAGGGTGTTGGTNTGTGGCTGGTAAGGCACTGGAACAGGTTTCCCAGAGAAGCTGTGGCAGCCCCCTCCCTGGAAGTGTTCAAGGCCAGGCTGGATGGGGCTTTGGGCAGCCTGGTCTAGTGGAGGGGGTCCCTGCCCATGGCAGGGGGGTTGGAACAAGATGATCTTTGAGGTCTCTTCCGACCTGAACCATTCTATGAGTCTATGATCACAAAGAGAGATGCTGACACAGTAACTAGCAATTGTTGTGCATAAAAACTCTTTTTCAATTATATGCCTGGTTTTGGATATACACAACACTATCATCATACACTGGTATAAATTTTATGTTGCTCTTGAAGGAGCAAACTACTGTTCCTCTGGCTTACACAGACCTACTGCCAATCTTCTGCTGTTGCCAACATCATCATTCTTTCTCAAGACAGAATCAAACAGCACTGCCTTACAATAATATGTAGCTTAAACAGAAGAAGCATCATGACCTACCCACATTTGCAGTTTAGACAATGAACAAAAGTTCAGAAAGGAATAAACCCCCTAAACCAATAATTAAATAAAAGCAAGAATCATAAAAAAAACCCTGTATCCCCAACTGTTACTTGGATCTATTTTTACCCTACTTTATTTGTGTTTGTCAAAAGTCACATTCCCAGCTCAATGTATTAAGAACTGTCAGGAAACAAGGACAGTAGAAAGAAGGGAAGAAAAGAATTATTCCTAGTTTGAAATGTAAGTGTTGTATACTACCCACCAACAAGCATGGAAAGAAGGAAAAACAGAGTAACAGAAAAACTACCAAATACATACTCAACAGGAAAAAGCTTGATATGGATATCTCCCATGCTTGTGTGGATGATGGCACTGTCTGAAACTCTTTTGGGACCTTCTGCCTGAGTGGCTGCCATGACCTCTTCTTTAGAAGGTTTCTCATTAAATACATCTCTGTCAGAATCTGCACTCTTCGTATCTTCTGGTTCACGTTTAGTAAACTGAAGAACAAAAGAACAGAAGATTAACTGATTTTCTCTTTTTTCCCCCCTTATCTTACACACTACTCTGTACCCATCAGTACAGTGTCATTATTCAACCTGCTAAACACCAACTACTTTTGAAATGTAGGAAAAGAATTCATAGACAGTCTATCATTGCATTTCAGTGTTGTGTGTTACTAGCATTTCCACAGTCACAAATTCCAGTACAACTACATACAAACCCCAGCTACTGTTTATAATCTGTTATCTTTAAACTCCCTCCCCTTTTCAACACAAAGCCCATAGTAGTTCAGCATCTTTTCTTTTTTTTAAAGAATGGAGAATATCTAGTTGTTCTGTTATATTCAGATAAAACTCGTAGGTTTCATCACAAAAGTTTTAGTTTCACTATAAAGTCAAACTGATTGCATTACTACAAAACTATAGAAAACCAGCAAATTTAACTCAAAACAGGAGAAATCTCAGAAATGTGATTTTTATAGTACTCAGAGGAAAACATAGAATAAACATACATAAGCATCCACTTCAGTGAGTAGTACACTTACATATCAAATAATAATCACTAATCTTTCTGCATGCATATAGTCATGTTTTCTCTAACAGTGAGTAATGTTTCCAGATTTTGTCTAACTTTTCCTCCTCACTTGTCAAAATGTTCAGAGTAGTACATTCCATTTTACACGAAAAAACACGATCAAATTCAAGCACAAATAACAACAAAAGACAGACAGATGTCTAACCTTTATGGTGATCACATCCCAGATCAACTACTAACTACTGTGGAATTGCTTCTGTTTGGCTTATTTATTGCGTCTCACCCAAAATCTACACTGTGAACAGGAAGATGACTCCTGTCTTAATTAGTTGCCCATAATGTACTTGGTGTTACCAAGTCCTGATGCTGCTCCGAATTTAATTATTTTTATTACATATTTTAGACAGTTAATTATTGTTTCTTTATCATTTTAAGATCTGGTTCAGTTTTTTTAATGTTCTTATTTAAGATAGTTTTGGTTTTTTTTTTCAACTATAACAAAAGCACATACCCTTCTCAGAAAACTGTAATTTAGAGAGCCAAAACCATCCAATTTTATTTAACTGCTGTTTCAGTCAATTTATAGCTAGTTCAAGCTAAAAATTCTAGAATATATGAAAGGACTCCTCTGGTAAAGTTATGTTTGCAAATATTTAAGACAAAAAAAGCACTGGAAAGGTGCACAGAGAAAAAAAAAATAATGCAGAGAAAACATCCATATAAAAATGAAGTTATTTAAATAGAAACCACACACACCATATAAAACCTGTTTTTTTTAAAAGCTGTGCAGATTACTGTCGGATCTGCCTGGATATTCTGGAGAACAGGATTTTCAGATGCTTTCATCTCTATAGTGATTGCAGCACGATGCTTCTTTGCTACTCCTTGGAACAAAGCTAGTTGCATCACTCTGATGTTCTCTTGTTTTCCCAAGATACGAATACACCTGAAGTACAAGATGTAAAAAGGTACAGCTACTGTTATCTGCTTACAGTCAGAGAATGTCTCATTTCTGAATGCAAGACTCAAAGCAGAATTCCAAAACCCTCTCAAAATAATTTTTTACTAACTGTTTTTATGATGCTTCTCTATTCACACTTGCTACATAATTTACTAGTCAGCCTCCTTATGTGATAAAATCTCAACTGCATGATCCACATTTACTTTATGTTATCACATTTAGTTAGCCAGAGATTCACTGATTACACATTTTTAATACAAATATGCTTGCCATGTTTTCTCCTCATTTTACTAAGCTTTAAACTGCAATGACTCATTACAAAGCATGGGAGTATCTTATCTACAGTCTAATGCAAAGCTCCCAAATAAAAACAACAAAAGCAAGATTGCAGACCCCCTCAGTCATATAAAGTTTTAAATATACTATAAATTTGACTGAATATAAACTTTGAAACAAACATTTATCTCAATGCACATCACTGGAACTTACCTGTTAGTCTCTACGTTTATGACCTTAATGCCCAACATTGTTCCATAGAGAACGAAGTGTCCTGTTTCATCAAAAATTATATTAATTAATCTTACTGCATCCACTTTCTCCAGCTCACGCTCAACTGCCATACGTCGGCCAAACTCCATGTCTGGTAGTTGCTGTCTCATCTGCTGAAGTTCAGTAAACATCTACAGAAAAAAAAAGAAAAAAAAAAATCACTATTACATGAACATATTTTAAACTTTTGATCCAGCAAAACACTGATCCACATGACTAGAAAATACAGAACTCAAGTGAGACTATTCCACTCAAATTTAACTGAAGAATTAAAATAAATACAAGTAATATTCTCTATATTGTAATGATGCAACAGGCATGTTGTAGTACTAAGCTTAAGCAAAGAAAGGAAAGTGTGCAGCTGTCTAATGAAGTTCTTGGATGAGAAATTTAATTCATTATTTTGATGCTATTTGAAATGCACATTTTCCACAATTGCTTTGTAGTAAAAAGAAACCTAGCCCTATAAAAACACAGATGAAGATCAACAACTGCGCAATTAACATAAATCTGTAAGAATTAATTCTGGGGCAAAGCAATACAAAAGGAAAGTAAGAGAACCCAGAAAACCTTTTTCTGTAAGAAAAAAAATATAGAAACAGATGGTAACTTAGGGGAATGTGCTGGTAAATAAATTCAAATAAGTAGAGAAAAAGCCTCAAAAAAAGAGAAGCAAGACCAAACTCACACTCAGAGATTCATCAAAGACTCTCATAAGCTTTCCCGTCAGAAAACGGAAAATCCTAACTTTTCTGTCAGACCCAAGAGTGGCCATTTTCTTGCCATCAGGTGAAAAACTTATACTTGATGGGTAAGCCTTGCATTTAGCAAATTCATATAGATCAGTATCTGTTTTATACTCCCAGTTCACATTCTTGGGAAATTTATATTCATGAGAAGTGCCAGTCCAGTACTCGATCATTCCAGATTTGTCAGAAGACACTACTACTTTGTAGATGGGGTTCAATCGTATCTGAGTAAGAGAGGATGTATGGAGTTTATCAAAAATGTGAAGTGGCTGGTTATTTCCTCGTCCATCATATATGAATATTTTTCCTGTGCTCTTCTCGGATGTTGCAACAGAAGATATGGCATCTCCAGGGCAATACACCCATTCACATTGGCCAGGGTTGTAGCTGCAACAAGAGTGGAAGGACAACAAAAAAGAAAAGAAAAATAAATAAGGACTGGTGTTACTTAGATAACAATCAAGTTATGCTATCAACTTGAAATCATATATCAGAAGCAAATTTTCAACTATATTTACTAGTTTTGCTAGTATTTGTCTTGCTAAAATTCAACAGTATTATAACCAAGCTTTTCCAAACAACACAATTCAGTGAATGGCTTAGCCAATTTCTGTTGCTCCTATATTGTTTTATAAAGAAGCTGTGACAGAAAGCAAAGGTAGAAGGCAAGTATAAAAGAAGAAGGATGGAAATCCAGCTAAATAGCACAAGTAGCATTAATGATTACTACTCAATTTCTATGACTCAGCATTTCTCTTCTATCTGGGAAGTGATTAATGCCTCAGTGGAAATGAAGAAACGTGCACCTTTGCCATACACTTACAGAAAAGTTTGAACAGGTCTTGCAAAAAGGAAAACAAAACCAAAACACAATGTAAGTAAAATGAAGACAATCACCCTATAGTCAACAAGCATTCTGAATGCATTTAAGAAGGAATTCATTTTCTACTAGTGAAAACATATTCTACAAATAAAACAAGCCAGAGATATGGTCAATAATGTAAGTTATGTCTGTTTTTAAAGAAGTCTGTAAGAAAAGATTTTGAGAATCAGAACTCAGAAACTAAATGACAGACCACAAAGAAATGATACAGTCTCCATAAGAAACTCGTATTTAGTATCCTTTCACAAATCAAACTAACAGATACTGAAGGAATGACAGACACTAATAATCTGGATTTCCAGTGCCTGTCTAGTAAAGGTTCTCATAAAGAGGAACATAACCAGAACTTTGTCTCAGTTTCACTAGAAAGAATAGGATCAAATAAATACATAAATAAATATGATGTCCCATTGATCTATGCATCGTTGTCCAAAGTTTCTGCAGAAATAGCCAGCCTTCTCCAGATCATTGATAGAAGCATAAAGTACAGGAATTTGCAGATAGCCACACTGTATACATTAGTTAGAACTGAAAGGATCTGAAGAATTTAAGACAAAGCTAGTCAGCCCTGCAATATACCAGTGTACACCTATCAACACAAAATAAGCTGAGAAGACAACACAGAACTTGATTCTATATTAACCATTGCAAGCCTGAGCAAATAGCCATGAAAAAATTCTCAGGCAGATCAACAGAAGCTATCTGCTCAATAAACAGCAATGCAGAAGATAGAGCAACAAACATTAAGTTTTAAAAGGTTATTCAGGACCATGCTTATGTTGCATACTATTCTCTTCTTCGTTAAAGAGTTCACTTCAGGTAAAATCCAATTATCTTTGAAAAAAATACATGGGGAGAGGTGGGTCTTGATCACTGAGACTAAAAAAAAAAAATCTATTTAAAGATAAATCAGGGAAGACACTATAGAAAAAATTTATTGGTAGCATTCTCAGGGTTTCCCAGAAACAAAATTGATTTAAATTTTACCTCAGTTCTCCCTGAATTCTCAAACAGGAAAAAAAAAAAAATCTTCTATTGTAACATCAAATTAAGTTTTTCTTAATATTAAATTAATTTTATTTTATCCTATAATTTTACAAATTTTGTTGTGACAATACAGGGCTGCTAATTAGAAAAGACCAACAAAAACAACAGACCAAGGGTAACTGGAATTTTTCCACAGTAGACAGCCAAGAGGGAATCAATTCCTATAGGCTAAGAACATTATATGGAAGATGATACAAAAACTATAACTAGCAAAGCAGATAACATAAGCTTTATACAGGCATTCTAACAAGTTGGTTTTTTTTTCCCCTTGAATGTATACTTCTACTCTGTTTCACAATTAGCTGACAAATAGTAGACTATGAAGAAGAAGTTTTCCAATTTTAAAAGGCTTGTGGAAAAATCAGTAGTTCTACCACTCTTAGTACTGCATTCATTGATCCTCCAACCCTCCAAACCCACCCTTGTAACAGCATGGGGCTTCTTTTCCTCTGGTATTGTCTCTGTCCTCTGGTAATTCCAGTAAAATCCATCCCTATTTCTCCCAGATTCTTTAGCTACATACTGTATAACTACAGAAATCCTCCAACAGCAAGACTAAGGAAAACAACAACATTTTTCTAACAGAAGAAGGAAATTTCTATCCCTATGACAACAAATATGACAATACATACAGGCCAAATTCCCTCTCTACTGGAACTATTAGTTGGCTATAAATTTTAAATTCAGTGTCAAACAACAGGAGAAAAGTAGGCTTAACTAAGTATTTTGAGAAACACCACATTTTGTGCATAATATTTGACACTGAGGAAAGGCACAGACCTACTCCACTCACGTACTGTTACATACAGAGTCATAAATTTTTCTATTCAGTCAGGCAGTCTCCAGCCACTGGATGCATAATGCAACTTACTCAGCCTCATCTGTCTGTAGGGGGAAAAAACCCTCAAAAAACCCCGAATTACTGGGTTACGTCTTAGCAAAATAACCACTACTTATAATCTCAAACAAACATTTTCAAGAACTAAGTAACTTACCCAAGTTTCAGCATGTTGATCATATCAAAGTTGACTACATCAAACACCTTCATTGCTTTGTCATCTCCAACAGAACAGAATAATGCCCCCTCCGAACTAACAGCTATACTCTCAATAACACCTATTAAAAAAGTTAATATACTATTAAGAGACAGGAAAGGGACATTCTTCATTACAGTATTCCACAGGGAAAAAACCTACAGAGGTTTAAACCTGTTTCTCAGCTGTTTCTCCACCTTTTGACTTAAAAAACTATCTGACTTTAATAATAAAAAACAAAACCCAAAACCCACAAAACAACACTTTGTGTCCTACCACTCTTCAGAATCAGATATGTGATAATGAACTACTTACCATATACATAAATGAAATATTACAATGAAAATTGTTTTCATTTTAAATGTTAATTTAAAAAAATGAGAACAACATTATGGTGTGGTAAAAAATCATGTGCTTTTCAGCTTGGACCTCTCAAAAGAGAAAAAGAATAACTCTATAGAATATTACAGTCCTGCTATTAACACACATACTCCTCAAAATTACTCTGCAATTGAGCTTTCCATAAGGTTTTCACAATACTTATTTTTGCTTGGTAGCCTTTGTTCTCACGTTTTGTTTCTGTATATAATGACAAGCTGATCATTAAGATCAAGAACCCACCATAACATTTTTTTCTAGCTCTAAAAAGAAACAGTACTGTTACTGTCTGTTATTAAATATTTTTCCTACTGTAACGGTCTGTATATGAAACTGGGGTTTTTTTTCCCCATTAGGCATATCGTCATTTCTAATAGGAATGAGAACCTCACTTTCTGTCCAGCCTATTTAATGCTTAGCATAGTATAGAAAAGCTATGTGTACTTACTAACTCAGAAAATTGGGTTAAAATTATTAATTCCTAATTGAAATTCATCTGATAATCATGACAATGATGCAGAATTTACTCTACAGTTGAAATAATTCCAGATGAAAATAACCAATTTTTTTCCCATACTGCAGGGGAAAACAAACCAAAACAAAATTATAAGGGATGAAGGTAACCTTACTTAAAGTACATCTTCTTAAAGTTCTCTGGATTTTACAAGCCCTGTCATGCACCTTCTTTGCTTATTTTTAAATAGACAGTGTCTTCATGTCCTAGACATTCTCCCGACAGACGGGGCACAAGGCGATGCAAAGGATGTAGGGTATCTGTGCAGGAGGAGTCCCGCATGTTTTATTCTTACCCTGGCTCTCCTGTAGTTTGGGAGCGAAACTCAACAGGATAGGAGAATGAAGATGCTGGGTAGATATCATTTAACCCCTGACTGCAGTAAATGAATCCCAGAATCCCCCTCCTCATGAATAAGAGCAAGGGGGGGAGGAAAAAGTGAGGTCCTTTAGAGAAGAAAAAGCAACTTCTCACCCAGGTGACTCCGGAAGTGTTTAACAAACTCAATCCCTTCTTCTATTTTTTTCCAGAATTTTACATGTCCATCATGACTGGCTGTTATGATGAAGTCTGTCCTACAAAAGAAAAATAACAAAACAAAAAGACATACATATTATGCACTTTCACATCAGTCTGAGGCAGTAATTTGTACTTTAATTAATGCTGTGTAGAGAATGAACTTTAAACAAATTACTGTGACAAACTATCTGAATGGGTACTATCACTCCCAAAAAAGCAAAAAAGTATTTTAATGCAGTCTGGATTAATCTATGAAAAGTCAACAGCCTGAAGAAATAGATAATACTATCCCTTTTCACTATGTAAATTTTATTCCTATTTTAGGTCTGATTTCCCAGTAGTTACTACTTACTAATGTATAGGTATGTGTATATATAAAAGAGAAGAAAGCTATCTCTTCAATCAGTGCAGTTCTGCTGAATCATATTTTGTTCAGATGCAGTCAGTTGCTCTTATTCCTGTATACACTGCGCATTGTAATAAGGATTTTAAGATCTTCCTGTAGTTTATTTAAACAATTTTTACCTTGCTGCTTCTGCTTCCATAACTCCTTTCCTCTGCACTTAAATTTAAAAAAAAACCCCCAAAAAAACAAAAAACAACAACAAAAAAACCCCACCAAACCAAAAAACCTAAAAAACAAACCAAACTTAAAACACCACCTCTGGACACAGAAACTTTCCATTATTAAATTTATGCAATGAAAACTTCCTAGCACATACAAAAATACATCTCTGACAATGAGATATAATGGGGAAAAAAAGAGACACTTACTTAGTACATGCTACATGTGTAATGACATCTCTGTGCATGTAACTGCGTTCATACATTGAAGCACACGGTAGATTTTCAAGATAAACGTGTTCAAATTCAAGAACTAGACAGAATAAAAAGAAAAATCAGGACTTTTTTTTTTTTT
>VXBL01004959.1:0-56379 GCA_013400195.1 Aramus guarauna
GTGTCCTCTGCATTTTAGGTTATTTTACTGATGTTTTTGCACCAATTAATTTTTCTCAGAAAAGTTTTCAATTAAACCCCTGGTGATAGGAGGTGGAATTCTCCAACACTAATCTGGAAATTCCACCTCCCAATCACTGGGGGGTTAATTGAAGGCTTTTCTGTGGAAAAAAATGATTGGTGTATAACCAATCAGCAAAATATTCTGTGACTATAAGGAATACTGTTAACCTTGGACTATCTAAGGAGAAGAATACTGCTTTACTTGAAAGAGAGAAAAAAAACCCAGAATCATAAAAAAACATATGAAATGGGTCAGCAGACTGAAGGAAGAATTCATTAGTGAGCTCCAAGACAAATTCTCATTGCCTTTTAACACAACACCTTCTTGAAATGGCTCTCTAATTTCAGCAAGGCATGGCGTGTCCTGTGCTCCTGCGGGATGAGCTGTGTGAAAAGGACAGCATTTCAGTCCAATTCCTTACATAGTGTGAATTGGCAAATTGGCTTTTTTGCTTTTGATCTGTAGATCTATGATGGTTAAAAGCAGTGAAGGTTCTGTTTCCAAACCAGTAGTTTTCAAAGAATTAAAAAGTCCCCCCCAGTAACCGTATTTGCCTCAGACTACAAGCAAAATGGACAATGTCACAGCTCTGAAGAAACTTTGATAGGTTTATTGGGTAATATGCACAATACAATAAAGTCACAGGAACTGGGAAAGATGCAGATTTTGTATTGAATAAAAAAGGATCCTTCAAAACCCAGGAATTGGAGCTCCAGCATTATTGAAATATATTCTATTAAATGTAAAATAACATTTATACCACAATCAATAGACTCCTTGTAAATCATATCCTGGTGTGAATGAATTTCATAGATTACATTACGAACTCTTGATATGCATCTGTCGTTCTTTGTAGATCTGCTACTTTAGCTTAATGCATTGATCAGCTAATGGAATATAGATTCAAAAAGAAGAAATAATTACTGAACTATAGTCCTCCATTGATCTTCTTGTAGTTTGACAGCTAACCGGAACCAGATTTGCTTATTCTGATCCACTAGGCCCAGTCTCTAATAAGTCTTTTATCTGTTTTTCAGCCATGTCTGAAAAAGCATTTCGCAGGACTGAGGGAGGTGTCATATTTTTTGCAGGTTTTATTAGCATTTTTCTGGTATTAAATATATAAACAGCCTAGGACTCTTCACCCTTGGCTGAATGAATTAACAACAAATCGGAGATATACTTCTTGCTCGTTCTGTGACCCCACGATTTGCATTCCTGTCTGCACAGTGGGGCCAGGAAATGGAAGGAATAGAAATACATTCCCCTATAATACCCCACAGCCAGGTGGCTAATGTGTTTATTCATAATGTAGATTCAAAACCTTCCAGGATGAAATCTAAACTGCTGTTCAAAAGGAAAAAGCCACTGCTACCACATCCTCTTCACAAGGAAGCTCTGACCTGCTGTACACATCACTTTCATTCTCCAGTTTTATGGGAGCACCCAACTCAGAGCTCCCAAAGGCAAGAGGTAGAGTTTCTGCTATCCTTTGAACCTTTAAATTTCTTAAAGCCATGCATTTCATACTGTTCAGCATGGTGGGTGTTGCTAATCTCAGTGCAGACACCAAACAACCCCCTGTCTATGTCTAGAGACCTTAAGGTATGTGCATCAGCCTGATGAGTTCCCCTCCTGGAGTTGAGCACTTCAGGGTGGCAGTGCTGATTACCACTTCATCCAGCAATTTTCTTATCAGTTGAATGGGCAAAATCAATATTTTTCATACAGTATTCCTGTTAACTCATATTGCCAAAATCCTTTTTTGCTATGGAGGATTACTTCATTACCAAATTGCTCTGAGAAGCACTTCCTACATACTTTGTGCAATTCCTGTTATGAGAACAACCAGACTTGATGCTGAGACTGGGAGGTTTTGTAGCAGCCAAGGAGCTGCCAAATGTGGAGTTCAACAAAGATCTGGAAAGCTACCAATATACAACCACCTTTGTTGAGGCATGAAAACAATAGTAAAGAGTTTTTCTGCCTTACCTCTGAAAACAGCTGACTGTGTCTTTTGACCATTCTTTTGTACTTAGAAAAATCCTGGAAGGTGACAACCGGATAATCTCACAGCCATTCAGTAAAACACTGGAATTTATATCACCTCAGAAGTCTAACAAAATAATTGATGATTCACTAAATATATTTCAGTAACAGTAGTTAGACTATTATTCTACAAAATATATGAGGGAACCATGATTTATTAGTATCCCAAAATCAATACAAATGATCATATTTCTTAAAATGCTTCAAAAGTTATCCAGGATATACAGTTCATTAAACGGGCTTCTCAACACAATCCCGATATATATACACAACCATGTATATTCAATAAATATTTAGCCATCCATCTCCCATTATCATTCAATGAGAACAGGATGTCAAATTTTTTTCCTCCTAAGAAATCCCAGAACCAGGTACTTCAAAGAAGGAAGGTAATTATGTAAAGACATTTGTCAAAATGATCATTAGCTTGCATGATAAAAGAAATTCACATCTTGGCTCTGAAGGGATGCATCATAACATCTGAAATGTCGAATAAAATACACTGGAATTTGAGTTGCACAATGAAGTAAATGTAATAGATGTGATTCTTTCATTTATTTTGATTGCTTTGTCCACTCATGTTAAATTTATGGTTCAAGCTAAAAACATCATAAATAAAGTTACTTCTAATCAATCAAGTTCAGTTATTATTTTTTCCCTTTGATATCCAGATATTTTTCTGATAGATTTTGTGAAGATATTTGCAATCGTTGTCTGTCTGCAGCTTTTGAAAAGGAAAAATACTCTTATCACTAAGCAGTGGATTTACTCAACTTATGTTCACCATGAACAAATTAATTTCTGGTTTATTAGACAAATATAAGGAGTATGATTCAAATTTACCAAAATATTTGCATATATATTTAATCTAAAATACGCGACCAGCTAATTCTGATTCAGCCAACGTTGTCTGTTCCCAACCCCATTTCCTACACACTCAGTGTACATACTCACTACCCTGATAAATACACCTTGCAGCTACCTGCAGATCTTGTGTTATACTTGGAAGATCTTCTCTGTAGAAGTGTTTCAAATCTGCACCCTTTGTTCACAAAACTTAGTACGTTATCTCTGTGGTCTAGAGAGGGAAAGCTTGAGGAGTCATGGGGTTTAGCGCTGCAGAAGGAGAGGGGAGTTCTAGAATGAATTTATCCCTATATTATTACCAAACATACATGGTTTGCACTGCTAAACTTCAGGAACTTTTCCAGATAACTGCAAGCTGTGCACTTGAAAACACAAAAGTGCAATAAATGAGGCATGACGCTAAGACTGAACAGAACACTGCCCCTTTTAATGTGGTGCTAATTTGAATTGCACATCCCGTACTACTTATTTGAGCTCCAATTAGTATTTAGTTCTCTTCCAATTTATTATTTTGATTTTCAGGCTACATTTATTTGAAATCATAAACATAATTTTGATGGGAAGGGATATCAGGGGTCATGTGATCCAACTTTCTGCTCAAAGTAGGGCCAACTTCAAAGTTAGATCCAAATTCAAAGTAAATCAGGTCCCTCTGACCTTTGCTTAGCCATGGATGGATATTCCACAACCTCCCTGGGCAATCTTTTCCTCTTTTGACTCCCTTCACTGCAGGGAAAAAAAGAGGAAAAAAAAAAGAAAAAAAAAAAAAAAAAAAAAAAAAAAAAAAAAGAAAAAAAAAAGAAAATAATAAAATCTTCTTAATATCTAAGCAGAATTTTCCTTGCAGAAAATTGCATCTGTTGCTTCTCATTCTACCACAACAAACTTAAAAACGTCTAGGTCTGTCTTCTCTGCAACTTCCCACCATGTATTTAAGACAAAAATATGATTTTCCTTATATGGTAATATAATGTCTGTATTTGTCTTTCTTCCTCCACCTCTTCTTCCACTACCAAAATTTTATTTAATTGAGTGATTGTAAAAGAACCTTTTTTATATGTTTTTGCAATAAAGCTTCCAGATGTATGAAACCATGATATATTGCTTGAATTAAGTATAATTTAAAAGTTAGCTATAATTGCTCAAATTCAAGTGCCTAAAGGCTCTGTGATCAAGAAGCTGTTACTTCTGTGAACAATGAAAGGTATTTCTAAAATAAAGATACTGTTTTGCTTTGTTTTGTTTTGCTTTCAAATACCTCTATGCATTTATTCTTTCATATGCAAAAATGACGTATGCTGAAATACACCTGAAAGTGTCAGCTCATTATGATTTTAATTCTAATAAAAATTGTAATTTCCAAAAAGCAAACAGCAAGTGACTGTTAATGTGATAGTAGTGACTACAATTAGATAGTCTCAAATGTAAATTTCTTATCAATATTTTAGATGAATATCTCTGACTATGTTTTTTAAAAAGGTTGTATTTGAAATTCAAATCAAAGATAAGTTAACTGACTTCTCTGGAAATCTCTAATAAACAATAGCAAATTTATTTTGTTAATGTCAGACAGAATCAAGCAGACACAGACAATAATGTTATTTTGCATTTTCGGAAATAAATGCAAAGTAACATATAGTGATGGGCTTATTATTTTCTGGGAAGTCAAAATTATTCCTCTAAATGAAAACATCTTGATTTCACCTTATTTTTCAGGTTGTCGTTTTCCATTACTAATGTAACAGAAATATAATCTAACATCATTGACTATTTTGCGGAGAGCCTTTATTAAATGTTACTGTAAAATAACAGCTATTATCTTTGACTAAAAATAGAAGAAATCATACTTAATCCAAGCAATCTTTCAGCAAATCCATTTAAACACAAATATATTATCATTGAGCCACTCCTACTGAAGCCATCCAAAGGAGCATGGTTTTTGATGTTCAGGGAAAAACACCAAACCACCTTGTGAAACTTCCTATTGTTAACAGTCATCAGCCATTTTAGCTCTCATTTTGAGAGATGCAACTAAAATGGTCAAAACTGCAGTGACAGTTCTCACCTATCTTAACTATGCATTTTGAGACCAAGGATTAATGAAGAACAGCCAGTCAAACTTCAGGTTCACCAGTTAATGTGCTTGTAGATTTCTAATAATCGTGGTTTCTTGTTGCTCAGTGACAGCAAAATAAGTCAGGATCAATCCAATCAAATGGTATTACAATATATATCCCTACGTATTTATATATGAATTAAAATTATGTCAATTTTAAAACTAAACATGAATAAAGAGCTAAAAGTTAAAAAGGTAAACTGAAAGACTTATAACAATATCAAATCCATCTATTTGTCACAAAACTACTTTCTAATCCTCAGGTAACTAAAAGCAACAGAACAATAAAGACAAGTTGCATAAATTATTAACCACAACTACAGAATTTTATCGCAGGAAATGAAACAAAGCTTTGGAGAAAGTTAATTATTTCACTATTTTGATACTGCAAATGAAATATTTTTCTATTCTCCGAACTGCACTATGAGAAAAAAAACAACTATTACAACATTTCCATGTTACATTTCAGTTCTGGTAGAATGTACGACCAAACTCATCTCCAGCTTGCCCTTCCAAGATCCTACAGGACAGATGTCAGTGGAGCAGCCTGGAAGGCAGCAGGCGGACAGCTTCTGATAGCAAGTCACGACTGATGACCTCAGGTTTCTTTTTCGCACAAAGGTCATGTAAACATGTATGGCCCAGATCCACAAAGGTATTTACTTATCTAATCCCCATTTGGATTTCTAACTTGCTGTTTAAATCCACAGGTAGTTAAGGACCCAAACGTGAGCCTATGTGGCTCCCTGAGAGCTCTCAGGTGGAGTAGCTGAGCTGGTCTAGCAGCTCCCAGCACAGGACGATTATTATCTCCCACCTCTTTCTTCCTGGTCTCTAGCCATCATCTGACCCCTTAGTGAACTGACTCAGGTCATGAAGCATATAGAAGAATATGAACACTTTGTTCTTCTGGGTGTTGGGAGTTTTGGTGGTTTTTTGGTTGTTGTTTTGGAGTTAGGGTTGAGTTTTGGTTTTTTGTTTTTTATTGTTTTTTTTTTCTATTTCTCTTACCAAATCACAATCCTTAATGAATTAGTTCAGAGGTCTTTCTTCTACTGTTCAATCTGGGAAAGTTTTCATTCTGGCATCCTTTCCTTGTGTACTTGAAAGCTGCTCAAACACATAGATATGCATAAGGTTACACTTTCACACTCTAATTAAGGAATAAAAGTGGAGTATACATTTCAGATCACAAAAACCCCAAAAGGCAAGACTGTAAAAGGGAAATGCACTTGTGATGACAGAGGGTTCACAAATCTTTGGCTCTCAGAGTCTTTTTTTTACCAGAATTTCAAAGCCAGAGATGGTGCTGCACTGTCATTCTCATTTCACTCTTCTCAGGTAAAGGAAGAACGGTCAGGAAGTTACTGATACTGTGATCAGTCTTCCACCATATCATTCTTCCACCATATCATTCTTCCACCATCTTGCCTGCTGATGCTAGGAGTAAGGGTGTCCTATCCCTAATTTATTTATCTGGTTTTCTGTCTTGTCCTTCTGTTTCTCACACAAAGTGGTGATTAAATTTACAGTGGGGGTATGCTACTTCTCTTCCCAGAACTGAAGACAGAACATCTCTAAGATATCTTGACTCCAGGAACAGTCATGCCTAAGTGAGCACTTGAGGAAAATTGTCTAAGTTAAATGCCTCTATGCAAACACACATAGCATGGGGAACAAACAAGAAGAGTTGGAGACATGTGCACACCTGCTGGGCATGATCCTATTTGTATCATGGAGATGTGGTGGGATGGCTCCTGTGATGAGTGTTGGAATGGAAGGATGCAGGCTCTTTAGGAAGGACGGGCAGGGGAGATGAGGAGGGGGTGTTGCTCTCTCTGCCAATGACCAGCTGGAGTGCATGGAGCTCTGCCTGGGGATGGATGAGGAGCTAACCGAGAGCTAACCGAGAGCTTATGGGTCAGGATTAAAGGGAGGGCATGGACAGGGGACATTATAGTAGAGATCTGCTACAGGCTACCCAGCCAGGAAGATCAAGCAGATGAGGCTCTCTATAGACAGATAGGAGCAGCCTGATGTTCACAAGCCCTGGCCCTCGTTGGGGTGCATGGGATAAAATCCTGGAGGCAAGAGGGGCCCAGGAAAGCTGGTTGATATTCAAGGATCACCTCCTCCAAGCTCAGGAATGATGCATCCCAACAAAGAGGAAGTCAGGCAGGCTGGCGTGAATGAACAAAGTGTTCCTGGACAAACACAAACACAAAAAGGAAGCCTACAGAGGGTGGAAGCAAGGGTAAATAGCCTGAGAGGAATACAAAGAAATTGTCTGAGCAACCAAGCATCAGGTTTGGAAAGCTAAAGCCCTGATAGAATTAAATCTGGCCAGGGATGTTAAGGACAACAAGAAAAGCTTCTATAGGTATGTTAGCGATAAAAGAAGGATGAGGGGAAATGTGGGTCCCCTCTGGAACGAAACAGGCCACCTGGTTACCCAGGATATGGAGAAGGCTGAGGTACTCAACAACTCTTTTGCCTNCACACAGAAAATAAGGAGGCTTCACTAAGGGCAAATTGTGCCTGACAAATTTGGTGTTACAGCAACTGACATCATCTACCTGGATTTGTGCAAAGTATGTGACACTGTCCTGCATAACATCCTTGTCTCTAAATTGGAGAGGCATGGATTTGACAGATGGACCACTTGGTGGATAAGAAATTGGCTGGATGGTCACACTCAAAAAGTTGTGGTCAGAGGCTCAATGTCCAAGTGAAGACCAGTGACAAGTGACATTCCTCAAGGGCTGTTATTGGGACCAGGGCTGCTTAACATCTTTGTTGATGACATGGACAGTGGGATGGAGTGCACCCTCAGCAAGTTTGCCAATGACACCAAGCTGTGTGGTGTGGTCAACGTGCTGGAGGGAAGGGATGCCACCCAGAGGGACCTTGACAGGCTTGAGACGTGAGCCCATGTTAATCTTATGAAGTTCAACAACACCAAGTGCAAGGTGCTGCACATGGGTCACATGCAATCCCAAGCACAACTACAGGTGGGGTAGAGAATGGACTGAGAGTAGCCCTGAGGAGAAGGACTCGGGGGGTGTTGGTGGACAAGAAGCTCAACATGAGCTGGCAATGTGTGCTTGTAGACAAAAAAGCCAGCTGTATCCTGGGCTGCATCAAAAGAAACGTGCCCCTTTACTCTGCTCTTGTGAGACCCACCTGGAGTACTGCATCCAGCTCTGGGGTCCCCAGTACAAGACAAACATGGAGCTGTTGGAGCGAGTCCAGAGGAGGCCACAAAGTTAATCAGAGGGCTGGAGCACCTCTCCTGTGAAGACAGGCTGAGAGAGTTGGGGTTGTTCAACCTGGAGAAGAGAAGGCTCTGGGGACACTTTAGAGCAACCTTCCAGTACCTAAAGGGGAACTCAAAGAAATCTGGAGAGGGACTGTTTATATGTGACAGGACAAGGGTAATGGCTTTAAACTGAAGGAGGGTAGATTGAGATTAGATATAAGGAAGAAATTCTTCACTATGTGGGTAGTGAGGCACTGGAATGGGTTCCCCAGAGAAGCTGTAGATGCCCCCTCCCTGGAAGTGTTCAAGGCCAGGTTGGATGGGGCTTTGGGCAACCTGGTCTAGTGGAGGGTGTCCTTGTCCATGCCAGGGGGGTTGGAACTAGATGGTCTTTGAGGTCCCTTCCAACCCAAACCGTTCTGTGATTCTGTGAAAATACTCACTTTACATTTACCACAAGGAATACACACATGCATATGTAAATTATAAATTGAGAAATACATAACAGGTAAAGCTGACAAAGGCAAAAACCTCTGAACAAGGCAAAAACCTCTGCGATGACTTTCATGAAGTTAGGAATCAATTTGTGTTACACTCTGCATGTAGTCAGCGGAGACAGGTTCCTACAGAGCCAGATTTTATTAGGCAAAATGACTCTCTAGAAGTACCTGAGCCTCTGCACTGAATTTTGAGAATTTAACAACTCATCAGGGGAAGTATTAATTTGACTAAAAATAGATGTTTATATTACAAACATTGTACCTGAGATAGTTGTCAAAATTATGATCGTAGTGAATAGAGGGAAAGTGGTACTTTCAAGGTGGTTTTTGTCTCTTCTTACTATGGACATCTACTGTAGGTCAGAAATATTGCCTCGCAAAATATATTTCTCTCTACAAAACAGAGTTTGAGGTGATGAACTCAGAAACTGATGTTAGGCAAGATGAATCCTACCCCATGTAGTAAACAGAACACTCTAGTATTTTGTTATTTGGATATTGAATGAGCTCACATAGCTCTGCTTAGAAAACAATGCCTATATACAAAGTGCATATTGCCATCTGCACAACTTCCCATTTTTCTGTATACTTCTCTGTAATTATACTGTAGAATAAGGGACAATGCTGGGTATAGAGATTTTATTTCCATAATATTTATTACCATGGGATATCACTGAGGCCAAGAACACAGCAGGATCAAAAGAAAAAAACAAAAAAAACAACAAAACAAACCACAAAAAAACAACCAACCCAAAACAGGATAAGCAGCTATATGGATAACAAGAACATCCGCAATTATATTAGATTAAACAAAAATTCATAAGGGATATAAACCTTCATGCTTCAGAGCATAAGCTAATCACTAACTGATGGGAATTAAGAAACTTCTGTTATGGAGAGGTTAATCCCTAATTGCTCACTACAGTATTTCTTGCAACATCATCTGAAGCAAATAGCACTGGCATTGGATACTAGACAAAACAGACAATTAGTCTGATGTTATGCTGTAACATCTATCTTGCCGTCTTGTGACTGTAATGTACAAAATGCAAATCCATGTTTAGCCTGGTTTCCTAAAGAAATGAAACTTACACGACCACACTATCTGCTATCTGCTATACCTGCCTAATAACTTTTGAATCCATTAGCCAGTTTCAACATTTGTCACAGGAGTTGAGCCCTGGAGGATAATAAAATTCCGACGCATTCAGCAAAATCAGAAGCTTGGCCAAGCAGAAAGGCCCGAATTAGTGTCCCACTGCCAGGAAATCTTCAGGAAGAGCTCACCATCGATTTGATTGGTTGGCATGCTGTTGGTTAACCATCCCATTAATCCTGACTGGCTGGCTGGCCCATGCACCACTCAAAAGAAGCTTGCGCGTGCCACCTCCTTCACTGCCAGAGGCTAGAGGAAACAGGAGCAATAGGACAGTGCAGATGGAAGAGGTGGAGGTTAAAGATGCAGATGCAGGCAGAAGGAACATGGGCATCTGAGCAAATAGAAGGAATAGGGCTAATGGGCATCTGGGCAATAGAGACAAAGTAGTAAAACTCTGTGGTGAACATATGAGTGGATATAGGACAACAATGCACAGAAGACCTGAGTTCATTCTTTGTTCATAGAACAACTCATTTGAATGGTTGAGAAAAAATATGTCTGAATCATAAAAATGACATAAGGCTGTTCTGATTGACTCGGTGCACCCTCGGCCTTCTCAACATCTTCTCCCCTACTTTGCTCCCTTTATTTCTGCATCAAAAAAAGAGAGATCCATAGTGACTCTGATACTTTTATGCATGAACAAATATTCTATCCTACCTTTTTCCTCTCCACAAAATACATATGCCATGGATCCACCTTCTATTTCTGCTCAGCACACCACAGACAAAAAGTTAATGCACAAGAGATTGCTTTGTTTCGCTTCGTTCTCAAAAATTGTACAATTAAACATGGTCATATTCCTGTACTCAGAAAGGAAGATAGGAAAGCCAGTAGTAGTATGACCTCATTTAAAATAGCTTGAGGGTTCTTCTAACTTATAGCATTTTTATGACACCAGTGAAAGACTCCCTTTCTGCTCTGATATTCATCCTGTGTGTGTGTCCATCCCACAGGGTTGACAAGGTATTTGTGCGAATCAGCTGTGCTGACTTTATACAAGTAGAGATTTTCCCTCTGCTGGGAGCACTCTCCACTTGCAGATGAAATGCATTCACTGTACTGCGGAGCAGTGCAAAATGATTAGAGCTGAACCAAGACCTTAACTGACACTCATTATTATGGTATGTCTACACTGTAAGAAGATGTGTGATTGCAGCATGTATCAGCATATTCACACTGCCTTTAATTTAGCCAGTGAAGATACCATGACATGGAGTTTGAGGTGGAGTTTTACAAGTCTGTTAGAGACCATTCTTTTACAGTTCTTATACTGTATGTGCATATATGTGCATATATGTGTATATTTTTATATATATATATAAGTTCTGAGGAGAAGGACTCGGGGGGTGTTGGTGGACAAGAAGCTCAACATGAGCTGGCAATGTGTGCTTGTAGACAAAAAAGCCAGCTGTATCCTGGGCTGCATCAAAAGAAACGTGACCAGCAGGTCAGGGGAGGTGATTCTGCCCCTTTACTCTGCTCTTGTGAGACCCACCTGGAGTACTGCATCCAGCTCTGGGGTCCCCAGTACAAGAAAGACATGGACCTGTTGGAGTGAGTCCAGAGGAGGCCACGAAGTTAATCAGAGGGCTGGAGCACCTGTCCTGTGAAGACAGGCTGAGAGAGTTGGGGTTGTTCAACCTGGAGAAGAGAAGGCTCTGGGGACACTTTAGAGCAACCTNATATATTTGTAAGTATTTACATAGAGTAGACCAATAGTAGGAAATTAAATCAGGTCCAGGCGTAGGCAATGCATTCAGTTGTCCATTCTGGTAAACTACTGGAAAGGCTTCTGGCACAGTTTTGTTCTGAGATCCAGCACAATTCCTGAGCCGTGTACAGGAGTTAATGTGGTTCAAGAACTGCAGCTAATAGGCAGTTTGCATGTATCTGTTCTCCTGTATCCCCAGTTTTGGTGACTAACAGAGTATGGACACAGGATATGGCAATTGGCCTAAGTGTAGCACAAGAAGCTCCAACGATGTTTTACTGGTATGGGTGCAGTCAATGACAAGTTGATCATGGTCAAAATAACTAAACAATAGGTATCCCAAATACACCTGTATGCTCAAAGATTTCTGTCCTAATCAATGAGCAAGCATATTCTTGGCTAAATGAGGCATTGGTGAAAATTATATTGTTCTCCTGTTTCATCCATGTGCGTTCAAAGGATTGTCTTGTTAGTATTCCCTGTTTGCCTTAGATCCTGGCTGCCAGATCACCATTCTCTGATTTGTCTTTTTGGCAGATGAATTAATGAAAGATGCTTAAATAACATTTCTAAGAAACACCTCAAAATGGGGGCAGAGGAATTTAAGTGGATCATCATTACATGCAGAAGTGAGTTTACTGATCATTCTTCAGGGTTTTGTGCAATACTTGTCCCTGTAACCATTTTTTTACAGGGAAAAGTGGTGGAGAGAGGAAGGTTTTTGTAGAGAGTGTATGGATGTACGGTGAAAGGACAGCTTTCAAAGTTGATCCTATTCAATAAATGTCATTAACTGACTACTGCAAAGAGATGATATACCCGGAAGATAGAGAGAAGGAATTAATTAATTTTGGGAAGAAAGAATATATTTCTGTATATATCTTAAGTATGTAGTAAAGGGAATTCAGCACCATCCCTTCAAGAGCACTGAGAAAGGTCCTTTCTTCCCGCTGAGTAGCTAGGTTGGCAGTCTTCAGACAGGAGGAGCAACACTCTTGCCAACTGTCAGTAACAAATTAAAAAAATGACAAATTCAGCTTTAATAGAAACATTTGCACTGGGGAGAGCAAATAGCCAAGGAACATATGTACGAATTTTAAAGCATATGGGCTTCTTGCTCTCCTAGTAATTAATATAATACTGTGAGTGCATTTATGTTCTCTTTTTTTTTTTTTTTTCTTTTGTAAATTGTGTATATAGGAAGCTGTTGGGGACATAATTAATACTTGCTGCTTTTATACATTATAAAGGACACGTGAAAGACATGTATTGGTAATTGGATCCATTAAATACCAGAAAGAGATAACAGAGCAGTAGATCCTGAAAAACAAAAACATTATTAAAGACCAGATAATAGATCCTTCAAAGTACAAACAACCCACCCAAAACTTATAGGCAAGAAACTAGAAAATTGCAGGAAATAACTTGACTTAAGCTTTCCCTTGAAACCACACATCCCATTATTTTCTTTTAATGCTATGTTTCAGACAGCTACCAAAAAATGACTACTATCTCTATGGTCAATCTGTGTTCTGTAAATGTATCTTGCCCACCTTGTGCAAACATTGAGCCTAAACTCAGCAAAAGTAAAAAAAGTGCCTCAATTCACCTGTACTTTAGATTAATTCATGATGTGAAAAAATTTCTGAGATAATTCTGAGGTGAGAATGATTAGATGAGAAAAACAGCAAGAAATTTCTATGTAGAAACTGAAGATACCATCACCCTTTAAACTAAACAGGAGGTGAATTAATGATAAAGAAAAGTTAAAGCTTTGAGTTTGAAAAATATTATTTTAAAGGGAGGATTTAATTAAACATCAACTGGAAATTGTACTTGCTTTAGGGTTTTTAAAAGATCAAAATATACAACTTTTAAAGAAACAAATTTTTAGTTTAAGTCAAAATTGTATCTAATTCTAGTAAATTTAGAATTTAGTTTTATTCTACTTATTTCCTATACCACCACCACCTCCTCCAGTGCAAAATAATGAAAAGGGGACTTAAACTTTCATCACAAAGTTTTCTGGTTTTAATTTCTCTTCAATGCAATTTGCAAATCTTTCTTGAGACCGGTAAAAGTCTAGACTATGAGAAGAGAAAATAAGAGTTTATAACTCTGACTTTCGGAAGGGTCACCTCTGACTATTGGAAACATTTCAGAATATGAGACAACCACTAAATGAAAGAGTTTTGGACTAGCTTGGTTATAACATAATTGTCCATAAGAGGATTTCTCATTCTCTTTATCTGAAGTGTTTGATATTGGCTTTCTGTCAGAAATATAATATCAGACTACCTGGACAATATTTGCTGTAACACAGTAATTCCCATGGCTCTGTATCATCCTTCAAAGTTCACAGATTCCAGGTACACATGCATTTCTTGTAAAAATATAAAAATAGACTTAAAAATGCCTAGTACTGTTTTCTAACAGCAGACTTGAGCAGTGCAACAACAGTGTTTTTGATCACTCTGTAGATGTTTGTGACTTTTCGGGGAGGGGGGTGGGAGTCGAGGGGGTGGCTGCATAAAGAGTTAACCAGGATGCTCACAGACAGGAGGGTGCAGGCTTTTAACTGCCACAGTTCCTAGACCACATGTCATAAACAAGAATTTAGATGTTATTTTGATGCAACAGCATTGGTTTCTGTTGAAAAGAATTTCTTTTGTCTTTCACAACCATGCTACTCCCACTTTGTCAAAGACTGAGGGAAATAGTTTTTACTCATCCAGAGTGCAATAGAAATTATGAGGTTTTGGTGAAAAAAAATATTTGGAAGAGTACTAACACCAAGTTCATTGAAAATATTCAGAACTACAATGCTAATATTTGCATCTCCAAATTCAGTATTTATAGGATCAGAATATTCTCCAATATTTGCTTAAAACTGACTATTATCACATGCATTCTGCCATTAAATTCACTTTATAGAATATTCACAAAAGGCAAACACAAAGGAAGTAAAAAAGCTACTGCGGAGAATTCAATTATTTTACTTGAGTGCATACCCACAGAAATATTTTGTAAGTATCATTCAATATTGGCACCCATTGCTATGTCAGTAAATCACATTGTCTTTAAGCAGCATCATTAAAACATCATCCCTTTTTCTTTGCTAATTTATAATTGTAGTTTGCTAGATTGGGTCAGTGCTCAGTTGTCACTCAGGAGCAAACAAGATCCATTATCGCATCATTCTTAATGAAAAGGTAAAACTGTTGCACAGATGTTCTTAATATAGGGATTAGAAACCATGGCATGCGGGACAGAATTGTCCTGCTCTTGTCTTGACAGCTAGAATGGAAAATGCTATTCATGGTTAGGTGGGAGTATAGATACCTCCTTTTTCTTCTCAGAGAAATAGGTTTTGCACATGGAAGTCTTGAGATTTCCAAGTTAATGACCTTGAAAATAGGAAATGAAAATTATTGGGAGAACATTGTGTCTTCTGGAAAGAGACGACAACGGGAACTAGCAACGATCCAGTGAGATCCTGGAGTTGTCTCAGCATTTGAAATCTATAAGGTCGGAGTGGTGAAATATGAAGAAAAAACTGTATGGACTTGTTAAACTGAGGAACTCTGAAACTAAGTCACTTTGCAAAGCTATTGTGGGAAAAACAGTTTTTACTGACAGGTGGAGAGTTAACAGACTAGTTGAGCTACTTCTTCTCGGAATGTGAAGAAATTCTAGAAACTTTCTGTAGTTATGATAAATTAGCAATTTTATTAGAAACAGATTATATGTCCAAAACCTTCCCAACAGTCTAAATACATGTTCTCTCTCTGGAGATCTCTTTTGTGACTCCACTGTTGCTCTAGGGATGAACAATAAAGCAACTCTTCTTCCTTCAGCCTGCTACTCTTAGTGCTTTTGAATCTAGCCCATGCAGTGAAAATGGCCTTTTGCCTTCTCTAACTTTCTGCAGTTCATCAACTGACTGTTGCAGCATAATAGGTCCCCCTGCAAAGAAAGGTGCTAGAGAATTTGGGACTATAAAGATGGAACCTCCAGACAGTCATTCAAACAGGCTTGCTAAAGACCAAGTCTTTCACGCTACTAGCAAATTACCTGGCATCCCAAGGGGCTCAATTTAACAACAGTGATCATCAAGCCAGTTTATTGCTACCTTCTCTCTGGAAGTTGAAAAAGCTCTTTCCTCTTTTCTTCTGTGAAGCTCTTTAGCTTCAGAGTATCTGGTTTAACAAGCTCAACTCAACATGGAATTAGCTATAGATGTATTTCTTTATTCCTCTCCCTTCTGCCTTCCCCCCGACCTTATTAAGGGGGTAAAAACTACCTGGGATTAACCACTGCCACTCAACAAATAAAAGTTATAGGAGAAAACTGACTTAATTACTTTGCAACATGCCAGTTGCCTTATATGTATTTGCTTATCTGCTCTTTTGTGCAGAATTGTGCCTGTGTTTACACAAGAATCTCAGCCTCATGACTCTCAAAGGTTTGACTTTGAAAAGATAAAACAGTTCTGCCATAATTAAGAAATTGAAATAAAACTAAACTGGATTTCACTTCACTAAGGACACAGCAGGTGGCCAGAACATTAGCCACTTCTATCATTTTCTTGACAGTATAATAAATCCTCTAATCTTTTAGACCTATGAGACTGTTCATGCCCATTTCAGTCAAAACAATTCCTCGTCTATGTGCTTTTAACATGACCAAAGTTTGCTAGATTTCCATTATATCAAGTATCACCTTGTCCATTGTCCTCATCCCCTTATTTTTTTAAAACCATGAGGAACCCTAGGGTATATGAAATTCAGCAGAGTAGCATGAATACAATATACACCCATGATTGGAGGCAGCAACTGCCTTATTTTACTAGCAAAATCAACTCAGCAGCACAAAAGTAGCACACTCCCAGACGTAAGGATAAGAGACCTTCCTCCAGGCTATGGATTATAGCTCATGTATTTGGGTTACATTAGCATTTCACACTATAGAGGCTTGATTCAGCCATAAATTCCACCAGTGTAACAGAGGATGAAGGGTCTGAAGCTACAAAAAGTTTACCCAGCATTGCCTGCACTCCCTCCTCACTAGTCTGGCATGAAGGGCTGTACCACCGCTGCAGAAGTACAAGTCACGGACCAAAGGAGTATAGCCCACAGAGGTATTTAAATCTGTGCCTTCAGCGTGGATCCTGCCTCTTCACAAACACTCACATACTCAAAGATTTCCAAACCCTTTACCTCAAGGCTATGAAAAAATGTTATTAAAAATGAGCAGGGCTCCATCTATATCACACATTGATGATACAGAGTGCTTGCTCCTAAATCCTTGAAACAAGGGAAGCATGTTCCTCAAGAATATATCTCCTTTCCTTCCTCCCTCTGGTTTATCAAACTATGCATAGAATAGGGTCTCATGTCTTTGTTTTCCTCACATATCTTTCAATTCACAGCTTTTTCACAGCTGAATCAATCTGATCTGTGTGTTAGGAGGGGCAGTGCCCGACGGACAGTGAAGTTACATGGCAGTGACGATGTTCTTCATCCCGTGCATTCATGCTGCACTCAACAAGGACTCATGGAGAAAATGACACTATCGCTTCCCCGCTTCCCCTCCCAACCTCCCACTTATAAAATCTGCACCTGGGTTTGCTTTGGCAGTGTAACACCATTGCTGCATCCTATCCAGCAGGTACCGTGAGATGCTGATTATAACATTTGGAATTGCTTCTTTTCCTGTTCTTCCTGCAGGAGGGGGAAATGTTATTTGTAAATGAACACAAGAAGTAGTAATTAACTGCTATATAAACCTAATTTCAGCATTGGAAAACATAATAGCAATCTTTATATTCATTTCCCTGTTATCAAGACTTCAGACTGCTGAGATGCATTTGGAGGGTGTGTATATAGGGAGGGGTAACACAGACAATCTGCCCTAGGGCCAAGGATGGTGGGAACCGAGGAGGCTATAGCTCAGGGGAGTGCATGAGTAGTGGGGTCTGTCCTGGGGATGCTCAAAGTCACAGATCCCTAGCCCTGGAGCAGAGAATTTTGGCAAGTGTGCCCTGAAGCCAAAGACCCTGAAAGCTGATACTAGCAGTGAAGCTGACAAGTAACATCAAATTCAATGAGCAGCTGCACAGTCTGAAGAACTTTTGATTCATCACAAACTTGAAAAAAACCTTGGATTTACATACAAATTAAAAAAATTAAATGGATGAAATGACATTTTTTTGAGACTCAGAAACCCTTTTTATGCCTGTGTGAGCCTGTGTCTGCTTAATAGCTTACATCTTCTAATTTTCTGTTTTCTGGACTAAACTTTTTTTTTCATCCTTTCCTGATAATTCATCTTTTCATGATCTTTTATTATCTTTCTTTATCTCTTTTAGACTCTACAGAGTTTATCAGCCTGCTTGTTAATGAGTAGCGCAAATTCTAGAAGCTTGAACTGGATCAAGGATCTCTGTAGTTCAAGCAGAATTAACTAATTACCTTTTTAAGTCCTGCATACAACTCTGAAATTAGTACACTTTAGAATAATATTGTCTTTCTCTAATATCTTATATTTATCCCATAACACTTTATAGTTAACTACAACTCCCATTTTCTTTATTGATCTGTTTTTGTTTTCCTTTTTTTTTTTTTTTTTGGTATCTTTTTATTTTTACTTCCTCAGTATACTGCTTTGTAGTTGCCTTTTACAAATTTCTTCTTATTGATTTCAGACTATTTCTCTAATATATTGTGATCTTTCTGAGTTGCTGTTCTGTCCTCTAAAGTGATATAACCACTCCCAACCTGAAGTCCTTGAACTTTTCATAAGTATATTCACTATTCTGTCATATATTTCTTTAATGAAAATATTAAATAATACATGTCCTAGAACTGCCATATGTGAGACCAATTTGAAAGAGACTCCTAGTTAAGCAGGAAACTACTGATAACTCTGCTCTGAGTAATTTTTTTCCCCAACCGGTTCTGCATGAACTGCATTTGAGCAAGATTGCATTTCCCACATTTACTTGTAAGAATGCCCCATGCATCCACAGCAAAAGACTTACATAAGCCAAACCATCGAACATATCTAACGCTTCTCCCATACCCTCTTGGCCAGTTAACATGTCAAGAAGGAAATTAGACTGGCTTGTCATTTTTTGTCAAATCCTGACAAATCCATATTGCCCTTTTCTTAGCACCTTATTATCTACCAGCTGCACAAAAACAGATTAACAATTTTGTTTCAATATCTTTTGGGGTATCAAAATGAGGTCAAATGCTTTATAAGTCCTTGAGATCTCCTTTCTCCCATTCTAAATACCAGTATTGTATTGTTCGCTTTCTCTTGTGCTCTGAATCGTCTCTTCTTCATACATCTGTGGAAATAATTGTTAGTGCTTTGGCTAATCTTTTAAACTACTTGAGGTATCTTTCCATGGTGGAAAGCTAGCTTATCCAAGTAACTCTGACCTCTTCTTTCCCTACTTTGGCCTATTTTCCTGCTCTGTTGTTAACTTAATCATGATGAGTTTGTTTTCATAATGAACTTATTTAAAGTAAAGTTCTTTTAAATATGATCTTTTCAGTATCATGTACCACTTAGAACTTTCTTCACATTTTAAACCAAAACTTTCTCCCTACTACAATCTAAGGATTTTTGGAAAACATAGCTGTACACAGATAATACGTCAATGAACTAGAGTTAGAACTAGCACTGGAATTCAGTCATCTCTGCTGCTGAATTGTTCTAATGCCCATGATTTTGGCCAGAGCCAACTAGTCAGATAATTTCTGGGTCCAGTTGAGGAGTTAGTACAGGTCAGGGACCATTCCCAAATGGCGGTGCAGATCTGACCACGTTGCGCTGGAGGCTAAGAGAGTTTAATAGCATGGATGTGACTAGACTGTGCCAATTGGCCTCAGTGTCAGAGAATGATCCCTGGCACTGTTCAGTTTATTAGTACAGACCTAGCCTTTGTCTCCTGATATTTTTCTTATCCATCAGATGTTAAGTTAGTTCAAATCCCTCAGTCCCATCAGATCTTACATTTAGCTGTCACTGACACGTGGTTAATAAATTGCCATCAACACATTCTCTGGACTTGGTGCTCTATGACAGTCATGCATGCCTTTTATCTTCATCCATGGATGTTTAATAATTCCATATCTCGCTTCCTTCTGTGTTCAGATTTGATGCATTCTTTCCTTGATATATAAGGCAATACCTTCTGCATTTTTCTTTCCTTTAGTTCCAGGATAAGCAGTTCTCTTCTCACTCTGTCTACCTTTTACTTAAAGCCAGGCAATAAGAATTCCAGTAGTCTTCCTTGATGATTTGATGAGCTGGAGACACATGTTACAATGAAAGATTCACTATAATTTTTTTATTCTTTCAAATAGCAATAGAAATGTGTTTCTGAGAAAATTACACATTTCTTGGATGTGATATTTGATCCTTTCTTCTTCCTGCAAAATTATAGACATGAGAGATCAATATTTTTACTCATTTGTTAATTATATATAACTGATTATTAGAATTTAGTACAATATTTAGCTCTGCACCTTTTTCTCATATTTTGTATTAGGCGTTCCAGTGCTTTGCTGGCTTGAAGGCCTCCTTGAATATTCATGGGGATTTACACAGGTGCAATAACCCATTCAAGAACAACATATTGAAAGATGGAGACCTTCGATTAGTAGCCATTTAATCAGGTTTAACAATAAGTAGTGCATTTAAAATGCATGTTCTAGAATCCCTAATTATTAAAATATAATAGTCTATCCAAAGTGGTATGGAGAAGAAAAAATTACATAAAAACTTAAAAAAAGAACTCTAAAGCTTAATTTTTCCACATCCATACACACACTGGAATATATATGCTGGAATGAGGAAAAAAACCCCAGGCCTTCAGTAACTGCTGAGCCATTGAAATGGTTTCACAACATCATAGATAATTACAATTATCCTTCTCTTAGGGACATCGGAGCTGCCAATTTTCTGCAATCGAAAATAAATAAATAATTCAGAACAGATGTTGACTACTCATCCCAGTTTAGTAGAAAGCTTTAGGCAGGCATGTCAGCATTAAACTTGAAAACAGTGATAGAACTTGAAAATAGTTCTTCTATTTCCTCCTTTTTTCATTTTCCTATTTTTGTTTTATCTTTTAATAATAGGGCAGGGTTTCAAGTTTGTTATAGGGTGATTTAATCCAGTGTAAGGAAAAAAAAAAAAAAAAGAGAGATGCTTATCAATTCCATTTGGGTTAGAAATGTAAGGTGGGAGCCTGTTTAGTTGCCAGGACAAATAGCAAGTGCCTGTGGGTGGCACTGTAGGTATTTGGTCATTAATTATTAATAGAACCAAGCAGTGACTGTTGTGCTCCTCACACATCTGTACGGTGGAGGTTCTCCAGCCTCTAATCAAAACCGTAACATAACTGTGACATTTGCTGGAAATCAGATTCACATGACCAAAAGGTCTTTGTTCAGTTTTTTTGGCTAACAAAGGTTATCTATGCATCTGATTAACTATTTCCTGTGATATTGGCAGCTGCATCTTGCCTCTGTGGTGATGATTGCTTTGTTTAGGTAAAGATAAATATTCTTCAGTCACTTCTGAAGTGTGTTGGCCTCCAGCAAGAAATGAGCTTTGGCATTGTGATATCACTTATCTTTGCCTGATGCTTTGGCTTTTTTTTTTTTTTTCGTGCTTGCTACATGCAGACACTTTCTCTTCCAAATATGCAATTTCCAGGGAATAGTGTCATCTTTCTGCTCACTGTTGCAATAAATAAAGCTGAAAAAACCTGTTCAGACTTCTGCTTACAGCTTACAGCCAAACACAGCTTTTGTTTAATTTTGATGGGTTGGTTTTTTTGAGGAGAAGTCACAGAGGTAGAATAAAAAAGTTCTTTTGCTTTTAGTCAGACTTTAAATGTTTCAGTTTTAGTAGACACTACAATTAGGAATTTTGCTGTATTATTACCCTTTTAGAACTTAAAGTAGGATCTTTTCAACTTGTGAAAAAGCCAGACTACTTCCTGCATGTCAGGGAAACCAATAATGAAAATACAAGGCATTTGTCCTATGACCCAGCAGTTCCCTGGTTCAGATGATCAGCCTACTGCTGGATGATTGGCGATGTGATCTGGATATCCTATACATCTCAGATCCTTCAGCTGGGATGCAGTACAAATTAAATTATGACAGTTTGTTACATGCACTTTGAGGCTATACCATGTCTATACCATCGAACTAAATAGTACCCAGTACATTTCTGGTCTTTCCAGTACAATCATCTATATTTTCTATACTTCAACTGTTAGATTATTAGAACAGTCTCTGGCTTGCTTTGGGTTTGTCCCAATTAGCAATTACCCAAACAGTCCTTGTGAACAGTACATTTTATAGGCACCGTTCCCAACAGGCAGTTCCTGTGCAGCCACCCTGTTTTCAGAGGCTGAGATAGATGTAGGCTCCTCCCTGCCAGTTGGCCTCAGAGCCCAGGAATGTTCCCCAGAACATTTAATTTATTAGTGTAAAGGTAGTAGCCATAGGGAATCCTATCTCAGAAATACATCTGAGATACTTCTTCAGGTGAGATAAAAAACAGTCCTCCCTCCTGTTTCTTCTTCCTCTCACTCCACTCCGTAGGAGAGGTATTGTAATGAAAGAGATTTTGGTGCACGGCTTTGGTTTAGCAGCAATTTAGGGTTTATTAATATTTGAGATAGATTACAATATTAGGTTGTATAATTATTAACAGCACAGTTTGTTACAATCAAAATAGCAACTTATTCAAAGATTCAAGAATGGCAAGAGTCACCCAAAACTTACAGCAGGGTTGCACACACAGACGGGGGTTAAATCAAGTCACACGTACAGATGGGCAGACAATTCTGAATCACACACACACGCAAACAGTTCTGTACCAATTACACACACACACAGAGGTTAATCTATGATTAAAATTTTCCTTTTCATGAGTTTCATAAATTACTCACTTTTATGTGCTGGTGTTCATCAACAGATGGTTGGTGAACCTCGTGAAATCAGACCTTTGAGTCCTTGCAAAATTGTTGTCGGATGATCTTTGAATCCTGGTGAAATCTTCCCTGAGAGGATTCCCAGCTCAGAAAAAAAAAAATAATCTGAGTATTCACTCTACAATGGCAAAGATTATTGGCAAATCCTGTTGCAATGCTTTGCAACAGTAGATCAGAATGACTCCTTCTCTGATCACCTTTCCAGTATGATTGCATCTCCTCCCTCCTACCTGTCTGATCTTTGCCAATGGTGTTATTTTCTATGGGTTAGTCTTTTTGTGGGGTGCAGTAATGGGAGGAGTGGAAGGAAAGGGGACACTCATTACTTGGTGCAATTCAGGCATCATACTTGGGTGAGAAGTGCTGTAAAACAACCTAACATGTTGCTATAGTTATAGAAAGGAAAACATCCTTTTTTTGCTTGCAAATATATTTATTATCAATTGCAGGTGTCTCAAAACTGGAATTGTATTTAACTTTACACTAAACACAGGAAGAAATTAAAAACAGGTTTAAAATACTTTTAATCCCTAAAGAAAGCTGAAAATGAGTGTGACAGGTCAGAAGATTAAATCATGGACTTCAGCTGTGATTGGGAAGTAAAGCATGCTGACAGTGTGCACTATGACTACTGCTGATACAATATATTTACTGTCAGTAATTAACAACAAGCACAAGCATTGCATATGACTTCATCTTTGTCTTCTCCCTCGCATTTGCAAGTATGTCAACTGTACCTGTTTTTTCTGCCCAAGATGCTTGTAACCACGAGTCCTAGTCCTACCATCAAATTAACTCATGAGACTTACATTAATAAGGAACATTTATACCTATGAATTTGGATACCTTATTAAATTAAGAAGTAAAATACCTTCCTTTGCCAAAATTAACACAGCATTTTGCATACATTTTGAGGATAAGTTATTTTTATAGGGACAAATTATTTGCAGTCTTTTGGTAAACAGAAGTCACCAACATGCAGAATGCAGTGATGGTGAAATGTGCCCTCTGGTATTTGGAAGAACACCCTCCAGTGTGTTGATTTACATTATTCTGCTTACACACTGGAATGATTGTACTGCTAATGCTACTTAAAAGGTCAATATTTATCAAACTGTGCAATGTTCCTAGTGTCTTAAATGCTTGTACAGCCTGTACTGTGACAGGATATGAGCTTTTTCAAGCTTCACTGCAATTATCCTCAGAACACCCAGTGGGATAAGAAACAGCTTTTACCCCATTTCCATATATCAGAAGTAAAGGTACAGGAAACTAGCTCAGATTGTTAAGGGCAGATCTGCAGCAAGGTATGTTTTTTTATGGAGGGTGCTCCTCCCACTACATCCCTGCTCTGGTGGTTTCCTTACCTCCCTATCACTTTACCATCCTGACAAGTCGACTTGCATCAACTCTCCTAGCAGGTCTGGAGCCATTGCCAGTAATATTAGGACATATTTTCCTCCATAGTCCTCATAAATGACCCATAAAATGCCATTTATGCCTGATTGCTCCATAAATATCCTTTCTGACCAATGCATCTGGGTTTTCTTTTCACGAAAGCGTGAGTATAAGGGAGCTAGACGAATAATTCACACTCATATTTCATCTGGACACACATATTGGACCCAGCCAAGGCGTGCATTAAGACCTGGCAGATAAGAAGACCCTTCGCATCATGTTGGTCCCTCAGTCATTCAAACATTACAATCAATGTAATCATGTACAAAATGATCTATGATTATTTACTAATTTTATGCGGAAGCAGAAAATTTACTGGAGAATGAATTGCATTGTATCTTGAAGGGCTAGAAGAGGTTGCTCAAATGCAACTGTGTAATATACTAAATATCCCTTGACACTAACATGCAGAGTGATTTTTTGCAGTAGGCTGAAGTCTTTTACCTAAACACAAACAAAAATTTGGATGGGAAAAAATAACCAAATTTCATGTTTTATCCTCTACTTTCTGATACAGATATCTATCTATATGCAATTAGAGTTATAAATTTACAGATTTAGTCAAAAAAATGTGTGTCTACCATCTCAGCATTATGTTTCTTTAGCTTAAAGATAATAGTAACAATCAGTTTTCTTGTCTTCAAAATATGTGTAGGTATCATCAGTACATCTGAAGAGATACTGGAACAGGATCCCCCAGGAAGAGGTCATGGCACCAAGCCTGTCAGAGTTCAAGGAACATCAGGATAACACTCATAGTCATATGGTTTAGTTTTAGGTAGTCCTGTGAGGAGCAGGAAGTTGAACTTGATGATCCATATGGGTTCCTTCCAACTTGAGATATTGTATAATACTATGATTTCTATCAGTCAGCAGACATCCCAGGAAACCACTAGTCAGGACTTCTATTAAATCTGCTATTCTGGAAATGCCATGATATTTTTTAAAAATTAATTATGTTGATAAATACTACCTGCTACTGCTACTACTAGACTTAAGAATAGGAAAGTAAGTAATCTGAACAGCTGTACACCCATTAATTTGACTGCCACATTATCCAAGAGTTAGAAGATACTTTAAGAGAACGAATAATTGAATATATGAAAGTAAATGGGAGACAGGGTAAAATGTGACATGGATTCACCAAAGATAGATCACATTAGCCTCAGCAAATATCTGTTTTTGATGAGTTAATTGATTTTCTAGATAAAGGAAAGGCGATAGGTTTAATCTAACTGGACATCAGTAAATCATTTGACATGTTGCCATATGGGAAATCATTGGTTAAACTGCAGAAGATGTAAATTAGTATAAGAATTAGATGCAAACAAATGGAACAACATGAGATGGTAATGTTCTTGACTTTAACAGGTTAGAGATAACATCAAAGTTGAGTCAAGTATTATTCTTGAGGTTTTCCTAGAACTAATGCTTAAGAAATTGATCAGAATA
Source organism: Aramus guarauna (assembly GCA_013400195.1). Taxonomy (NCBI): domain Eukaryota; kingdom Metazoa; phylum Chordata; class Aves; order Gruiformes; family Aramidae; genus Aramus; species Aramus guarauna. Next base: position 25,664 of record VXBL01004959.1, read on the forward strand.
TCTTCATTACTGACCTTGGCACAAGTCTGCTGCTAATGTAAAATGTTAGAAGCCATTGTCGGTAAGAGGAGCTTGAAGACTGTACAAAATGAAAGATAACACTCTTACAGTTTAACAGGAAGAAATTCTTCCATAAGGTGGGTAACCATCAATTTGTAAACACAGAGGAGGTAAAACACTTGGACTTCTGGTCAATGACAGGAAAAGTGTGAGGTAATGATATAGTGCCATACAATATAACAGGACAGATATATCTAGGAAAGAAAGAAAACATTGATGTCAGTGTTTGAGGCATGGCTGAGTGTTCATCTAGAACATTATTCAGATGTTTAGTCACTTGTCTTGAAGAAAGAGGTAGCAAAACTGGAGCAGGAGAAGAAAAGAGTTACTCATTAGACCAAAGATATCTATACTCCAGATGATGTAGCAGTATTTACACATAAGAAGGAATGAGAAAAAGAAAAGAAAAGAAAAGAAAAGAAAAGAAAAGAAAAGAAAAGAAAAGAAAAGAAAAGAAAAGAAAAGAAAAGAAAAGAAAAGAAAAGAAAAAAGAAAAAAGAAAAAAGAAAAGGAAAAGAAAAAAGATCAAAACCACTGGATATGTGTAAAATAATCTATGAGCTTGATCACATTAGGAAATTGATGATATGATGTGATGCGTCTGACAGCAAGGGACTGTACCCCATGAGCCAAAAACCTCCTTCAGTTTAATGTTCTTAGCTCCAAAACCAGAATAAATGGGTTCTCCTCGAGGTGCATGGCTTCACCTCCTAGAGCTGTAATTAAGTCTTTAAATGACAGAAAGCAAATTATTTTAACTATGCACACACGTATACAAATATATTTTCTGATACACAAACATAAATTTATTTCAAATTCTCAAAAGTACTTTGGGTCCAGGAACATGAATGCTATGGAGTAATACTCACTCAGTGCTTGTAATATGTATTCCAGCAGCCTGAGGGATCCCAGTCACATATTATGGTCTGATTCTTTCCTGCACAATAGAGAAATGGAAAGTTTTTTTCCTCACAATCACCTTTATAAAAAAAACAAAACAAAAGCCAAACCCAACAACCAAATAATATTCCATTTCAAATTAGTTAAGTCCCTGTGTTGCAGATGTAGCCTGCGATGGTTCTTATGCAGTCACTTTTATAAAAAAGGAAAGCTGTACATTCCTATCTTCAAGAAAGGCCAAAGGGCAATTGGCAAATGTCAGCCTCTTAGGTCCCTAGGAAAATCATTGAGCAAGCCCTCTTTTAATACATTTTTGGGCAGATGAAACAGGTGTCTGGGAACAGTCAAAATGGATTTACCAAGGATAAAAAATGCCTGACCAACCTGAGTGCTTTCTATGATACAATAAATGACTAGATTTCTGGATGAAGTGAGAGGAGTCCGTATTGTTTGTCGTGACTTTAGCAAGTCTTTAAATACTGTGTCTCACAATATTCTTGTTCAAGTTAGGACATTATAGTCTGGATTGGTGGACAATCAGATGGGTAAAAAGTTAGTTGGAAGGTTGGAGGCCAAGGGTTGATAGATCTTACTCTATGTCGTGGCTGGTAACAGGTGGAATACCATGAGGTTTCTCCTGGATCCAGTCGTGTTTAACATCTTGATCAATGACCTGGAGGAGTGGTTAATTATCAAATATGCTGATGACACCAAATTTAGGGAGAATGGTCAATATGATTGAGAGCCAGGCTGCCAGCAAGACAGACCTGGGCAGGCTGAAGGAATAGCTCAACAGAAACCTATTGAAATTTAACATTGAGAAGTCCAGTGTCTGGAAAAGAACCATAGAACCCCTTGCAACCATAGAAACTGAGGAGCTGCTCCACAGAAAAGACCCTATGGAGCCAGATGGGCAGGGATCTGCACGAGACAGCAGTGCACCCTAATACCAACAAGGGCCATCAGCACCCTGGACTGCATGAGCAGGGATATACAACCAGGAGATTGAGAGAAGCAACTGTCGTCCTCTCCTCAGCACTTGTTAGCCCAAATCTACATCGACTTTTGGGCCTTACAATAACAGAAAAATATTGATAAACTGCAATGAGTTCAGTGGAGGGCCACCAAGATCGTCAGGGGCCGGAGCACTTGCTGTAGTGCTGAGGCCGAGTGAGCTGGACTTGCTCAGCCTCAAAAAGAGATGGCTTCAAAGGGAGGTTAATGTTGGAACAGACGGCATAGGGAGACTATGCAGTCTCTGTCCTTGGAGGATTTCAAGACCTGACTGGACAGAGCTCTGAGCAACCTGGCTGGACACCACAGGTGACCATAGTTTGAGCAACAGGTTGGAGTAGATGCAAACTGAAGTTCAGCCTGATTCTATATAACTGAAAATCTCATCAGTGAAATGCTTCATACATCCATTACCAAGGTAGTTATATGAGAAGAAGAAATAAATATTCTTAGGAGTCAGACAAAAGCTATTGGAGAGTTACACTAAAGAAGTAGTAAATTAAGAAACTCCATGTTCAGACATACTGATTAGTAGCAGCACTGGTTCTGGGATTTCTTCCCTGCGTTCCATCATGGTACGATTGATCAACTTGTGAAACAGAATCTTTAGCACACCCACTGGCTAGCCATAAGTCAAGAGGACCAATTTCTTGTTGTCCTGCATGTTCAAAATTCAGATTTGTGAACCTAATGTAGGACACCATCAATTAAAACCAAGTGTTTTGCACCAAGTCTGAATGGATGTAAATCACTTCCTAGACTATGGGTAAAAACTGAATCAGGACCAATGAAATAGGTGCATGACTTTGCTTCTAAACAACAACAGCTTTTTAAAAATAGAATCATAATAAACAAACTTCAGGAACTACTTAATGGAGCCGTGGGTTTCCCCAACAATTTTTCTAACCAACCAGATTGATTTTGTTCCATTTTTTTCATTAAACAGATTGCTTCAGACTGTGAGCTCCTTTGCCAATTTCTAGCCTGCAGAGAATTTTAATGGTTGAGTCATAAACCCCTCCAAAATTGGATATGTAATGGAAATGCTAAGGGACCCTTAACTAGAGTAAGTGTTGTGTTATGCTGCAATAATAATAAACAATAATAGTAATATTAATAAAAATAACACAGTTTTATGTGAACCCATAAAAGACCATTTATATGATCACTGTACAAATATTTAAAATTCCAAAATGCTGCATTTTTCACAATTATGGTGATGCTACAGACCTTATATACTCTTCCAGAACCTTTGGATCTCAATGTGTTGCATGCTTTCAACTCTTAAGACAGGTTCCATTAGGGATATGCATTAGCAGACCTCTGGTCCAGAGACTACTGGTTAGTTAAAAGGACATTTTTTTATTTTTTAATTTTTTTTACATTAAAACTTTTAAAAAATCTCCACTATGTATATTTTTTAACCTATCCTCCTAATGAGGAAGTAAAAGGTTCAAAGTTTCAGGACGTCTGAAAAATCCCCAAGTGCAAATCAATGGTAGCAACCTATTTAATAAATTATGAATCTAAAAAATAATCAGTTAATATTCATTATCAAAAAGGCAATTTCTTATAAAGCAGTTTCTGCATGTCCCCAGGCCGTAAAACTTACTCCCTGGCTTCCCACTGTGTGGAAGTTTCAATTAGAATTTCATGTTGAAATGTACGTTAACACCTTCTTATATATATTTTGGTAATGTCTGTTTAACTCTGGCTGTCACAACTTGGAAAGGATATTTTTTTCTTTTCCAATAAGCCAGCTGGAAAAAAAGGGGGAAGATATTGAATGGTTCATAAATATATAATGTTTCCCATTTGTTATATTCTGCAATCAAAGGCAGCAGCTTTAAACTTGCATATCAGTGCATAATTCCACAAACTTAAAAAATTGATCTGCCAATGTCTCCCCTCTAGCAATCTTTTAATTAAATGAACTTCACTCACCTTACTGCTAAACTCCTTAGGTTGATTTTATATGGATATTCAATGTATTTTTCAGTGAAGTTTTTGGTTGTTTTTTCTTTTTAAACTGTAAAGGTTGTTTAGTAAACAAGTGTTTAATAATGTATACAAGGTGACTGAACATAAATCAATGCCAATTATTTATTCACAATAAAAAACTTGGAAATAATGAGGTTCTTTTGTATTCTTGCCAGACAAAGCCAAGAGCAGACCCAGTTCGCAACCACAGTAAACAAAATTGAGCTTTTAATTTATAGGAAAATGTGCTGATTTACACCAGCTAGAAGTCTGCTTTAAGAACACTTTTTTCCCCATATTCTTATATAAGAATGGATTTTGTAGTGATGGCAGTTCTGTTTAATTACATCAGTAGGTTGGTAGATGGTTCAAGACAGAAAGAGTCATGATAACATCAGCAAGAACCTCAAACACTGTGGATTCCTCGCTATCAGTCACTGAAAAACATCTGATCAAGCACAATTACCAGCTCAGATTACGAAAGTTGAGCTACAGCTAAAAGGAGTGGCAAGTCTGTAGCTCCAGTGGGCCAGGATGCAGACCTGACTAATTAATAGCTGTAGCAGTTGTGCAAATTTGGACATTAGAAATGCTATAGGGGCACGCTCAAACACAGGAACGCTGGGCAAGAATGGCACAGAGGTGTGTGGATCTCCCAGGCTGCTGCTAGACATACATGACTGCAGCTGCACTACGGCCCCTGAGCTTCAGGAAACAATACGTGGGGCTATGAAGAGAGCGAAAGACGACATGTGCATTGAGGGTGTACACATGGGGACCTCCATTCATTGCCTGTACCCAGGCTGCTGCCGATCCTGTCACTGACTGAGTGTCTCCAGTAAACCCAAATCACTGGAGAACCCTTCTGGCTTCATTGTCTTATGGAGTAGAGTAGGAAGTGTAGGAAAGCTGAGAGCACCTTAGTTTTGCCCCATGTAAAATACAATCTGCTGCCAAGAGGAGAACAGGTATTCCAGCTGACTTCATCCCTCACTGGTTCCTTAGTGTCCTCATTTTTTTACTGTCATCAAACTGGGCTGTACAAAGGACCTCAAGGGTGGAGGCAGACCATGATGCTTCCATTCTCCACTGAGGTTCTGAGACCCTGCATAAGAAAATCTTCCACTGTTCAAGCTGGAAGACAGCATCAGCAACTGTATTTCTCTCCCTGCTGTATATTATAATGCTGCCTACATTTCCACCAGAATCCAAAGGATATTTATGTTTCTAAGCATCCCACATGCTTGTAAATTGAAGCAGCAAGAGCTAAATGCACCTGCCAGTGGTTTTCAATGCCCATAGAAAATATTGTTGTTTCCCCTTCTCCTCCCCAAAAGCCATTGCTTCTAAACCATTTGCAATACTGCTAAGGAATTATAACTGCAGCACCAGACATTACATGACAGCTGTTTGAACAGAAATACTAATTGCTTTCATATTTAATTAGCTATTGTTTAAATTAAAAATACCAACAAAACAGTCACAGCAGGCTCATTTTAACAGGAGGTTTATTGGTTCAGGCAGTAGCTCAAAGAGCAGCAGGCGTTGGATTCACGCACTATCTCTCTTTAGTTCTGAGGAACTGCCAGTGCATTCCTCACCCAACAGCTGCTGGTTCATCCCACTGCCCTGATCTTCTTCCTAATGGTCTCATCCCTCCTGAAAAGGCAGAAACCAAGAGATGTCATCCAAGGCAGGGGGGAATTATCTCAGCTATCCTTAGATATTAATATTGTAGATGCCTATAATCCCTTTATTAGCGGTGGGGAGTAATAGCCCCTTTTATGCAGCTAAAGGGTGTTGTGCTTTGATGGCAGAGTGTACCATGTCCACACTGCTCAGAGCTGCCTACTTTAGCAGAAACAGTCTGCTTCCACACATTAAAGCACTTGGCCCTAGAACATCATGATTATTTCTGTGGGTTTTTTCCAATTGAAATTGACTGAAATAACATGGTGGCTGTGTCACAGGGAATGGTGGTTTATATCAGGAGGATAACAGTATGTGCTCTGCACTCTTCAAGGTGATTTGGGGCTGTGACACCTGTTCCATTGGACTTGGGAGCTGGGTCCACCACAATCTCATACTGCCTATATGAAATTGTCTCTGGGGCTCACTATCCCCACACTGACCTTGGATGTCATCCTGGAAGACAACAAGCTCAGTTGAAAGGACATTTAACTGGTTTAGATGAAGAAAGGAACAGGTTCTGGGAGCAAAGAGGAAAGCTGAGTTATTTGATTATGTAGATGAACACTTGTAATGTAGAATCACAAAAAATAACTCATTCCTTCCTAAGGTCCACTACAGATCTGGGTACAAGTGTCTATTTTCTCTATTCACTTAAAAGAGGCTGGGCTAGGTGCAAATACCTATGCCACGGAAATCCAAAGTTTGCAGGATGAATGTCCGGCATTGTGCCATATAAAAGACTGGCCTCAGGGACTGTCACCCTCTGATGTGTTCAGTCTTCCCCCCCACTCCCTTTATCTCAGATGGAAACACTGCAAGCCTCACTCCAGGCAACAGGAGAGATGCATGGGTGGTACAAATGCAGTGCAGGACCCCCATGCATTGTGTAGTGCACCATGCAGATGTCCCATGGCAGGACAGTCTAAGAGGTCCAGGGTTGTTTCCCTGAATGTGGAGATTCTGGATTATTGTGTGCTTGAGATATCACCACATGGCAATAGAGGCATTTTTCAATTCAATATGTGCTACACAATGACTCTCATTCCCATCTTCTTCCTAGTGACATCTACAGATGTTATTATTAATATATTTCAAACTGCTTTGCCAGCTTCATGACCGTTCACTTCACTGATTCTCAAAGATGCTGGCAAGTATATTGCAGGTACAACTATTTACTTAAATAAATATTTGTGTGAATTTTCATGTGACATTCCCTTTCTGCTGATATTCATGAAAAGAAAATTGTCTCACCCAAATATACATGAAAATCAAATATTTAACTGTTGCAAACACTGCCAAGGACAATTTTGTTTAAAATGTGTGCAAATATTCATGACAAATGTTTTGTGATATTCACTCAGCTCTGAATAATTAACAATGCTTAAATTGCAACACATGTAACAAAACCTATTAGTTCTAATAAGTCAGTACAGTGGAATTAATCAGGTTTTCATTTAAGCAAATGTATTACAAACTAAATTGTTTCATAAGCTGTCAAATACATAGAAGCACAAAAGTTTGCATTCATTTTCACTACCAAGTACCAGGGTGGCATGTCGTGTTCAGGGTTTGGTTCAGGTTCTGTCCGGGGACCCAGCTCACACATGGGGGCAGCGGTGCTTGGAAAAGGACTTTGTGGTGGGATCCCTCACTCCTATACCTCAGCCATCTGGAAAATAAGGGCGGGAACGAGTGGTTTCAAGCTTCCTGTAAAATCAGTGGAGCCTGCAGAAACACTCCCTCTTCCCCAGGACAGGCGTCTATGACAGGTGGAATGAATTGCAGTCTGGAGGCTCCTGCCACTCTTCATTAACTATAAGAGGAGCCTTAGCAGCTCATTTAGGCTAGACACCTACAAGACAGATAGAATTAGGTGATATGAATCTCTTCCATTACAGATCCCAAACAACAAACTTGGATTAGGTGAAATGAACTCACCTCTAGTTGGCATTTCCAAGAGACTGTAAGGGAATTGCATGTCCTGCTGAAAACAGTTTTCATTACAAATCCCTGACTTGGTTATTATGTGCCACATTTCTTTGCTTGCAAAAATATGACAACCTCCTTGCCACGATCATGATCTTAGTATTAAGGTCAAAATAAATAATGATGTGTTTATTCAAATCTGGCTTTGTGACTGAAATGTGTACATAAGTTTGGGAAAGTTTTTTGGGTTTTTTTGTGTTTTTTTTTTTTTTTCCCCCAAAAAACAAGTTTCTAGCCTCCATGGTTAAAAAAAAAAAAAAAGTTTGAAAATATATCTGAAGTGTCTCTCAATACTCACAGTTAAAAAAAAAGGAAAAAAAAAGACAACTTGAAAGGTATTATATTTTTTCCTATTGTCATGATCTTTAAGACACTCTCATGACTTTTGGGGACCTGACCTGTGATGTCTTAGCACTTATAGCTGGAATTATTAAGATAAAAATACACTTTTGTTCCTCACTGGGGTTTGTGAAGATGCATTTGTTTTCCTGAGGCAAAATATATGTGCATTATATTATTCATTTGAAAAGTATAATAGGCAGAATCAAGGAAATGCTCTGGCACTGATGCATGACTTCATGCTGAATGCATACACTGTAAATCTTCACACAATCCATGAACAGAGCACATAAAAGAAAGCAAATGCAAAACAATTTTCCCTATACTGCATTATCATTATCGTGTGAATGTTTCATTTGGGAACGCAAACATTAATACAAAGTGAGCTCTTCTCTATTCAGTCCACAAGCACCATGTCGGTTGAAACATACATTAGTTGGCAAGGGAACAAATACTTGATGCTGGAGAAAACCAATGTGGAAACAAGCTCCTTGCTAGCTGTTGAGGAAAACTTCATCCCTCTGAGTCACGCATTATACTCAGCAAGATACAGGATGATACGCTGATTTCCAGCTACTGCTTTGTGAAAGGCTCTGACAGAATCTAGTTAGATTTCAGTTCACACTGGAAAATTATGTGCTATAGGTGTGCTCCTGGCAACACCACCCCAATTGTGCCTGCTCTACCTAGGCGTGCAACACATTGAGCATCTGGCATAATTAGCAGGCTCTTTCCCAGCATACCAAAAGCATATGCAGCCACATTGTGCTTGTCTTCTCAGTAGACAAAGTACAGATAAAGCACAGGCTGTAGCTTCTCCCTAACGTGATTCCTAAACAGTCGTAGTAAGATCTAATGCAACTGTGGATAGATATGGATTTCAATACGGATAATTCATTGAGGTTTTAATCTTAAACACAATGGTTTCTGGTTTCTGATTTTGAAAATAGCATAACAGAAGTGTTTAGATGCTGTACCAATGAGGGTCATCTGCATGCCTAGAAAGATGAGTTGGAGATCTGTATTTTTACACATTTTCTGCATTATTTTGGTGTTATGCTAAACTTTAAAAGGTTTTCTGAGTTTTTGTTTTTTCAAATTAATATCAAAATTTGCCATCAGCAAGACTTCAACTCTGTGTAGTGTTAACTAATTTGTTTTTCATCAAGTTCTTTATTAACAAAGAAATCCCTTGATTATTACACTTCTCTGACTTTTTGATAATCTCCCTTGCAACCAGTCACATAATGCCTGAATACTTTTCACTGAAATATTGTTGAGCCAAAAGAGCTGACGGGCCCTGTAATTAACTTCCAAATAATACCAAAGTAATAGGATGTTGTAAATACTAAGAGTCAGAAACGGATTTGTGCCCTGTTCAAGAGACCCATGGCACTAAGCACAGCCTTTGAGCTGAGGCTCACCTGCCTTTCCTCCCTGTTCTTCACTCTTACGAACAGCTGCTACATTTTCAGTGCAATGCAATTTACATTTTACAGTGCTTTTCCTGACTGCACTCCGGGATACTTAACACATTCAAATGACCACAAGCTATTCAGTCCTGATGGGCAAGATGAAGCACAGTGATGCCTCCTCAAACTTACTTCCTTTCCAATTACAAAAATAAATTAGCTGAACCTAACAGCACAAACCTGAGAAATGGATATTGCAAAGAAGAGAGTACCTTCAAGCTGGGCTGAGAGTGATAATAATCTAGTCCATAATTAAGAGTAGAAATATGCTTCAGTATTAAAACAGCTATTGCTTCATTTGCAGTTGATAGGAAGAGAGTGAACTCATTACAACAGCAATGTAAGACTTTTCATACAAGTGCCATAAAAAGACATTACAAATATAAGTTAATTAGCCACATAACATGCCTTGATGACAAGAAATTCCTGTCATAATTCATTTTATGGAGAGATAAGCAAAGTCAGAACTTGCTCAAAAGTGTCAAAGTAGCTGCAAGATGAGGAATATAAATCAGGATTTCTGTTTCACGTTGAAGCCATAAGGGTTCATTGCCCCTACACACTATATGAAAGTGTAGATGTCCTCTATAACTTGGGTAACAAAATATGTTTTAAGTATTCTTCTGCAGCAGCAGCAGAACCTCTTCATGGACTCTGCATGGCTACTTTGCCTCCAGAGATGGAGTAGAAACCTGGGAAAGGAGCAAGAACATTCACTTTGTGCCTCTTGTTCCAATCTACTGAGATCACTCTCTGCACGTGTATGGAGAGCTGGAGAGAAGATGCAAGCAGGGTGAAGGAGAAGTCAGTCAGGACTGTAACTCTCATTGATGACTCCCACAAGGAACCTCTGAGAACATTCTGGATGTGAAATATCTTGTTTCTTCAGGAGTTCACAGCAAACGGACTTTACACGGAGGGATTTATTTAACTGGTAGATATAAGCACAAGCAGATTTTTTACTGTTATAGGGTCTCTTTCTTTAGCTTTCATCACTGTTTCTTTGGAGCAATTAGATCCAGGAAACAGTATTAAATATAAAATGAAAGCCTGAGGCATAGGTTCAAATGCGAACTGGAACTTGGTGATGTTTAAGGTTATTTCTTTTGTCTGCTTTTAACATTTTCTGTCTTACCCACCAGACTATGTTCCTTTTAAAGATGAGATTTTGAAAATGAAAATGTAAAGTTTCCCCTTTTCAAAACATGGATGACATTTTCAAGAGTCCTTCCTCCACAGTTCCTTCTGTATTTTTTAAAGCAAACAAAGCTGCTATGAAAAATCAAATAATGAAATTCAAGAGAAAGGAGAGAGAAAAATAGAGACAGAATATTTTATTCCATTTCTTACTAGTTCTGAACTGCTTGTTCATATTTGCCATACTCTCTCAAAATGACCAGCTGATAATATTTGTTATTAAAAACAGGTTATAGATCATTCATAATCTTACTTGCTGTTCTCTAGAATAGGTCATGGACATGAGAAAATACTCTGACTCAGACTCAAAATTTTACTTCCCACAAAATATTATGACTTGTAATAATATGGTTTTTCAGCAAACTTTTCTATCTGTCAGAAATAATTAAACAAGACCATAATCCATTAATACTAAGACAGAGTCTTCTACTGTGTATTGTAAATAGAAGTCAGTCTGTTTCTTGCTAGATTTCCCTATTTACCTGCTTCCTAATCTATCTACCTAATTAAAGGTAGCTCCCTATCTGATCAAGCTACTAGTAAAAAATTGTCATTTTTACAAATCAGAAAGAAATTATAAATGGAAATATTTCCCTTAACTTCAGTAAACAATCACCAAACCTTTGGTGGAATCAGAAAAATTTTTTTGATCGATTAATATACTGAGATTTTTAAAATCCCGTAAATACCTTTAATACATTATTTGGGGGAAAAAAAAAAAAAAAAAAAAAAAAAAGCGCAGCATGCTAAATGAGCCTGAAGCTTTTAGGTACTAGCCAGGCTGATATTATCTATATAATAGGTTATATAATAGGTTAATAACATGACTGCTAATCACTGCTTGGGTTAATGCAAGTCACAAAAGGCAATGAATTTGCAGACCATAAAATAAACGTTTGCAAAGCCTGATCTCTGCCTGGATCTAGAGCGTGTAAATAATCCCTTATCCTCATAATCACTGGAGTTCACCAAAGGGTACCAAGGGAAATGAAATGGGAATGGGAATGAAACTAATCTACTGATGTGCCTCTGATTTGTGAATAGGGTGCTGAAGCAGAACTGTAAAGTATCATAGTTCTAAGCAGAGCTCTGGAAGTGCACCAAGCATAGCTAGGCATAACCTCCAAAAAATTAACAGCATAACAGCTTCTTTAGCGTGAAATTACCCTGTGTGTTTTTCTAGGGTAAACAGTGGTTTTCAGAACCTGCATACCTTCCATTCATCTTATTACCATTGACTTCAAGCTTCTCATTCCTCTGTTTCAGATTCATTGCTTCTAACTCTTTGTATTTCCAACTTCTCCATCTCCCACTCTTCTGCTTCATGTTTTATTTTGCTCAAAGCTCAAAAAGAGAGTTCAGAAAACTTCCACTAGGACACCTCCAAGAGGATGCTGGTCTCTCAGTAGCTGCCTATTATCTCTCAGCCCTGCGTGACACAGACAACGAATGCAGAGCACTCGAGCTCAGAAACGTTGTGCACAGTATTGAATTATTGTAACATCAGTTCATCTTGCAGTGACAAGGATCCTTAAGATAAGGGTTTAAAACTTCCTTAAAGCCAAACAATATAGGTACCTGTTTCGATGAAATGAAAGCTTATTTCTAAGTCTTTTATAATCCTTCTCATTTCTCATGATCTCCTCTTCCTTCATCTTTCAATCTCTTTCAACAACCTTGCATATGAGAACACAATAAAAATGCTCTGATGTCCCTGTTGGTAAATAAAAGGCACAGTGAAAGTAGGGTACATATGTATGTAGTTTACTCCTAGTATTAAGCTATTAGAGCATTCTGGGAAAAAAGTAATTATGAAATTATTGATCTGATATCAGCTATATTGTCAAGATTTTAAGGTCTGCAATAATATCCTAGGTATGAGTTCTAATATAAGGCAAATTATTTTAATTTAGCAGCAAAGCTTAATAGAACAAACTATCAATGACTATTAAAAGATAAAGATTTTTTAAAAAGCTTTTCTTGCTTTGTTTATTTAGACTGTAAAAACTTTATTCATGTCCTCATGGTATGAAGTTAGTACATAGGATAAAATATTACAGCAGATGGAAGTCTATCACGGCCAGACTTTATCTAACTGACAGCCAGCCTCAAGGCCAGGAAACAGTCCCAGGCACTTCTGTGTTGCTAGTATAGACACGGTCTTACTGCGTAGGTTATTATTTTCAGTCTTTTTGCTTTATATTGCCTCTGTTGTACAAACTAGGGTGAGACAAGTTCACACTCATGAAGATTTATTAGTAGGGTCTGTACCTCATGTCATTCATCAGCTCTAAGACTGAAATTTACTTCTAGAGAAAATAAAAAGTCAAAAGGGGAGAGAGAGGAGGAGAAGCAATGGGGTGAGCATCCTCCCCATCACCATGAGTAGGTGTCCCTGTAATATTTTGCCACAGTGACAATACAGTTTTCATCAGGACCCACTCAAGTCCCCCATTGCTTATTTCCGCTTATGATGCTGAAGCACATTTTGATTAGCCATAAGATCTACGTGCTGAATTAGGGTCCCTAAGTGTCATGGTTTAACCTCAGCTGGTAGCAAAGCACCAACCATCCACTCGCTCACTCCCCCCACAGTGGGATGGAGGAAAGAATTGGAAGAGTAAAAGTGAGAAAAGCCCTGGGTTGAGATAAAGACAGTTTAACAGGTAAAGCAAAAGCTATGTGCACAAGCAAAGCAAACCTAGGAATTCATTCACCACTTCCCATGGCAGGCAGATGTTCAGCCATCTCCAGGAAAGCAGGGCTGCATCATGCATAATGGTGACTTGGGAAGACAAACCCCACCAGTCCGAATGTCCCTCTCTTTCTTCTTCTTTCCCCAGCTTTATATGCTGAGCATGACATCATATGGTATGGAATATCCCTTTGGTCAGTTGGGGTCAGCTGTCCCGGCTGTGTCCCCTCCCAGCTCCTTGTGCACCCCCAGCTACTCACTGGTGGGGTGGTGTGAGGAGCAGAAAAGGCCTTGGCTCTGTGCAATCACTGCTCAGCAGTAACGAAACCATCCCTGTGTTATCAACACTGTTTTCAGCACAAATCCAAAACACAGCCCCATACTAGCTACCGTAAAGAAAATTAACTCTATCCCAGTCAAAACAGCACACTAAGGCAATGCAAAAACTATAACCAAAGGAGAGTAAAGAAGGAATGATTCTCATGCTGGTGGGAAATGCTTCCCATAACAGCAATGTCAGTGTAGGTGGGCAGAGAGTTATGAGAATAATGACATGAGGACAATGACAGGAGAAGAACAAGGGGCAACTGTTGCCACAGAGGCTCTGGGACAGCACTGCCACAGCAGCTTAGGAGAAAGGGTGCAGAGCTGCTATGGGCAAACAGGCTGCAGAGTTGCCCGTGGTAAGACCTTAGTGCTACAAAAGGCCAAGGCACCTACCTGCAACTCCTCCCTCAGCCTGATCAGTGATTAAGCACTTTTAAATTTTAGCTTTAACAAGTGCCACTGAATTCAGAATGGTGTATTCTTCCCTCTTCATTTTAGAAACACTACTGAATGTCAATTTAAGAACATTTATGGCTTTTCTTGGAAAGTCATGCTGTTGCAATACCCTATCACTAAAATGACTCAGAAAGAGAGATCTATAAGTGTGTGGCATGGCTTACATAAATTGAAGTACATTAGGGATCTGGGCAAGTTTTTGCTCTCACACTGTTGTAAATGTGAAGTATGGAAATCAGTACCAATTGAATTACTCTTGATTTGTCTTACTGTAAATGTACCAGTGTAGTCCATGAGTCAACTTTTTAATTAGACATCCTAGGGAGACTGAAGCTGGACTGGCATTTTTCACGTTAATTATGTTTTGTCAAGGAGACTTGAAACTGAGAAATACTTCATAATTTGGATTAAAATAAAAATAACATTAAAATGATATCACTTGTTAATCTATAATCTTCATTGCTGTAAGTGCTCCTGATTCTCCAGCAGTCATCTTAAAGTATAAATGAAAGATTGTTCAGAGGCTACAAAATTGACAGATAATAAAAAAAGCATTAATAACATAAAAATAATGAGTAGTATTGGAAATAGGGTAAAACAGGCAAGTTTTTCATATTCTGCATTTGGAAATAGTATGAGACAGAAGTCAGCGTGAGCCTTTCCATTGATTTGACTGTTCTGTCTAGTCCCATACGCAGCATCACAAACACAGAGTCTATACCAGCACCGAAATCTGTACTGCTGGGCTTCTGTGTCTGCAGGAGAATAACAATCAGGTCATTTTTAGAATAGTAGGAAAGACTTTAAATGAAGAAATATAGTACAGTATTTTACAACTACATACCACTTTCATGCCAGTAGTAGGATCTTTACAGTTGCTCCCAATACTGAATGGCACATGCCTCTCCCTCGCCTCTGCAGCCTTGCAGTCTCTGCCGTGTCTCTCTCAAGTGACTTTTTCTTGTCTTTGCACAAAATAGAAGACACAATGGCTTGTGAAGGACACAAAAGAGTCTAATACAACATGGCTGATAGCTTGGAATTGCCCAGAGACCAGCCTTGACCTCACTGGGGAAAAGGTAGACAGACTGTCAGGAAGAAGACTATGTCTAATAATGATTTATTCCATAAAAATAAATGGTTAAAAAAAAAAATAAAAAATAAAAATCTGAAGCAGATGTAGGCATAAAACCACCACCATACACAGATGGGAATGAGAAACCATCTTAAAACCCTCAACTCTGCAGCTGGTCAAGCTTAATGCCGGAAAGTCATTCAAAGGGGAATTTGGATGATCTTTGTCCTCTGCAGAAAATCAAACAGCATGTGATAATGTCTATCTCTGCCAATAAAGAAATGTTAAATGATATTAACAAAGCATCTGCCTTTTTGCCTTTCTCACTACTCTTGCAATCTACTTTCCTGCTGTAAAAGACTGGGGATTGGCTTTCTTTAGGAATGACTAAGAGAGAAAAAGCCCTTGCTAGAAACAGAAACTCAGATCTTGAACTTCAGCAACATATTTTTGTGACAGGCCCTGTGGCAAAAATAGAAAAAGATTAAACGGTCAGGGGGTGGGTCAATATGGTAAAGAAAAAAGGGTCCCAATGACATCTGAAGATGGACATATATACCTGATTGATAGAAAGCCCATAGTTAGATCAAATCACTATTTCGTAAAAAAGCCAAAGCACAGTTAAAAATGGATGTTAGCCAAACAGAAAACATCATTCACTTGGTTAAATGTGGTTGTCCCGCTCTTTTCAGAACCAGCTGCTGTACCAATTTGGTGGACTTGATGGCATTCTCAGGCAGAGCGAAGATGGTTGCTGTGTAACATCCGCCACACCTCTGGCCATTAGGGATCTAAGAGCAAAACC
This sequence comes from Aramus guarauna, assembly GCA_013400195.1. Lineage (NCBI taxonomy): Eukaryota > Metazoa > Chordata > Aves > Gruiformes > Aramidae > Aramus > Aramus guarauna. Next base: position 41,662 of record VXBL01004959.1, read on the forward strand.
AGCCACAAAACTGCTGGGCAGAAAGATACAGCTGGGTCTGGCCAAATAATACCTGTGCTTGGAGCAGATCCAATTAGTGTTAAGGATTCTAATATTTTGCTGAGAATGCTTTTTCTCTTATTTCAGATCTCCAGACTTCTGTGACCCAGCTGCTAATCCAACCCAAAACAACCTGTTTTTCTGATATTCCCACTCTGAGCAGGCTGAGAAGATTGGGGGCTGTCTTATTTTTTTAAATAAGATTGGCACACTGAGAATCCTAAAAATTACAGGTTCACCACTGATTTTGGATTATCTAATGTGAAATGAACACAGTCATTTCACTAAAGTAAGGCTTGCTCACAACTGGTTAGAAGACAAATTTTGATGCAAAGAGCAGGGCAATTAAGAGAAATAAGGAAAAAAGTTAAACGAAGGGAGATGGGATTAAAAAAAAAAAAGATAGCAGAGTAAAACTATGTAGGAAACACTATTATTTCTTCACTAGGACTTTTGAAAAGTCAAATGAAAATTTGAATGAAAATCCAAAAGCTTGAAAAGTGCAATGGTCTGAAAGCCATTCTATATCAGCCATTTGAATGTTTAATTTTGTAGAGTTTTTTGTGTGTGTCTGAGGCAAGTTAGCTTATTAGCTTGAGCAAACATTTCAAAAGGCAATTGATAAAAGACAATTTTGGACTAAAAGTCATCATTTTCTCAAATTAGAAGTGCTGACAATGTCCAAAAACATTTGTAGCTTGTGGTGTAAATTGTGCCTGTCTTTAGGGAGATAGTTGGTGCCTAAATTCTATAATGTTTCTCCCATTTTCTCACCACCTCCTGACACAGACCACATTGCCTATTGATGTGATCCAGTGAGACAGATTTACTTCTTTCCTTAATGTCAGGTCCTTTATTTAGCCACCTGCTCCAGGTTCTTCTTCTGCCCAAAGCCACCCTGTCTATATTTAAATTGCTCATAAGGAATGTCACATGAATCATCACAAATTTTGACCTAACAAAGATTTCTATTTTCATAGTCCATATTTTCCTTAGTTCAGTTGAAAAAAATCTGGAAAGCAAGAATCAGCTGTTCTTGCCTATGCTCATTGTCACATGAACCAAGAAAATAAAGCAAAAGCATAGTATCATTGCCCTGAGCTTTTAAAGCTTTGATAATGAGACAGCTGCTAATATATATAGTAAGTAGTGGCTAGATATATTTAAAAAGCAAAAAAACCCAAAGCAACAAAAAGTCTATGGGTAAGCTAGTGAAAAAGCGAAGTTCACCACATTTTTCTGCATTAAAAGTTTATTGTCATGTGAGAGAAGAATCACCCAAATATGTTAGAGTACTTGTTAGTTGGAGGGCATCCTTGTTAACAAGCAAATTGCGTATGATCTCAGTCTTTGTAGTTAAAGTCAGCATGCTCTCTTCATTCTCAGAGGGAAAATGAAGTAGGACAGAGAATTCCTGATGTATCTGAAATAGAAACAAAAAAGCGGATAAATTGCAAGAATTACTGATTTATTCCAGCATGTCTTGAGGTCACTAGCTTTAGGACTGATGTCACTACTAACTTATGCAAATACACTTCTTTCTGTTAACTTCTTTTCTCTTTATAGATTTAATCATCTGATGCTTTGGGGCTTAAACTGGCAAGTGATCCATGATCCTACTGCCTCTGTATCTATGCTGGATAGATAGACAAACCCTAGAATGGAGATGTGCTTTATCGTGGGACAGTTTAGCCCAGTTTGAATTCAAGAAAATCTGAGAAAAGAAAAAAAGCTTTGGTTACATTTAAAGGGTTACACTGGTATCTCTTAATTTGCATAGGTTAGTTTTAAAAGAACAGAGAGCTGTTGGGGACAAGTTCAACTGGCCAGAAAGTGCCCGATGCAGTGAAATCTCAGCTTGGAGTCCATAGGCATTTTCTCCTAAAAATAATAAAAACTAAAATAAATTATAGGTGTTTGTCCCAAGACACGTAACTTTCATTCCACTACCTATGGTAAAGATAATGGCTGTTGAGTACCTCTGCAGTATTCCCTCACGTTTGCAAAGAGGCAACTTTATGACCACATTGGAAATCAAGTTAGAATAGACAAGAAAAAACCTGCATGTCTGTGAGCAGTGTGTGATCTTCGGGTTAAATGAATCCCCAAAGAGCAGTATTAATCTGTGGGGTGCGCTTTAGGTTAGCGTTTGGGTGGTGGCTCCTGAATTCTCTGCACTGAAAAAGCAGAGGGTCTCATGGCTTCAAAACCATGCAAATAGCATGAATGTATCTGAGATGGTAAGAACTCATTTGGTCTCAGCTGCAGCCAGCACTATCCAGCCAGGGGTAATATGTTATGCTTAATTAATTAAAGGGATACCGTTAACATAAAAACCATACTTCATTCCAAAAATGTTTTAACCACTGTTATAAGAAGTAATATTTTTTACTGCCAGGCACTGGAAGAGATTAGGAATTCTGCCTTTCTTGCTCTCATCCATATACTTGGCAAGGACCTTTTGTACCAAGGCTGATCAAATATTTTCTGTTGCAACTGTGTTTTTACAGATCTTTTTAGTTAAAAAACCCAAAGTTTGATTTAAATTTTGTAGCAAATCTCTTCAAGAACAGTGGGTGTTCTTAGAAAACTAAATGTCTATTTGCATGTTATGTGAAGTTCCTCTGGAAAAGAAAAAATCTGCAAAATTTTCAACTTGAGTTTTTATGACATAGAGGCAGTTCTGTGGGCACCTTTTGTATAGTCACTCATTCTGTCACTATCATCCTCCAGTGACTTTGTCTTTCATACAGCAATAGAGAAAAAGAAATACAGTTTTAAGGATAGGAAAATGTGAATGCAAAAATGTAACACAGGCAGGATGTCTCAAGGTAAATGCATTGGCAGAAACTGCATTTAACTTCCTTTAAATTGACTAGATTTCAAGTTGAAAGTTTCCCATTAGTGCTTGAAATTAATGTGTCATTCAGTTTTCAAATGACAAAATACCATACAGCTAAGAAAAAAAAAAAAAGATGCGAGAAGGAAGCAGTATGAAAAGAAAGAAGAATAAAGCCACCACTCAACAACAAGTTCTGAGACAGTGAATCAGGCTGCCAACTGTCAGGCTGTATAACCCCTGGTTTCTGAGATTCAAGAAGAGAGATGGTGCTTCAGTTTGACATTTATGTCAAGAGCAAACGAAGCCAAGTCCACAGTATTGTGCATTCACGTTGGAAATATATCTCTTGTTAGGATGTTCCTGGAGGTCATTGCATCTGAATTAACATGCAGGGAAATGAGTTCTTCAGTGAAGAGCAGAACTTGTGTGAAAACAGATGCTATAATCAATGTTGTGTACTGGTAAGCACTGTCCAGTCACAACCCTTATGCCTTGAGTATGCAAAAGTAAAGCATACGTGGTGCTCTCCTCTTCTTTTCTTGTTGTTTATTAAGAGTTTAGCTTAGAGAAACAACCTAGAGTTATGATTTAAGGCAGTAAAGTTTAATTACTTTTCTATACAAACTGAAAACTATATTCTTACCTTCTATTATTATTTTATTTAACCTTAACTTCATTGATTCTTGCAACAAACACACCAAAAATATGCTAAATCATCTTCAGGAGAGTATTTAAAAAGTAAAGAAGGGAAACAAAGCACACACACACACAAAGAAACAACTAATATAATGTTAGAATTGGACAACTGGTTCAAGTTATTCATTAAAATGACAATATAGTCTGATGCACAGCAGAATATCTCTTTCCTGGTATAGAGATAACAAATTATGCACTCTCACTTAGTATATATTTTCTTCATCAAAAATAGGGAGCCAATAAGAGGACTGTAAGTCAAGAGTCCAATTTTCTGCTCACTTTTTTTTTGATGTAAGCCAGTAGCATCTTCCCTTAAATCAGTGAAATTTCACCATTTAAAACCAGGGAGAGAAAGAGCAAATAATCCAAAAAAGTACATCATGCAGAAGACTAAATTCTGTCCTAATAGTACAGGTGTTTGGAGTACAGTCCTGTTCTCAGGATGTAACCCACAGGAGTTTGCCAAACTGATGATAGCAGTAACATATTTGAAAAGAAAATAATAGCTTCGTGTGTTTCTTCCTGTCCAATTTTCCTCCTTTGTAAATCTTTTAATCCAACTAGAATGATTTCTGTGGATAATCCCTCTTCTAAAATGTTTGCATTTTGAAACATTATCTAAACAGCCCTGGCATCCAAGAAAAGTCTTTCTGATGAGGTCTCATTTGATAAAGAACTGACAAATATTAACTCATAAAGAGCACTCCCTCATTTTTGCCCAAAGCTTGTCCACTCTCATAATGACAAAATTAAATAGCAATAAAAATAGCAACACATAAAACTACTTGAATTGTTCTCATCTTATTCTCACCTCTTAAATCATAAAACACTCCTCAAAGAAAGCTTCATATCCCTGTCTTCAAATGAGGGAGGGAAACTGAGGTCAGCAAGCAAGCTGATATGCCCAATATCATTCAAAGCAGCAGGCAAGCCAGAAATGAGCCCCTTGAGAAAAACATTAGTGCCACAGCTTTCATTTATGGCCCAAATTCATATCTATGTCTCTCAAATCTATACCAATGTCTCATCCAAAGCAATAAAAAGCTATTTGCAGTGAAGCAAAGAGAAACTACCAACCTCGCTTTATGGGTTCTTATACGGTATGAAAACTGGTCATACAACAGGAACATGAAGGGCACACTGGAAATGATGATAGAAGAAAAGACTGATTTATGAGCAGAGATGTGGTTAGGTAAATTAAAAGACACCTAAACAAGAGAATTTATAATCAAGCATAAGTTGTTAAACTGTAAATGAAAAGGAAGCATCTAAGGATTTATGGGGCACAAAGGAATCTAACCTGAAAGAAAAGAATGAATAAAGGACTTTTCACCTGAGAAGAAGAGATAAATTTTTTAATATGAAGAACAGCTGTGGGGGCATATATTCTATTTAAAAAAAAAAAATAAAAATTGGTAAGAAAATGAATAAGAATCTGGGAAAAAAAAAAGACTGAATTGAATTCCAGTGTCTTCAGCTATCTTTGCGCTCATTGCTGATCTGCCATGACATCCACTCTGCCTGCAATGGATGTGGGATGCAGACACAGCTCTGGACACAGCTGGCGATACTGTTAGGAGGCAGTGGGCAGATGCTGCTTCTGTCAGCCTGGATTGGGCAATAATGTAGTGGCACCAGGATGTTCGAACCATCCATCTGGGTGTTGGCCTAGCAGCCAGGGAAAGCACCCAGCTTGGTAAGGATCACCCAAGTCCTCCTGATGGTAGAAGCAGGTTTGATTTCCATCACATTGATGGAAAACCAGATTTGATTTATTGTCATGATTTAGGCTGCAGTGATCAACTGTAGGACTGCCTGGCAGGTACCTCCAGACAGCGTCAGTGGCATGATTCGTATACTGTGTTGAACCTTTGCTTAGTTCTTGATCCTCTTTTTCACTGTCCTTGCACCTCCCTATCTCTGTGTTAGTCTCCTCCCAGATAAGCTAATTACTGTTCCTACTCACAGGTTTTCTTACAGCTGTATTTAAATTTGGTATCTCTGATTCCTTTACCTAGATAAGTGCTGCTTTATAGGGTATTAGTGATATGTTAACCTAGGTGCTTCCAAGGATTCACCTTACAATGTTTTGCTCACCAAAAGGTCTCCAAGGGTCCCCTCCAACTATCTGTGAGGTCTAGCTGTTTCTCACATAACTCCTCCTTAACTACACGTGAAGTACATTTATTCCTCATGGATCCATCAGTAACTTTTGTCAGCTTCTTTCATTGTTATCTGTCACATCCAGCGATTCCTCATGTCATGTCCAATAGTTTTCCATGTCCTGTTCAGTTAACTTAACCTCAGGCCAGGGCCTATTCAGCAGCCAACTCATTTGCCTACAGCCCTAACAGATAGAAAGCAGATGCCCAAAATGCAGTATTAAGGATTGGGCAGTTTACATAGACCCTTGCCTGCCCAACATATCTGCCCTTGTTTTCATCCATGTGATCTGATCTAAGTGGAGACCAGTGCAGATGAAGCATGCTAGACTTGGTCACTGATTCTCTATGCCATCTTCTGCAGTTTATTTAGTCTCCTTGAGCACCAGCCTACTTGTCCATCAAGTAGAAATAACTAATACATCATTTTCAATATCCAAGATTGTTTTGAATCTTCGTGTATTCATTATTACAAAGTTCTCACAACTCTTCAGAAAATGATACAAAATAATCTAAACAATTCCTCTATTTTACCATTCTTTTCAAGCATGGGAGTTTCTGTGCAGCGGTGAAAGAGCTAATCACTGGAGCTTGGTCTCATGTAATATCAGTTAATCTATTTACTGTACTTCTATTTATCTACTGTGCTTGTTCTAAAAACTTAGACTACAGCATGGTTTCATATGTATGACAACAAACTCTGAACAAACTTGAACTGTGGTTGGCACATGTATAGTACAATACATAGTACAATTTCCAGTGTGTTTCTTTACTAATTCACAGAGCTCCAGGTTTTGCCAGTGGTTTTCCAACCACAATGACCCAAATGAAATGTCACTTGTGTTATTTCTAATTGACAACTGTTGCCTTGTCATATTAGTTGTACAATTGATCTGACATTCAATGGGGAAAAAAATCCCATCATCTTCTCCTCACTACACAGTTTAACATATTTGTGTTTGGTTTTATCTCTAATTTTAATCTTCTAAGTTTAAACATTAGCTTCAGCAATTTGTTAGACTTCTGGTATTATTCAGGGCAGAAGTTTAGTCTCTGTAATGACCCTCATATCTATCAACAATCTGAAGGGTAGAGAGAAAAGTAAAGTGTCTTTTAAAGTACTATCTTTGCTAAGAGCAATATTTGTTTCGGATGAGATGTGTCATATATGTCGTGTGCAGCACTGCCTGTCTGATATGTCTTGTCACATTACTTCTTCTATCATGTGTCACATTAGGTAAGGTCATGCTACTTTTGCTAACAATAAGACACAAAGAACTAGAACAGCAGTGAACAGCTTGCCAGAGACTCCTTTACATTTCATGCTGTCTCTTGCAAGGAAGAACAAATCAAGAGCTGCAGCACCAAACTACCAAGCCACCTGAAGAAAAGGAAGTAAATTACCAACTGCTCTAAGGATAACAGTCAACAGACTTTTTGAAAGCTGATTTAGAGCTCAGCACTGCATTCCTTACATAGCCTAACCTTCCGTTAGAAGCAAATGAAAGTCTACACAAATTAAAGGAAGATACAGTGTCTTCTCCAATTAGTTTACAATTTGTAGTTCTTACTCCTTCATATATTCAGGGCATCAAGCACCACATTCCAGATTACCACACTCTAGATGGATTATGTATTTCTTTTACCTCTTATTTAAACTGCCACTGCTCCGGACTAAATCCATTGAAATCGGTAGTACTATACTGGTGCAAGTGAGAGGAGAATGAAGCATGTGTCTTTTCTTCCTACAGGTAGCACTTCAGCTACACAACTACGTTTCCAGAAGTACAAATAACAACAGTAACAAAACTGTTGTGCAGTATGCAAAGCAGAAAGAAAAATTTCTGCATCAAGATCTTAGTAGAAAACAGTTATTGTGGGTCAACGTCTTGGAGATGTAGGAAATATCTGTTCCTACTTTCGTGATCCACCTAACCATTATGTAGCACTAACAAACGCTTTTGTTATTTGAGTCGTATTAATTTCCGGCAGGACATTTGATACCTTTCCTGTGTAATTATCTGGAATTTGAATTCTATTGCAGTATCCTTAGTAGGAAATTTCCAGAATCTCCTTTGTGATCTGTGACTGAAAATACTAGAATTGGTAATTTCTGGAGTTTTATTGGTCTTGTGTTCAAAGAAAAATGTTAACTGAATTATCTCAGTTGTTCAGTCTGAGAATATTCCCAAGTTACGGTTGGCTAACCACTAGTCCTTTTGTAGATAATTGCATCTGGGGAGAAATAACCCCAGGCACCTGAACAGAGAAAGCCAGCTGGCTGGAAAGAAGCTCTGCAGAGAAGGAGATTGAGGTCCTGGTGGACAACAAGCTGACCATGAGCCAGCAGTGCATCCTCACAGCAAAAAAAAGGCCAACAGCTTCCTGGGCTGCATTAGGAGGTGTGCTGCCAGCAGGTCGAGGGAGGTGATCCTTCACTTCTACTCAGCACTGGAGAGGCCAGACCTGGAATAGTGTGTCCAGTTCTGAGCTACTGGGTGCAAGATGGACATAGACTTAGTGGAGCCCTAGTCCAGCACAGGGCCACAAAAATAATTAAGAGATTGGGGTATCTTTCATATGAGGAGAAGCTGAGAGAGCTGGGACTGTTCAGCCTGGAGAAAAGGCAGCTCAGGGGGATCTTGTCAATGTGTGGAAATACCTGATGGGGGGGATGTGAAGTAGAGGGAGCCAGACCCTTCTCAGTAGTATCTGCTGACAGCACAAGAGATAATGAGCACAAATTAAAAACCAGAAAATCCCACCTGAACACAAGAAAGCAATTTTTTTTTTTTTTTTTAATTTACTGTGAGGGTGATCAAGCACTAGAACAGGTTGCCCAGAGAGGCTGTGGAGTCTCTCTCCTTGGAGACATCCTTAGAGTTGGGAAAACATGACTGGACACAGTGCCGGGCAAGCTGCTCTCCTTGACCCTGCTTGAGCAGGAGAGGGTGCTGGAGTAGATCTCAAGAGGTCCTTACCAACCTCTACCATTCTGTCATTCTGTGATTTTTTTGTAGTGGTCAGTCATTTTATTCATGTGTTACACTCTTTCCAGGCTGTACCAAATCACACTAGCAGTTTTCTACTGAGGTTGTTTCCTCAATGATTTTTAATGAGAAGAAAAACAGAGGATAGAGGAAGCAACAGCATTTGAGTAAGTCCTAAATAAGCAGTGAACACAGACAGACTGGCCTCCTGCTTGGAAGTTCAACAGAGCTTCCAGACCTCGTATTGGCATCTGCCAGTGATTTAATACATAGACAAGTTGCAGTTAAAGTTTTTCAGACCTGACAGCCATATAATGAGAAAAGTGTATGTAATACGTGCCCTTGGTAGACCACATCACCTTTAGCTGCACCAGCACAGTCAGAGCTGTGAATGGCTACTAGGGCAGCAGAAACCAGCCGTTGAATTTTAGCACAAGACAGAGACTGACAAATGAGATATGATATTGTAGATTTCACAGTGGCGAATTGAGGATAAAGAAACCTAAAGCTGAAATATAGATCTGTAGTTCATACAGATCATTGGAAAACTGTGAATCATGAAAGCATTTCCTTGTTATCCTAACGAGAAGGGGAATGTAGAACGTGTAACTAAAAGTGAGTCTGCTGAACTGCCTTTCTCCAGAAAAGACTGACAGGCTCTTTGTGGGGTAGGCCTGTATTATTCAGAGAAGTGTATGACTCCATCAGGGCTTTTTAAGAAAAGCATATTGATAGAAGTCTACGTTTGAATTCAATTCCAGTGCACCTTCCTGCACAGGCAGAGGGGAAGGAGCCGACCAAACATTCCTCTGGGTATGTGCTGGCTGCCAGGTGTTCACCTTCCCCTTTTTGCTGTGGCTGTTCCCTGTATTGGAGTGTGCTTCTCTCTCTGAGGCTGAAAAAAGGGAAAAATAAAATCTAAGGACCATGTTTGTACAGAAAAGTGAAAAACAGGAGGTCACACTGTTGTTCTGAGAGAGGAGAGAGCCTGAGCGGTGCTGTACCTTCTTTGCTAGGACATTCGCCTGCAAACATGAAGAAACCTTATTTCTTCCCCATGATGTTTGCAGTTTAAAACAATTGCTATTTTATGCAAAATCCAGAAGAAATACGGAAAATAGATGTTGTCACTCAGTTTTTCTCTCTCGCATGATCAACGTAACACTGAGCCTACAAATTTAGTTTTCTATATGCTGTTCCTCTGCTCATATTCCCTCTATGATGATTTCATTTATTGTCCTATTTAGAATACAAGCCTTGTGAAGGTAGACCAACTTCCAGTAGTACCTAAATCTGTCAGAAAGGGCTTATGAGGCTATGTGAAATGCAATAAAACATAATAAATAACAACAACAATGGCTAGCAGAATTATTGTTTTACAGACCTGAAAGATGCTAAGCACATTGTCCTGACTATGAGAAGTTTCTTTCTGCAACTGCAGATCTTCAGGTCTGTTGCTGCCTAATTTTAGTTTGAAATGTAAAGGCTAGCCAAAGCAAAAGAAAATATTTGTGAATTTTTAACGTATCGGCCCCATATTTCCCTAACCAGATAATCCAAATGCATCACTTCAAAAAATCAGTCTTCTAAAGTGGAAAAAAAATAATTCTTTTGCACTGAAAACACAGTAGAGTAGCATGCTGACAATAACTCCCTTCACACTAAAAAAACTCTTGGAAAAATTATCATCTAAATTCAGTATTGAAAATATCATTTTATCATCATACACTAACTGAAGTTTAATTAAATATTGCTTTAAAGACATTATTATGGGAAACATTAAAAAGTAGCTCAACACTTGCCACTGGTTATTTTCTTAATAAAACTGTTGTGGAAAGCTTTAATTTTTTAAAAATGCCACATATTGTAAAACAAAAATTTCCCATTTAAACCATCCAAACAATATACATGGAATATCTAATCCAAGCAGTTGCCTGAGAGTTTTCAGGTTAGTTTCATGTCTTAGCAAATATTTGAGGAAATAAGAATAAAGTTCCTAGGTTTCTTCACCAAAGGAATTCTTTGTGTGAGTACACACACATATATGTATATATACGTGTATATGTATATATATATAAATCTGTGCATACAGCATCTCCACAGGGATGACTATTAATGTCATCAAAGACAGCTCAAAGTGCATCATGTCTTTCTTACCCATACAGTTCTATTGGAATTAAAACCTAATCCTGCAGAAATCCATTGACTCCACTGGGAGCAGGATTGTGCTCTTGCCTGCTTGCATTAAATACCTAAAGCTGCTATGGGTTTTGTGTTGGCACCATGTTCCTTCTTTTTTCATTGAGTTGCTGAGTTAATTCTGCAGTCAAGGACATGCACCTTAAAAATCATGAGCATTTTCTATACTCTTCTAAGACAAAAAATCCTCTTCCATGTTTTCTTACAGTAAATAGGACCTTAGTTTATCTTTACTTGTGTTGCTGTAAAATAGAAGTAATTTTTCTCATGTTTGTGAATTTACTCCAGATTTTAAATAAAAGAAAGATTATTAAAAGAAAAAAGAGAATATTTGTGCATGCTTAACATATAAACCCCATATTTTCTTAACCAGATAATCCAAATGCATCACTTCAAAAAATCCGTCTTCTAAAGTGAAAAAAATATTTTTTTTAAGAATGTCCTCAAACTCCTGCTTAGGTCAGTGGCAATATTCCACTCACTGAAGTCAGTCAGCCTCTTCTGATGTTGGCAGTGACTCATATGTTTGGGGGTGTACAGCACAAGGCCTTAAACAGGTCACCTTATTTATTTTTGCATTAACCAGACACCTTAGCATAGAAACTCTTGTGCATGCTCTTTTCTTAGACTATCAGCCTTTTTTCTTCTACACTCTTGTGAGAAGGCTTCATGTTCCCATCTGCAGATGTTTAGCCTCTGCAAGGTCTTTGGGAGTCCTTCTCAGCATCCCCTTGGCAGTGGCTCCTCTTCGGGCCTCCTGATCCTGTTTGAATTGGATTTTGTTTGTTGAAATCATACTATTTCTACAGCAAGTCACACCTTTAAGTTTTCAGCAAAGATTCGTAACTCACGGGAGATAGGAGGGTGTGTCCATACATGCTGCAGAGTGTGGTAAATTAAAAAATAAGAGGCAGAATAAACACACAGACCATTATAAAGGTAGCAAACATTAGCAGTACAGGAACAACACCTTAAATTCTCAGCCACAGACTCTGCTTATGCCATCAGGGAGTGCATATTTTGCACTCTTTTTGTGCTGCCTCCACAGCAGATACAAATTGTCAGTGAAGCTAGTTGGGAATGTTCAGTCAGAAGGATTTTCTGATAGAACATGCCCTTCTTGCAAAATTGATTTTTTTTAATTTATTTTGTGAACAAATATTCCATTTTTCCACTGGGAAAAATCAAACTGACAGGTCTCCAGGCTCCTCACCTGGAAGGTTTTTGTCAGCTTCACTTTCTGTGGGCAGAAAGCAAATTTGACAAGCGTTGTCCAGGCAGACTGTCCGAGCTGAGTACCCGAGCTCTCTGCCTCCTCCGGGCTGGACCACCTTTCCTCACTGCGCTGGCAGAAGGGCTGAGAACACAGAGACCCTCGGTGCTCCTGCTCCAGCTGGCCTGCTGGAAAGCTGTTGTCAATCCACTATCGCAGCAAGCAGGGAGTAATACCAAGGAGACCCATTCAGGGTAGTAGGAGACAAGTTGTAATTTTGTTTCTGTTCAGGTGGAAAGGAGTGATTTTGTTTTGTTTTGTCTTCCTGGAAATGCTTCCTATGTATATTTCTTTTTTTCTATTACTCTACATTATGTATAGTCACATTGTACAATGGATAATTCCTATTATTATGCAATAGAATTGTAGAATCATTTTGGTTAGAAAAGACTTTTAAGATCATCAAGTCCAACCATTAACCTAGCACTGCCAAGTCCAAGCACTAAACCATGTCCCTAAGCATTCACATTAGTTATTTGTATGTGTTTCTGTATGTATCTCTCTATATACACACATATAAAAGCTCTGTAATGTTTTTACAAACAATGTTATACTAGTTACCTCTTACAGTCCTTGTTATGTCCTTCATGTTCAAGAACAGAAAGCTGTTCTCTTTAAAATTGTTACAAATTGTGGCTCAAATCAAATGCAGCAAACTGTTCTTTACATTATTAGAAAACAAAGGAAATGTCTGTGTTTAGGAACACTAGCTGAACAAAAATCTTCAACATTGAATAAAATGGATTGCAATTGTAAACACTCGTGGTAAGGTAATGTCTAACTTGTACACTAATTTACATAGCTGCAAACAACCGTAACATTTAGCAGCATGTAAACCTACGTATAGACTAAAAGACTTGCTGCTTTTCCACCTCTACAGCAGCTTCTTCAATTCTTTCACTAAAAGCTGGCCAATTTTCCACTTCTGTCCTGAGATGATCAATACTCCCTAAGTGAGCCACCTTTTGAAGTACTTCAGGACACATTTAGCTCCCTCTTTGATCTTTCCATGTCTCCTTTTAGATATAATGGATTTTATTCTACTGAGGCTTTAACCCACCAGTTCCATTTTTATTATCCTTTAGCTGACTTTCCAGAAGATAAAAGCAAGTTAAAAGGATAACTTTTCTTAGCAACAAAAATTAATGATTCATCGCCATTTTGGGGAGCATCAGACACTTTGGAACCCCAGAGAAATCCTCATAAACAATGCTTCTTGCAACATTTCCTTTTGTGGTCACTCTTGAGGAACACACAAAGCCAGAAAAATGAGTAGAGGTGAAGCATCTATCCATGTCATTTTTAAAGCCCAGGACCTCTGTCCCAAGTAAAAGGATGTTCCCAGTTGTACAAATCCAAGGAAAAAAAAACCCTAAACAACAAAAAACCAAAAACAAACGAATGGGGAGTTATGATTCCAACAAGCAGCATCTTCTCTATTTGTCCTTTTGTGCAGTTCTTCTACTCTGCTATTCCTCCATATCCTGCTCTGTGTTCCTCCCATCTCTCTCTGCCAAGCCTGTAAGCAACAGTCACATACAGACAAGATTACAGTTGGAGCAGATGTGAGCAAAAAGGGTTACTGGATACCACACATGATACTGGATTTCACTGTTGCAGACTCATCTTATGGATCCCTTGCAAAAACTCATGGAAACTCTTCTCCCTCATTCTTTTGAATTTACCGTACCAAAATTAGGGTCTCCAGCAGATTTCAGTTACGCCTACCCAAACTCTCTCCTGCCGTGATGTAAAACAAGACAGCGCAGTATCTGAACTCAGACACAGGTGAAGGCACGGCTGCGATCCGGCTCTGCGTGATGACAAGGCAGCACCAGCATGCCATGCACTCCACGGGGTTTGGGGAGGGGACAATTACTGCATCCTTGAGATACCATCTGCCCCAAACCACACCTGTGCCCCTGTCACACTGGAAGAGAATTTGCAGCATAAGTCTTCCCCTGCCCCTCAGCTCTGGACTGGACCACTCATAAGCCCCTTGATGGGATACACATATTTATCAATCTTTGTATTTTCACTGGGATATTCTTACGGTGCTAGGTACTGTGCAAAACCAGCTCAGTTTGTCTAAATAGACAGCCAGGGGTTTTTGTTTGTTTGTTTTACCTTCCTTTTTGAACCTAGAATAAATACAAGTATTCAGAGGAGTATACCTACAAGAAAATCTTCAACAGCAGGAACCCTACAAAAATGTAGAACAGCTGCTTCAGATTTGGGAAGAATAAAATTATTTTTCTCCTCAATATATTTTGTGAAGGCACTTTTTCCAAACAAGAAACCTGAAGGAAGTTGAATGTTTGGTTTGTGTACATATGAATATGTTTATTAGCAGGAAGAATCTAAAGATCAGAAAAGAAAATTACCTTTCCAGACAGCATGAATTTTAATCCACAGTAAATGTGGGAGTCAACAGAGCTGCTGAAATAGAAGGTAATTTTCTGAACAATATCCCTACTCTTCTACTAATTCACAATCTGATTTTTTTTTTTTTTTTTT
>VXBL01004959.1:62360-82756 GCA_013400195.1 Aramus guarauna
TTTTTTTTTTTTTTTTTTTAAACAGTGAGTGAGAGACAGACAGAAAGAAATAGAAAAGCAGTCAAAATCTGATTTGGTCCTGCCAGAAGTCACTCAATGACATCACTGCCCTGTCCAGGCTGAGCATCCTCCCCTGGATGCCATGAGCAGGCTGCATCTGGCCAAAAAAGGGCAGCTCTGGGTGGCAAGCAGGGACCCTGTGTGACCTGGTGGGGATTTCTTCCCCAGACGTACATTGGGGGTTGCAGCAAGCAGCATGGACCCATGTGCAGCTGGAGCATCCACATCTCCCACAGAAGGGGGGGTGCAAGTAGGTGCAAATCCCAGAGAGGGTGCATGTGCCTGAGACCCACACAGTCTGTGAGGGATGGGAGTGCGTGCACGTAAATATGAGCCTGTGCCTGTTTGAGTGCAATTAAAATTTTTTTGAGCTTATCATAGAAGAGTGTCTAGAAATTTGTAGTTGCATATTTAACAATTTTGACAGTGTCTAGTATTGCAGTTTATCTGTATTATGGATACTCATCCTGAACGCACAGTTCAATGAACGTTAGTTAGTTATATACTATTGATAAACAAACAAACTGCTTTGATCCTGGTTTGGTTCAAACCATTCGCCCTGGGAAAGTTTTCCCTGTGACACAAACCTGGTTAACTTTTTAGGTAGAAACTTGAAAATAGGAATAGGAACTTCTTATTAGATAAATCATGAGGACACATTAGATAACAACATTGTTTAAATGCTAAAATAATCACAAGCACTGTTCGGAATCTTTAGAATCATTAAAAACCAGATTACAAGTCAGCAAGGTTGAAGATACCTCAATGACCTGAAGGCAAAAACTACATCAGAGTTATTAAGCCAGAACTAACAATGTCATGGTGCTATTTGAACCGAAAAGTCATTCTAAGCTTTCTCCTCCTGGGAACTGATCCCTATCACTTTCTATCAGATTGCTGTTATGATAAGACTACACAAGTAATAGCCCAGGAATAGCAGGCTCCAAACATTTACATACTTTATCAAGAGTGCTGATCACAGTGACACGCTCCTTAACCAAACAATAAAAGAGAGGAGGAAAAAGGCCTTCTATTTTCTGATCTCTTTTGCATATTGTCATTCTTGCTTTAACTCATTTGTCCATAAAAATATCTCTGTGATAGAGAATGCCAGATGATGATAATGAATAAGCACAAACCACTGACTAAATGACAAATTGTGTGCACTCAGCAGACCAGGCTGCTTTTAATTTTTTTGGCCAATTATTTCAATGTACTGCAAGAAAGGACATCAGATATGTGGCCATACAGCCGTGATTGTTCCCATTAAATATGCAAATGGATTATTATCATATGTCATAAACCCCACATCATCTTCAGCACAAATAGGAACATGGTACTGTGAGGGACTTCATAGATTAATGAGTTCAGTCTCTGCTTTTACAGGCAATTATGTTACACATCCCATTTCATAAACTAATCAAACTTTAAAATTAATTAAGCTTTTTGCCCCTCTTGTATTGGAGAGTTTTCCAGACTCCTGGTTCTCAGAAACCTTCTTTTAATTTCCAACATAAATTTTATTCAGTACCAGTTTATTTCCATTTATTCTCGCGCCAAGTAGCCTTTCCCCTCTTGGATGTTTATCATCACTGATATATTTACAGAAAGCTAGCATAATCCCTTCTTAGCCTTCATTTTGCAAGGCTAACAAGCCAAGCTGTTTCAGTCTCTTTTAATAAGAGAAGTTTTTAATTTCCTAGTCATTCCTGCATCCTCTACGCTGCACTTAATCCAGTTTGAGCTTTATTCCTGTGGGATACACAGATTATCTCACTTGGGATGTCCAAGGATGTTCTTTGCCTTTTTTTCTTGGCTACATCATATTGGTGATAGCTGGTCTATGATCAGTCAGTTCTAGAAGGTCTATCCCTCTATCATTACCAGCTCATGAAATCCTAGTTTACAGCAAAATTGTTATTATTTCAACAGTGTATGGCTTTGTATTCTGTACTTCTGAATTTCATCTCATCCTTGTTATTCTAGTCCTCAGGGCCATCTCTCATCTCGTCTTTTTTGTACAATAGAAAAATATTCCTCTGTATTAATGATGACTCCAAAACTCGCAATGTCAGTAAATTTTATCAGTATCTCCCCCACTTCTTTGCTGAAGAAACTAATGAAATCCTTCAATGTCACTGATAACTTCTTTCTGCTGAATATTTTCCCTGTTTATTACAATTCAAACACATACCCTCTATTCTTCTACTGTTCACTTTCTAGTATAACCCTTTATTTCCTTTTTGGCACTGTATCAAATACTTCCCAAAATTCATATATATTTGACCTACCATCATTTCATTTAACTATCAAATCTCTTTCAATAGTGTCTGGCACGATCAATTTTTGCTAACCTAGCTTTGTGAATGATTCTATATATTCCACTTACCAACCTTTCTGTATTTTTTAAAGAAAGAATTCTATATCCTTCTGTATAATAAACAATAGATTAACAAGGTTGTATTGGCTTAGATCACTTCCCTCTTCTCCATTCTTAAATATAGGTGTTAACTTGCTATTCTCAAATAAATTGTTAAATTTATCTTGCTAGATTTATTCAAAATATTTGCTCCTATAACTTCATGTCCCAGCTCTTTCAGAAATGTGGGTTAGAAATTTTATGGTCCCCCCACACTTGAACACATTTAACTCCATTAATTTTGCTTCTTTCTTCACTCTGCATCTTTCCTGATATTCTTACCCTTTTATTTGAGGAAGGAGACCTTTGCTATTTCTTCTGATAGTTTTACAAGTCTATCAGAACTTGTCTTGGGGAAACCTCTCTTTTCCTCTCTACATGTCATGTCTTTTGCAACACTACTTTTTTCAGGCCCTTTTTTTTCCTCATGTTTTCTAATTTATTGAGGTTATTTATCCAGTTAATTATTTAAGCTATACAGTCATGTGTTTCCTACTTTTAGGTGGGATATCTTTGTCACTGAATTTTTAAAATTCCAAGTCCTTATTGTATTTTAGTTCTTGAGCTACTCAATCCAACTAATTCTACTAGTTCCCTTAGATTCTAAAAATTTTCTTACTTAATATCAGGAACCGTAGGTATGTGCCTACTTTTGAATAATCTTACATTCAGCGCAAATGAAATTAGCTTGCTAACACTGATCCAATTGCATTTTCTACAAACAGAATAGTATACAGTGTTCTTCTTTCATATCATAGCCAGTTCAAAAAAATTTATCAGCTCTTAAGGGCCAAAGGCTTTTAGGAGAAGATAATCTCCTAATTTTCACATTCAGGAGTAATCATACTTTATCATTATTAGTAGCATTTGGTTTCCAGTTCATATCTGAAAACTAAAGCCTCACAAAATAACACAAATTGTGTAAACATTAGTGTATACCTAAATTCATGGTGACACTAAAATACTACTAAGAGGCAAAATATGTGAACTCAGGGGAAAATTCCTATATAATGCTAGACACCACATCTGGCACACGCCTGGCCAGCTCAGAGTGTGGGAAGAAGAGTTTCTGTCATCTGCACCTGTGAATAAAACCAGACCTTTTTTTAAATAGTGCCCTTACAGTGATTTCTTTTTGTCTGTATCTGTCCTCAAGGATCAAGAGGAGTCTCGCAGAAATAACATAATAAAATATTCTTGCCATTTTCCCTCAGATAATTTTCGCTTAAGTGTACAGTCCTCTATTCTCCAGAGGTATTTGGAGTTCCTAACTCAGCTTCCTGGATCTGCTGACAGAGTGTACAGCACACCTTGACTACGAGTCACCTGCATGACAGCAGCTTAAAGCTGGTTGGTGTGACCATTCTACTTTAAAATGCACTGGAAATTGAGTTTAGTCTAAATCCATGTCTCAAGCAGATCCAGGTGATCTGTCATCCAAAAGTGGATCCTCAGGAGAAATCTAAACGTAAAGAACCAGGATTATAAGTATGATGTGGCAAAGTCCTGAGCTCCTTGACCAGGACACTTGTTAAAATGGATTTGTTATAATACTGGCATCTTTCAACTTCATATATTTATTTTGCTGTCAAATTGATGACAGATACACCATAGTGGCTACCAATACAGCACAAAATAACATGGTTCTCCCGATGAGGTAATAATTACAAGAGCATTCCTATAAAAATCCAAAATATTTTAATTGCAGAAAAGTACTTTTGTGTTGTCCTGGTTTCAGCTGAGAGGGTTAATTTTCTTCATAGTAGCTAGTATGGGGCTATGTTTTGGATTTGTGCTGGAAACAGCGTTGATAATACAGAGATGTTTTTGTTATATGGACCAATTGTTGAGCAGTGCTTACAGAGCCAAGGCCTTTTCTGCTTCTCGCACTGCCCTGCCAGCGGGATGGCTGGGNGTGTGGTTACTCTTCAGCGCAATCAAGAAGCAACTCAGTTATGCCATCACTCCTACTGAATGCCTCAGGAAAACAGAAGAAACTTTACATCATTACATATTATAAATATTATATCTCCTTGCCTACAAAAGAGGCTGATTAAACATTATTTTTGTCTGATTTTCACATCTATTTATGAGTTTAGAAAGCATCAATCATGTAAAGGAAAAATATGGGGAATATATTAGGTCTCAGAACTAGGAAACAGACACAACAATAATGACCTAAGAGTCAGTAAGAAAACGTTCATCAAAGACTTGATTGGAAATTGTCCACAAAGAAATTTCTACCTTTCTCTGAAACACATGAGAATAGGAATGACTGGACAGTCCATTTTTATGCTTCAGCATGGCAGCTCACGTGTTTCCACTTTTGTTTAAATGTGAGGTTAATGCACTTTTAATGAGCCTAATCAAAAGCAGCACATTTTCTGCGAATGGTTGCTGCAATTTGAAAATAAGAAACTTTTCTGTTGCCATGTCCTTTTTGTGTTTAGTTCATACAATTATGCCCTTGAACAAGTTTCTTAAGGAGAACATACACCAAAATCACTAACTTTAGTTTTTAAAGAATAGTCATGGGTATCCTGAACTGTTAAGTGGAAGTATTCTCCCCAGAAATCAACCCACAAAACCTACATGCTTCATTTCAAGATACAGAAACAAACACTGTGACCTCTGTGTACAATTGCAGTAACTAGGATTTTGCATACCCACAATAAACCACTCAAAAATCATCAATCACACAAGAATCCTTTGGAGAAATTGTTATTGAGTGCAACTTTAAAAAATACATTTCGCTTTTGCCTAATACTACATGCTGAGACTTAAGATTTATTGATAAGGATTTAGAGGTATAAAATCATACAGTGCTTACTCACAAAATGCCTGGCTCGCTCCCCTCTTTCACGAACCATTTCTTCACTCCTTTTTATTAATGTTTTAACACTTTTATCCGATGCATTTTGATTTATTCATATGAAAAAATTATAATAACTTTTTAGTGGCTGCACCATTAAATCCTGAAATTCATTCAAATGTATTGTATAAACGCCTATAATAAAAATCTCCAGAATTAGAGTGTAACAGATAAAATGAGTGTTACACGAATTTAAAAAAATTAATGAAATGCAGCTGAGTCTTCCATTAGATAATGTCTGATCATACAATGAAGTCAGACCAGCACTGAAACTTTTGTAAGCTCTTCGGATGCTTGAATCAGGTCCTTGCTACACTCTTGAAAGTTTTTTTTCCTGTAAATTTTCAGTACATAAGCTCATGCAAGTCTGCAGTAAGCTCATCTCTGTGGAAGTCAGTGGAGCTGAAATACAGACCCCAGGTGAAACACTTAGCCAAATATTCTCCTGAATATTCTCTTCTTTAAGGATAAAATTAGGTGTACATCCCAGGGTTACATGCACGTTTAAGAGCACCTCTGAATATTTATGTACCTGCCTTCCAAAAACTGGCCTTCACTGATTTAATCCTTAGATTTTTCCTCAATATATTTCTTTGGAAGATTCACACAGACTGTTCAGATCTCTTCTGAAGCAGGAGGCAGTTTCATGGGCTGTCACTTGGTGGGGGATCCCAGAGTGAGACAGAGACTGTTGACCTGCACTGAACATGCATTGTTCATGACATTATTGGTGGGGTTCCTATAAATCATGGAAAAATAAGGTGCAGAGGCAGAATCAACCATCCCTATGATATTTTTTAATTTTCTGCTGCTTTACTGTGTGTGTATATATATATACACACACACACACACATTTCTAGGACAGTGCATTATTGGTGATGGCATGTGAGGTAAAAGTTAGGTGTAATCCTGACAAATTTGAATACATATGTTACTGTGCAGATATGTTAAGTAGGTATGGCACTAATTACTATATAAAACTAAAATCTAATTCTACAGCATTGAATCTGACTGGATATCTTCAGGAGGCAAAATGTAATATTTTGAAGCCTCTTTTCAAGCACTTAAATATAACTCTAAGAACTAAGTTGACAAACAGTGAAAAAGAACTTTGAAATGAGAAGATGGAAAAAAAAATCAGTTTTATTAGTTTTATAAAATAGGGTACAAAACTGCACCTGATGAAAGTGTAAGAACAATACAGTGATGGTCTAATGGAGAGTCCTTACAATATCTTCTGCTAATCACAGAGAGAAAAACAGGGACAAAAGTCTGGTGACATCAAGCTCATTTATAATTGATAAAGCAGGTATTTCACAGAAGTAATGCACTGACTTGAGGAACTCACTCACCCAGTTCAAAGAAAAAGATACTATAGCATTGCATTAGCTTTGGATGTTTATAAATCCAGAGAAATTTACGCTAAACAGAAAAGCAGCTTACATAAGGTTGCACACTACAAATTGTAAGACAGAAGTCAACTACTTTATATCTGGATTTAAGATATAACATTCTCCAGGGATGTAATACTGCTGAAGTATTCACTTGGGAACTCCATATGTTTTTTCTGAAATATGTGTTTCTGGTGACTGTGAGGTGAAATACAAAGACTAGCTAAAATAATCTGTTCTAATAGTTCTTTGCAATTCCTGTGCTTTTATTTATTGTTTTAAACACTATTTCAGAAAGAAAAAAAAAAAAAAAAAGGAAACATTGCAGTTTGATAAAGTACTTAAGCACCTACTTACCTCTGAACAGGTGTTTAAATGTGCTCCAGGGTGGGAACTTTCATCTGGTAAAATATCTCAGAATTTACATTCCTCACATGGTGAAATTCTAGCACTCCTGGTGTCAATCAAGGTTTTGTCACTGATTTCAGTGTTAGCAGGGTTTCACCCTCAAACCCTAACAACTGGCAGTTGGGGAAATATTTGCTCATCTTAAAAAAAAAATATCCCTTTTGTCAGCATTTCATACTACTCTCTCTGACCTTCCCTTTGTGAGTGAAATCTTTATTCTAGCCCATCAAGTCACTCTTCTCTCAAATCCTTCCTGAGCACTCATTTGCTCTTTGGCGCGTACAAGAAATGAGTCAATAACGTTACAATGTCTTTCTCTCCCTTTCTCTCCCTCCATATATATACATACATACCAATATATGTGTATGTATATATATACACACACCATTTATTTTATCTTCTTTGTTTTCAATGTACCTTGTCTTATCCATGTGTGCCTTGTAAGCACTTTCTGATGATACCTGTCTATCTTTCATGTCTTATACTGCGGAGAATATTTTCACACTGCGTTACAACAATCAAAGGCCAACGGTTGCGTTGCACCTAACTAGCGGGTGGCTGAGGGACGGGACACATGCAATTTGGGAATGCTTTGGCTGAACTGCAGCGTTAGAGGAGCACAGTTCCAATGCAGTCAAGACTGCTGTGCCACATATGCTTTGCCACAGAAAGAGAAGGGCTTGCCATGCGGGTTATATGCTGTTTCTTGGGTGATATGCATCATGTTTACAAAAACCTTCTTCATACAGTAGAGCTGGAAGTCAGTCAAAGCCTCAGGAGTATGGCTGATGTCCAGACTCTTACATATAAAAATTACACGTCAAGCCAGTAGAGTGACAGGACTGGTATGGTGAAAATTGATCATTCTTTGTACTGTAGACCTGGTATCAAATGATTTGCAATTTTTTTTCTGACTTAGAAAAATTATCCTAAAAACCTGATATACAAAGTTTCAATATAACAATTATCAATCTATTGTCTTGTTCCTATTTGTACCAGTTTTCAGTCTTCACTAATGACAAATACTGGGTTTTTTTTTTCTGAGAATCTGGAATCTCTGCTCCTTTCTCTGGAAGGTAAATTCCCTTACACGGGGAGCAATTTCTGAACTGCCTTTAAGCAATATGCAGAAAATGTTCTTTTGTGGATGTAAACTGAATGCCCACAGCTGAGTCCAGCCGAGGCAGTGCACATCTTTTCCCAAGTGCAGATGACATGGGGCCATGGCAGTTGGGAATTAAGTTCTTCCTTATTTCTGCTAGGATGTTGTCCTTACCTAATTGGTTCCAGCAGGAAGAGCTTAGGCACATCTCTGAATCTATGGAGAGCTGGTCCATTGATTGGTTTGGCTCCTGCCAAAGCCCCTTTGACCTTCACTTCTTAAATAGTCACTTGCGTGTGTCGCACTAGGTTCCTGCTCCTGTCAATGTACCTTTACTGAGTATGCCCTTCCATTGCCCTTACGACTGACTAGAACTCTACTTGCTTCCACAGTATTTTACCATTTCATCTAGGCTTCAGTATCAAGAGCTCGGTAATGGATAGAGCAATACTACTTACCTGTTGTGAACAGAGATGTCAAAACTGGGTCCTAAGGTCCTAGGTCACAGTGCCTAAGCCTGTCGAGGTTATCACATTTTAATTTTTTACATTTGATTTATAGTTTCTCTTTTTACACATGCGTAGTGAGAAGAGTTTACATAGAAAAAAGTGATTTTAAACAGAAAAACAAATATTTTCCAGAAGAGCAGCTGAATGCTGAAAACACAGTGAAAACCACCACATCTAAAGCTCGTTTTGTGTGATCTATTGTTCACAGAGAGCAGGCATACATCATTTGGTTTTATTTTTATCCTAGAATTTAATGCCCTTTGTGCAAAATGTAGAAGTTAATTGGTAGCTAACTCACTTTGATGGTATGTTTGCTGTGCTTGAGGGACATATTTTCCCAAATTGCGACATTTTAAATAGATTTTACCTTGCAGGGCTTACTTTTAGCTTATCATTAGAATTCGGAAAAATTCACTACCTTTGCTCCATGCAGATAAGTGCTCCCAACACACTTAATAATGAGATATCATGTATATATATGCAAAGGAAAAAGGAGTAGGGAGAAAAAACCCAACTTCTACTGTGAAGGATGTAGCAACTAATTGTTCATGGCTTGGACACAGGCATATAGTTTTTCAAGATACATGTTTCCTTAAGAAAAGGTTGAAGGAGGAACTCTTTCTGTATTTTCAAGGCATTCATTTTTGTCAGATGAGAATCAGAAATGTCAAATTCCAGTATGAATAACTACTTCCTGTCTCCACATTTCACTGAACACTATTGGCAGAAAGCTGCTGAGCATTCAAAATTTAGAGTTTTATCAGTAAAGAGGATGACTTAGCACTCTCACCTGATCCAGCAAAACACTTTGTTCCAGACCAGACCGAATCTGGGCTTTATTCATGTACTTACCTTGCTAGGATTCATCAGCAAAGCTTACTGGCCAGTTATTAGAGTTGGACTTCAGAGAGAAACTCAAGGTATAAAATTCAGTGAGAACAGTTGAATATCTTTCCAGGAGATATTGGCATGCAGCCCCAGGTTTCAGATGAGGGTATACTGCTGATTGATCATTTACAGGAACTGTTGCAGAGGGCAATTACATGTGGGTGTTTTTGTCAGGTGATTTGGTTGGTTTGTTGATCTTTACATGGACTCAACAAATTCTGAGTTCTGTAGTGAAGTTTTTTTAAACTGAGGTCAATCACATCTTGGGGGTTTTCTTTGGTTTTGGTTTGGTTTGGTTTTAAATCTGAACAGTAAATGAAAGAAGACATTAGAATGTAGTTCCTTATGAAATCCATACTCCTCTGTGATAATTTTGTTCCTGAGGTAAAATTTACCTAACTGAAATCATATTTCTGTTTTTCAATCAGGATAGAGATCACAAAAATGGTAACATAAAGTCAATATTTTGCAACACTAACATTCTTCGGTTTTATTTAAAATCGGGACCAACCTTTTTACAAAAATCCCACCTTGACATATGTAATGCACCAAGACATATTAGAGGTGTTGCCCTGGAGTGTTCTGCACGTGCAAGTGGAAAGTGGGAGTTTAACATGCCCAATATCTGAAACATAAAACTAGGCAAGAAGGTAAGACACAAGGCTATAATTCATTGTGGCTTCATGCCATGTTCTTTTCCCTCTCTGTGTGAAAAAAAAAACCCTCTAGGGGCATTCAGACTCTGAAAAAAAGCATTTAAAGTCCAAAAAGATGATAATAATGTAAAAGTGTTGGCTTGAAATGACAAAAGCCCTAAGCTTTTAAAACTTTACAATGTTTAAACTTTAAAGAATTTGCATGAAACTGCCATTAGTTTACAATAACCATTATTACTGCTAACAGCAGTTCAATCATATGTCTTAAATCTGGGATTTCGACAGCTCAGGGAAATTATCATTCCAAAGAAGTAATGTGAGTAACTTGCTAAGTAATGTTGAAGAGTAGTCATCCCTCACCTTTTTGGAGGAGAATTCTCCACTGATCTCCATGCAGTTTCCCATCAGATGGCAAACACAGCTCCCATATGATTTTTTGCTACCCCCAATAAGCCTTGAATGTATTTTTGAGTCAGTGCATCCCTTGATGTGAAAAGTTACCTAATAATGTTACATAAATATGGCTTAGCAGGCTGGTGTGACCGCCTAGTTTTACATTCCCACAGGGCTCCTGCAGAAGTCCAGCAGATGTGTCTCCTGGCAGAAAATCAGCCAAGATAATGAGAAAAGACTTCAACTTCCATATGCTGGTATCAGCCCAGATTTAATGTGCTCCTCTGAGTGCTTCCCTTCATCAAAACTTCTGTAGCACTCAGACAGGTTTTCTCAGCCTCTTCAAGAGAAGATGTTCACAGAAAGGCTGACGGTGTGCAGTTACTCTGTTACTGTCTCTGTTTTTCTGCTCCTTTTCCATTGGCCCTGATGAAATGGAATAGAAGCTATATTCTGTATTTCCCCTTCACCTCTCGCGTTTGGTTGTGACCAATATCAGTGAATACAGCTGAATGTACACCTATTGCTAAGAAATGCAGTCATGGCATTATTCATTCTTAAAGGGGAATTAATTCTAAGTCTTTATATTCAATGTCTCATTTGATGCTTATTAGAATAATTATGGCTATATTATTGATCCAGCCTTCAAGAAAAGCTTGGGTTTTGTGAGAAATACTAGCAAAAGGAGACCTAACTGTTCTTTTTATTTTGCATTCATATGGGATAGGGCTCAAATCTGCAAAGGCAGGTGGGTGGAAGATGCAAGGGACATCAATAAGATGCTAATATGAGGGGAAGTCTTATTCAAGCTTAAGCCTTGGTTGCTTCCAACTTTGTCAATTCCTTCTAGGTTTCTGAAATCTCTGAGATTTCAAACCAGAAATTCCTTCAAATTAGAGAAGGAATTTGGAGGGAAAATGAATTTATTTTTATTATGTTCTTTTTAAGGTTTTTTTTTATTATGAATTATTTCAGAAGCTATAGTATTTCTTCCTTTCTTTTCATTATATATTTCTTTTCCTCTGATATAATATCTCACTGGAGTAAAACTATAGGAACTCTGAAACTGGTTCAGACTAACAGTCTGGTAGGAGTCTTGATCCTTACATTTGAATGCATAAAAACCCTGTGAGAAGCATTGTCAGAATAATGTCCTGAGATAGGTGCTAACTGCAGCAGAAGTTGTTGCAACTCCATTGCAGAAAGTTTTATACTCCTCCTACCCTCTTAATGTGATTAAGTGAGTTACTCTAATCCCACTGCTGCCTTGGTTTCCAAAAACCCTAGTGTTTCTGCCCTACATGGATTAGATACAATTGTTTTTTTGGTTGGATTTGGGGTTTTTTGGTTGGTTGGTTGGTTGGTTGATTGTTTTTTTTTGTGTTGTGGTGGTGGTGGGTTTTGGTTTGGGTTTGGTTTTTTTTTTTTGTTTTTTTGTTTTTTTGTTTGTTTGTTTGTTTTTGTTTGTTTTGGGGTTTTTTTTGTGTGTTTTTTTGTTTTTCTTTGTTTTTTGTTTTGTTGTTTTGTTTTTTTTTTCCCCTGAAGGAAAAAGAGGTCTTACCTTAGTGAGGTTAGCAGAGCAGTTGCCACTTGTTACCTAAGTATTGGCACAGCAGATCTCAGGTCCTTATGGCATACCACTTTTCCCCAGAGAACTCAATGTCTCAAAAAGTATTTTAGATATGAGGAAATGGAGACCTGGCAAGGTGAGGTGGTATATCCAAGGTCACAGAGTAAACCAGAGACAGAAGTGGAACTGAATTTGCCTTCTAAGCCCAAACCAGGACACTGATCAGAGCTCAGGACTGTGTCAGGACGAGATGCTACCTGAACATTAAGCTGTTATTACTCTCCCAGGATGGTGTGCAGGTGCATACTGTGCCATTTCAATAGGAGTTAAATTTAAAGGGAAATCATTCTCTGCAGAGCTGGTCCTTCCTGATGACAAGCTACTACAACTAAGCAAGTATTTACAGGATGAAGGGGTGGCTTACAGTCATCTTAGCTAAGATATCTTCAGTCTCACTGTTAGCTCCTGGTTCCTCCTTTCCCACTCACAGTTTTCCAGTCCAGGGATGTCACTATTTAGCAGACATTGACAGTTGGAGACAATTGTTGCATAAGACAGTAAAACCAAGATGATTTTCCCAGTATTTTCAGCCCCACTGTAGGAGTCCCTCTTCATCAGCTAACACATTGCAATGGATGGGTGCCTGCAGAACGTGCAAGAGGAGTGGCTGAGGAGTGACCAGCAGTTGATAGTATATATGGATCAGCCCATTTCTGCTGGAGGAAAAATTCACATGCAACAGCTCAATCTACAAGGGAGTCAAAAGAATCTGTTTTCAGGCTGAAACATGAATTGTGTGTTGCTTGTTATAGAGCAGGCAATTTAAAGAGATTCTTGCTGATGCACATTCAAAAACTAAGGAAAATTTATGGTTCAAAGTATTTTCTTTTAATCAGCAAATATTATGCCCTGAACAACTTTATTGTACTTTAGCCTGGTCACATGAAGATTACTTCCATGTAAAACACATCTATTTGGAATATGCTATAAATTACATATAGAGAAACAGTAAAAGTAATCACTTCCTTACATGCATTCCTACAAATATTGTTGTATTATATATCTGGTAATCTAGCCAACCAATATATGGTCCTAAACCTATGGCAAAGACTGTGATTCTTATCTGTGACTTATCTTAAGAAATTCTTTGCCTGTTATACATTGCAGGTGAGAATGTTTCACTTCTGTACAGAAATGTCAATAAGTATAAAAAAAACATTTTGTCTTTGAGTAGCTTTCTTTTCAACTACCAAAATTTAACAAAGATCTGATCCCAAGGTCCCTTAAACTAACCTGCTGCCTAATAAAGAAGGCTAACCTGGCAACTCCTTAAAAATCACTTACTAAAACAGAATAACAACTCTTTAATGGGGTCAGAAATTCTCATTTTATATTATTTTTTCCCATAAAGAAACTGAGGTGATGACAAAGAGAGATAATTTAACTGCTGCTTCTTGTTAAGACCACAAATAGAGCTCTGTTGTAAATTTGGCATAACATAAATATATAATCATAGCAATACTGTCATTCAGGATCTTTGCTTTTCTACCTCCATACAGGGAGATGTACAAGCAACAATTTAAGCAGTGAGGCACCTATCATTCTCAAACTCAAGTGTGATTGGGAAGGTCCCCAGGATGTTATACCTCCAGGAAAGCACAGTCCACCAGGTCTGGTCAGACCCCTACTGTTGCTCTCAGAGAGCACAGGATTCAGTTCAAATCACAAGAGAGATGGGGATCATGTTTTTGCAATAGTAAGTGGGACATCTGGACGCAAGGTCTACTTGAGTCCGAAGGAGTTCTATCTATAGACTGCAATTACCAGGAAGATATGTCAACGTGCAGTCAGTTTAGATGGATTCTGCCCATCCCATCAAAATTCAGATTGAGAGCAGCCCTGAAGAGAAGGACTTGGGGGTCTTGGTTGATGAGAAGCTCAACATGAGTCAGCAATGCATGCTTGCAGCCCAGAAAGCCAATTGTTTCCTGGGCTGCATCAAAAGAGGCATGACCTGCAGGTCAAGGGAGGTGATTCTTCCCCTATACTCCACTCTTGTGAGATCCCACCTGGAGTACTATGTTCAGCTCTATAGTCCCCAGTACAAGAAAGACATGGAGCTGTTGGAGCAGGTCGAGAGGAGGGCCATAAAAATGATCAGAGGGCTGGAGCACCTCTATTATGAAGACAGGCTGAGAGAGTTGGGATTGTTCAACCTGGAGAAGAGAAGGCTCCGGGGACACTTCAGAGCAACCTTCCAGTACCTAAAGGGGAACTCCAAGAAAGCTGGAGAGGGACTGTTTACAAGGGCATGGAGTCATAGAACAAGGGGTGATGGCTTTAAACTGGATGAGGATAGATTTAGATTAGATATAAGGAAGAAACTGTTTACTGTGAGGGTGGTGAGGCAGTGGAACGGGTTTCCCAAAGAAGTTGTGGCTTGCGCCCTCCCTGGAAGTGTTCAAGGCCAGGTTGGATGGGGCTTTGGGCAACCTGGTCTAGTGGAGGGTGGCAGGAGAGTTGGAACTAGATGATCTTCAAGATCCCTTCCAACCCAAACCATTCTATTAGTCTATGATAAAATTTGGTCAGAGTACAGAAAGGCTACTGCCAAGACTGAGAGAGAAAAGAAAGAAGAGGGAACTTGCCAACATAGGTACTTAAAATGCAATTTTGTCTTTGAAGGGTTGTGATTTCTATTTCTAATACAATTTATCTAATCCCTCTTTACCATAAAATACATAAACAGCCTCTGCAGAAAAGAAAAAAAAAATCCTACTGAAATAAAACATCACAGAACACAATGCCAGACATGATTGCAGAAAATAGAAGAAAAAAGTTGGAAAACCTGATAAACAATAATTTGATGGTCTAAGGTTTACTGTGCAGGTAGAAAGGGCGTACGCCATTACAAATGTTAAACAATTATACTTGTTAGAAAAAATAAACATATTGAAATTATGAAGGTGTTATGAAACTGCTTTTTGTAAAATTATTGTTAAAAATAACTTTATTTCTGTTATCCCAATGTTATGTAGATAATGTGAAAAATTTTATCATAATATTGGACTTGCTTTTTGGCCTCCTTAGGTCAATTTAATGAGCCACTGGTATAGATGGAACTGTTTAGGTGTTATGTGTAAATTAATTAAGAATAAAACCTAAACTTATTAACTAACTAACAAATTTGCATATTTTTTCATACTCTGCTTTTGGCATCCTGAGTTACAACTTTTGCTAAATAACTGAACTTTTGTCTTTTGCCCTTATATAGCTAGATCATTAAAGCACATTTTTGCAGAAAGGTCCCATACAAAAGAAATACTCATAATAATTATTTGAAGATATTATTCCTCTTTATAAAATATACAAAAGTATGATATGAGTTAAGAAGTCTCCTTGAGTCACAGATTTATGTATTGTTAATCTAGAGACAATCTGGACATTCTTGTTGTTCTTTGGTCAAAGAAACAAAATATACCGTCTGCATTCTAGTACTAGACTGCTTTCAGTTACATTACCCAGTAACATTCCCAATTCTATTATTTTAAATTTAGCTATATGTTACAATGAAAATATGTGATAACATAAAAGATTGTTCAAGGAAGGAAAGAAGGAAGGAAGGAAGGAAGGTCCAGTTTTAAATGTTAAAGATTTTGGTTTAAAATCTGAGGACAGTTCAGGTGTATAAATAATGCATTCTAAATAGGTGAAGCAACTAGTTGTTTTAGTGGAACCATAAAATGAAATAATATTCATTAAGACAGATCTAATTTTTACTTAACATAATAATAATGATAATAATGCATACAAACATCTGCTTTGTTAGTTTTCCCCATGGTTTCCCTTAAATCAGAGGAAACAAAAAGAGTACTTGTCTCTCATCTGATAGAGAGATGTTGAACAGTAAATCAAAGCAATAGAAAATATTAATTTCAGAGTAAATTTAAGGTCTGAACCCAGCAGATACTGTAAAGGAGTACAGTATTTGACCCAAATATAAGGTCAATTCTGCAGCGATAGATCCAGCATTGAGCAATGCATGCAAGGCCAGAACCTGCACCATTGAAATAAATGTGATTTGTTGTGACTGAGTTTAGTAGGATTTAGATATACACTGAAATGTTTCTCCAAGGGAGAATAGATTTAAGCTTATGCTTCAATGATTCCCTGAATTGAGGCTTGGTACAGATAAAAATATCAACACTGATTTGAGTATTGATAAATTCATTCAATCTGCTTCAATGAAATGACTTTAGATTACAAACTCTTTTAGGTGCTTGATTTTAATTTGGAAGTGGAATTGCCGTTTTCCCTGCAAAGAATATACCACAAAGAGGTTAAGGTGGGTCGCACATTTTTTAAACAGTTTTGCTACATTTATGTTAATTTCTTTTCTAATAATGACATATTTCATTTTTATTGCCAACGGTGTGCTTAATTTTCTCAGAACTAAATCTTGGTCTTAATGCAGGTCAAAGTCTTCTGCATAGGTAAAATTGCCTGTTTTCACTTTGTGACAGTAGGTCCAAAAAAATCCACATACCAAATACAATGACAACATAAATGACTGGGTTTTGTCTCCAGTTTTTAATTTTAAATTTAGTTAACATGAAATTTGGTTGTAGTTTACATTGCCATGAAGAATTCAGTTGTTTGTAATAAGACGGTTTCCAGTGTCTCCAAACATAGGTATATGTTATACTTAAATATGATAAATCTCTACTTTTAGAGTCTTGTGAGACTCTTCTCATGTGTGACCCTACTCTGAAAGAATAAAACTGTCTAAATCATGAGTGATGTGATATAATATGAGTGGAACTGTAGAGTGAAACAATTGGGTCTGAAGGTCTGATGTCCACATCGTATGCATTTGGAGAGGGTTTTACTTCAGACTGGCTCTGCTGCAGTCTGTGGCTGAAGGAGCATTGACAGTCAGAATGCATTATGTGGGCTGCCAGGAGACAGTATCTGGCTCAGCTTCTCTCCAAAAGAAACCACCACGCACCCAGAGTTGCTTTGTGATATGAATCAAAGCATGGCGAATGCATATGTCAGGAGAGTAATTTTAAAATTTCAGCACCCCGAATGAAACCAAACACTAACGTAGGTGAATCCATAGTAGACACCTTTATGTTCTGTACTATGATTTATTTCCTAGATTGCATGCCTTGCCCTGCTTTGGTGAAAGAAGTGTTGCAGATTAGGGTTTTTTTTAACAGTCTTCTATTTTCTAATGAAACAAAATCTTCTACATGCTTTTGAGCATCCTGTCGTTATATATCAAATATGCTGTTATTACAGTCTCTGCGTGTACGGATGAAGAGGTTGAAGCAAGTTGAGAGCTAATCACACTGAAGTGTACAGATACACCAAAATTAGTTAAGAAAGAGCTGGGTCAGACAGCTATATTAAATCTAAATAACACCGCAAAGAACTCCATGCAAACTAGTATACTTGTCAGTATAGAGACGGCCTAGGTTAGGGCACTGCCCTAGCAGGTGTTGGTTTCTGATATTTGCAATCCTTTGCTGTGTGCTTAACCAACTCATTCATGCTTCTGTTCTGGCTGATCCTCCTACCTTGGTTATAACTGCCTTCCTTCAGGACGACATCTCTTTCATATACAGACATTCACCTACAGCGCTGTATCACTAGCCTATAGTTTTTTTGGTGCTTTTACTAATGCTTAGTCTTTGAACTCCATATGATACTTAAGCAAATGCCTGCTAGAATATATCAAACTACATATGGCTGCAGTTTTATCAAAGTACAAGAAAGAGAACTGTAAAATTATTGATCTCACAGAATACAAAGCATAAGTTATTTAGAATTACACCTAAGTAGTGATTTTTGGATAAATGTTTAAAGTGGTGGGTTTACATCTTTGCATGAAAAAGGCTATTTTAAACATAGAATTGGGGACGTACTCAGACTATAGTTATTCTGGGGAATATTTTTCTTTTGATGGAGACAGGTCTTTTGTGCCACTCAATAAGGATTATTTTAAGAAAATAACTTACTAGTTCGCCCCACCCCTGTCACAAATTTCACATATGACTTTATAGTGGGCCAGATATTAAATTCCAAGTTATTTAGTGTCCAGTGGGGACCTTTTGAACGGAAAGGATCTTAATAATATTTTTATATAGGCTGATTTGATAGCAGTATCTTGAATTCTTTAAAATTTATTGTATATATTGATGCCTTGATGTAGCTGAGGACTGGATTAGTTGGTAAAGGGTGAGGCTATTTTTTTCCTAGCAATGATTAAGGATTCCAGAGATGTCTAGATGTTTTGTCTATGTCAATACTAAGCATGTGAGTTACCAGACCTGGATTTTATAGACACTGGACTAAATTCTGGTTTAGTCCACTACCTTGGACCCTGTCTCTTCAAAGGCAGCTTCGCATAACTTTTTTCTTTCTTCCTTTTATCCTTCTCCCACATCAGCTTGCCTATCAAATCCTAGACATTGCAAATGGGCTGTGCACTTGCATTTAACTGCTTGCTATAAATGCCATAAGAGAAATAAATCCAGATTCTCTCTCCTCAATTTACTTACACAGTTTCTTTTTTCTCTCCCTCTCTCTGAGAAAAAGCCCAACTGTTTTAAATTTAAATATAGACAGTCAAATTTAATATAATATTCTCTTCTGCAAATGAGATTATATTATTCACATGTTCTACTAGTCTTTACACAATTACGTTTTTCTATTGTGCTTTCTTTGTCATCCTTCATTCTGACAATGCCAAAGCCCCGAGAACAACCAGTCTTTTTTTTTAATAGCAATCATAATCATAATGCCATAATACTTGCATGACCTGAAATATACCTGTATTTTTCTTATGCCTCTTCCAAACTGCTCTCAACTATCACATGGTGAATAGTCACAAATATTAGACTGATGTGTGTTTGAGTTCTGAACCTTTTTGTATGAAACATGAATAATCAAACAGATTGACTGACAGAAATACCAGAAACCACAACCTTATGAAGCATTATAATAAAGGAGAAAAAATAACATGAAAAGTAAATTATTCTTTGTTCACAGATCTTTAGGATTTTTGCTTTGAAACTGAAGTTGTTGGAATCTGAGAACAAAGTAGGTGGTGTATATGCAAAGTCCTAAGAGGTGACTGATTGCTGAGAATGCATGGAAATGTATTCCACTATCTATTACTGAAACAGCTAAATACATTGATGATTTAAGCAAGTGATTTTATGGTTTTATAAATGCACAGCTCTTTGTCATGAAAGCAGCTTCAACTCTTTTATCTTAAGGGTTGAACTAATCTTACTATGTGATTTAATTACTTTCAAAGGTTTTGTACCACTACATTTACATGTCCACTGCATTTAGCTCTGAAGTAAATACCAAGAACCAGACACTAACAGCTTTAATTTATAAAGGCAAGGTTCACAAATTCCTATTTCAAGTTTTGAAACAAAAAGAAATGTTTCAAGTAATTAAAGAAAAAACCCCACCACTAACAAAAAACAACAGAACAGTGAATCCACTGAGGAAGAAATTTTGCTTTCCTTCAGGTCCTGATGATTGTAAGCCATCTACACTTTCCTCTCTAAAATTCTACTGTACTTCAGCAGATACCTTACAACGTCTTAGATTCCTAAATTGCCTTTATTGATTTTTGTAGCCTTTGCATTGTCAGTACTATAACATGCTGGTTTTATTATTTTCCCCAACTCTCTAGTTGGGTTATTGCATTCATGTATCACTTTGAAATTTACAACCTATTTAATAGCATTTTTATTTTTTATGATTTTCTTACTCCTACCTTTTAAAAAGATCTTAGGGAATATGTTTTAGTTTTCTCCAAAATAAAAACAAGCCAAAAAGGTACCTAGCTAAATTATTACTTTTATTTTGACCATAGAGAGTGATGAAACAAAAATTATTTTAGATCAATGCAAATTACAACATCATAATAATATCAACAGTGTAAAACCAGCTTTATGATCTGCCTGTTTCATATACTTCTCATCACAACTGGAGAAATGCAACTATCTGTGATCTTCTTTGCTTTGCTACGTATCAGAAGAGCAGACTCATATTAAAGTGTATGGATGTGATGGCATTTATTAAAGGAGGAAAAGAGAGGGTA
>VXBL01004959.1:82948-101533 GCA_013400195.1 Aramus guarauna
AGGAAAGAGAAAGAATGCTGTATGTTAGAAGTAGGCTTTAAAATGATGACTGAGAATTTTGAGTTGTAGTAGCATTCAATGTCAATATGACATTGTATTTAGTATTTTATACTAAATATAGAATTGGGTCTTCAAAATGGTGGATGACAAATCTCATTTTTACAGCAACTTTCAAGATTTCAGACTGCCTTCATAGAATCATAGAACGGTTTGAGTTGGAAGGGACATTAAAGATCATCTAGTTCCAACCCCCCTGCCACGGGCAGGGACACCCTCCACTAGACCAGGTAGCCCAAAGCCCCATCCAACCTGGCCTTGAACACTTCGAGGGATGGGGCATCCACAACTTCTCTGGGCAGCCTGTTCCAGTGTCTCACTGCCCTCACAGTAAAGGATTTTTTTCCTTATATCTAATCTAAATCTATCCTCCCTCAGCTTAAAACCATCACCCCTTGTCCTATCACCCTCGTAATCAGTCCCTCTCCAGCTTTCTTGGAGTTCCACTTTAGGTACTGGAAGGCTGCTCTAAGGTCTCCCTGGAGCCTTCTCTTCTCCAGGCTGAACAACCCCAACTCTCTCAGCTTATCTTCATAGGAGAGGTGCTCCAGCCCTCTGATCATCATCGTGGCCTCCTCTGGACTTGCTCCAACAGGTCCATGTCTTTCTTGTACTGGGGACTGCAGAGCTGGACACAGTACTCCAGATGCGGTCTCACAAGAATGGAATAGTCTTTTTGTTTTACAGTGGAAAGAAAGCACAACTTTACAAATAACTCCTTACATCTGAAGGCTTTTTTGAGTAGTTAGTTAACTTAAAACATAAGACATGCAAGGTCACACTTACCTGAAGGGCATTATCTGAAGAGCATTATCGCTGCAGTTTAGGTGCAGCAAGGACTTCAGAATGTAATTCTAAACATCCTAGAAAAGTGACCCAGTTATGAGACCATTGAGTAGCATACCAAGTTCTTCCTCTCTCTTTTTGATGAACCTGTCATCTGATAAGACACATCAGAAATGTTCAGCTTTAGCTAAATTTCATTTCATCTAAAACATTCCAACCCCTTCAATACTGAGCCTTTCACTCATATGTTTCCCTTTCACGCAGAGGCGGCTGTATACTGGCCAGGTAGGGGCATTCTCAGCCCATTAGTCCTGAGGAGAAGTATTTCAGACCACTGGGAACTCATCAAAGCCTGCTCTTCCTAGGTTGCACTTGCTATAGGTCAGTCTCAAGGCACATGAGTAGGACAAATTAAATAAGTGTGTGCTGACTAATTCCTCTAACATCTGGTCTGAGGATAAGGACAACCTGTTGATTTATAATTTCATCAGTCTAGCATTTCACAGTAGCAGTAAGTGCACTCTAAGACTATAGTTTTCTGCAGGAATTTTTGTTGTTGTAGAGGAAAATTCTTATTAGGAACATGAAATTTAACATTGGCTCAGAAATTCAGTATTGTCTCAACATCAACAATGTTTGGCAGAAGTTAGGGAAAGGTAATTTGCCAAGATCTTGAGCGGTTTAGTTCTCATGTTACTACACAGTGAAACCAGCTACAGGGATATATGCACTACCATATAACCACTCTGAAATACAATAATCTATATAGGAGGTCAGATCATTCTAAAACAAAACAATGGGACAGATGGAAAAATTTGCTAAAAGTCAGAGAGTCCTGAGCATGGTGCAGTAGATTCAATTCATCTCAACTCATACACAGGTTTGAAGATTTTGAAGGTGGTCTGAAAGGTAGTGCTGCAGCAATTTCTAAGGTATTTGTGTAGCAAGTTAAACTCACAAAGTAAGAACACTATTGCTGTCCACATGACTAAGAAGGTACATGAATATGGCAGAAATTTACCTAGTAGAGGTAAATTTAGTAGAGGGCAAATACTACTTCTACATCTGTCTTGTAGCTCAGCAAGCTGTAAATTTTCCAGATGGAGTCTATTCAATTGGGGGAAAAGCCATGTGATGAAAGAGACTGTTACTTTGCAGTATTGCCTAACAAGCTAAATGTATTGTTTTTTCTTCTGAACTCATAAAACCACCCATCTGTAAAATTTCAGTGCATTTCCCTAAATGTAAGTGATTCAGTATTTTACAGTGAGAAATAATGACCATTTTCATTTATAAAGCGCCCCCTGCCAGCACACTGTAGGTGCCACATGGATTAACTCTAATCAGAACAACCAACAACAATTAAAGCATCATTAAATATTCAATACACAAAAGCCCCCCAAACCAAACAGAGCAGCATTACCATAAAAGTCATCTAAGTCTACAAACACTACATTAAAAGTTAGTGTAAATCTGCTGTCTATGTACATCTTTCAATTGCTTACATTTCATACTAAGCTGCTAATAAAACAAACATAAAACTCTGAAATTTCTGTGTCTTGGTCTGACCACAGTGTGCTGCCCAGAGGCTGTGAGCAAACTGAATAAATATGGAAGGGATAACTCTGTTCAGTCCTTTACCTCCTGCACCAGGACATCCCCTCCAGTTGGATCATGCGATATTGGGAGCAGAAAAAACAGACTTACTAGGTCTTCAAACAGAAATTCTGTTAAATCAAAGCAACCAGTCAGTCTGGATCATTTTTGGCTCATTCGTGTTTTTGCTATGGTTTTCTGGGTTTGTATTTAGGGATGGAAGAAAGAAAGGTTATTTATGAACCACCTTCACTCCCTGAGGCAGTGGAGTACAGTGCCTAGAAGCACAGTGTACAGAATTGGCAACAGTGATCACAATGGCAATACCTTGATTTTTTGTTTTGTGTTTCTAATTTCACCCCCAAGCTTAACCCAACTGACAGGTTGGATCAGCAGAGAATTTTCTTCCTTGAGTTGATGTAATGAGGACCATTAAAAAGTCCTCTTCTCCAGCACTTAGCATGCTCCTCTTCCTAGGATTTCCTGAAAGTTTTATTTATGAGGGTTCATAGTCTTACAGGTGCTAGGAGATTAGCAATGCCCTTGAAATCCTCCTCTTTCATTTTCACTGGATTTTAAATCAGATCATCAGAGTATGGAGGTAGTTGAGAAGCAATTTTCAAACAAAAGGCTTCCATATTTCTGCTGTGAATCCTTCAGCTATGTACTGGATATTATGGGAAAATTTTGCCATTATAAAGCACAGTGAAATTAAAGAACTGGATTTCATGTGGTTGGCAAAATACCAAAGAGTCTTTTTTAGAATTAAAGATAAAATAGGTCCATAAATTCAAGATATATGAAGTTTCATTTCAACAATGCTAGCTTCCAAGTCCTACTTTGTGCAGTAATGCTACACCTTTTCTTTCATCTTTATGAGCTGGCCCAGAGCATAATGGAGTGTCATAAATCATGATGGATAATTGCCAATCATTGCCAATGAAACTGAAACCTAAAGTAAACAATACACAAATCTTCATCCATTTTGTTTCTCTTTAAGGTATTGCAAATTATTGTAGGACTTGGTATGAATGACATAAGAAGGGCTTCAAAGTTATAGCAGGTGGAGAGACTGTAGGAAGAAAACCCAAGAAAAACCTCTTGAATGTAACATTCATCTTGAAAACCAGCAACATTTCCATACGATTTTAGTACAAGATTAGTTTCTGTGACTACTTGCATACAGAACGCTCCACAGTCTTCATATATCTGGGATATGCCACCCAAAGAGGCATTAGGTTAACAGGTAGAATAAGGCTTATTACACTATAAAATAGTTGATTTATCACTTGTTTGTTCCATGTCAATGTAATTAAAGCTGAAAGGTGATGATAGCTTTTGAACATCTGTCTTTAGCTTTCATATTCTTCACAGTCTGTTGATTGGGTTATGTTTTGTATTATTTCAATGTCCACAACTGTCAAGTGAAATGGGAGAGTGCTCGTATGAAGTGGTGAGCTGAAGTCAGAAGCAGCACTTCATTTGTTTTTTACGTTAATAGAGTATGACAGCTCCAGCTCTGAACAAATTGTTTTCAGTTGTTTGATGGGTCTCAGCTGCTCCAAACTGGAAGGTGACCAGATTTTCTTTTAGTTGAAAAGTAAGGACTCTTAGAATAGAGTTGTAGGCTTTTCACTTTTTGCTAACATATCATTAAAGTCCTTCAACACTTCTAAGATTCTAAAGCATCAAATCTCATGAGAAATTAGAGGCTGTACTGAAATATTATCCACACACAGGAAGGCTAGCAATCTATAGACCTCAGCATCACAACATTTTGNAAGAAGAAAGAAAAATAGTTTGTTTTATAGGATTTTTGTTCATAAAGGTTCCACTATCTTGCTTTCTTGCTTTTCAGGGAGCTGACACTTAAATATTCACCAATAACTAAAGAATAATTTCTAGTTAGAATTATTTTTCCAGTTGTTTGCAGGAAAGTATCATATCACCTTTTAATGTGCTACATAATCAATCACACATATACTGGTTTATGCAAATTTGTAGCATCAAAAATATTTTTGCTAATATTTTGAGAGTACAAAACAAGGAATATTTCTCAGACTCTCCAGCTGAAATGTATGGATTTCTGGGAAGCAATATTCAAAATAATGAACAGAGTTATTGAAGAGAAGAATGGACTTCTTCCAACATAATGGCGTCCTGACTAATCTTGGAGAATATTTAACAAACACTGATCTAGACTATCCATGGGAGGCGAGACACTATGCGGTATTGTTATTAGGAGACCACTCTATAAGAAAATTAGAAATAATAAAAAAAAGAAAAAAAAAACAGTAAAAGCTTGAAAAGAGACTGAAATAGAGCATAAAACTAAGGAATATGTTTGATTTAATTTTGTTAGACAAAACCAAGACTACTCATTTAGATTTATGTTTAAAAGACAATTATTTAGTAAGTTCTCTCTGTATGGTTCTTTAATTGTGTGGGTCAATAAACATTACCTGGAATATGGTCAAAAAATAACCAAAGTCTCTGTTACCTTATGAAAGGCTTTATCTTTAACATATACTGTATTATAAGTTTTCCCCCCAAGGAGTTTATAGCAGTGCCTCTTAATAAGAACGGGGAAACTCATTGAGCTTAGGAACAATACTGTTTACTGCTGGCCCTAATAACCTCATTTCTATGGCTGCCAGCCAAATTTATTTATTGAAAGTTGTATTGCTGTAGCAGCTTTAAAACTCACCTCAAGGTAAAGTTATGTTAAAATATAATTAACCATTTTATTGCAGCTCATAATTGTTTTTCCTTGAAGGGGGAAAATGTTTTGGTTTCAACAATAATTATAGAGGAGCAGCCTACTCTGCCTGGTTCTGAAGTACATGCATTTTCAATCAAATTGGAAGCACTTGCAGCTCCTGCAATAATCTAATTTTTACCTCCTTACCATTTGAAACATTCAGCAACACCAGGAAATATTCCAGGAAGACAAGAAAAATCAAATACCCAGCTGTACCCATGAGAACATTTGTAATCTTTGCCATATTTTTTATTCTTTAAGCAAGGATTTTAAATTGATATTTTGGGAGGAGAAAAGGACGGTAGTTCATCTTTTGCTGCAAATTACTGTTTTATTTGGCTTTCTTAATTTTCTGCATAGCTGTGCTTTATGAAACATGTAATACAAACCCACTAAAGATGGAAAAGATATTTTGTTTGTCCATTTTCCTACCGTTTTATGGTTTGATACAGATACAGGATTTCAGTTTGCCCTGTTAGACAATCAAGAGCATAATTCACTTCAACTTAGTTTATCAACATTGCTGTGTTAGCACTAGCAACTGAAATGTATATCCTATTATCACTAAAGAGAATCCAAAACTCCAGAAAGAACCCAAGATAATTTTATCCTATTTCCTTTTCAGCTGCTCCCTGAAACTACCAATATCACAGGTAGGTCCTTAGACTTATAGAAAAGCAACATTTGGAAAGAAGGAAAAAGGTAACAAAAGGAACCAAACTGCAAAGAAACAAAAAGCCCTAATGATTTAAAATAAAATGTTTACTATTTTGACATATAAATGAGGACAGGTATATTTTTACAGTTACAGAAATCATGTTTAAAAACCAGTGCGGGTGGAATCATACAGAAAACAAAAAATACAATTTTAATAATTACTGCCTATTTTCATTAGGGATGTATCATCTAAGCATTTGTTTTGTTTTGTTTTGTTTTTTTTTTTTCTTTTTTTCTTTTTTTCTCTGTTAGGACAGATTATAAAGGATAAAAAGGATAAACTGAGCATGCTATATATAGGGTAACTCCCAGTCAGCTGACCCATTGCAAACAAGGCTAATGTTTGGACTGGTGAATGATCTGAGTTCTGACCAGGACTGTTTATGTTCCTCATCTGGAAAATGAAAGTGTTTCACTGTCATCCTGGACATCCAAGAAAAAGCAGCAGATCATTTAGAGTACAAACCTCTGCATCACAGTCCTTATGGGACTGTGATAAGTCCGTGCATCTCAGAGAGGAAGCTGCTTGTTAGTCTTATGCTTACAGATACGTCAAACTGTCCTAGGGCCTGCATTATTTCTGATTTAAGACAATCTCCCTTTACAGATTATCCAGAGAACAAAAAAACAGCGTAAGGTGGAAGGGCACCTCCATGCTCCTCTGGATTTCTCAAATTTCAGAGGACCCACAGAAAATAATTAATTGCAGCAACACTCAGTCTCCAATCTTTCCACTTGTTTCCAGAGCTGAGAAAACAAAAGCAGGAAAAACAAAGCAAAAACTTCAGTCATTCTGGGTATTGGTGTGCAAATGAACATCAAAGTGTCCCACTTTGCATCTAAGAGTCTCATATTCTAAATGAAAACATATGCCTTTTACAAACATAGCAGAACATCTATTAAAAATGTATGTATTTGGAAAGGGAGGAAAGGGACTCATGTGTAGAATGGTAAACAGCATACACTTATAGCCAACTCTATAGATTTCAAATAACCGATCTTGTAGGAAATAATGAGCTATCTGCTAAGAAAGGAAAAAACAGAGGAACTGGTAATAAACAAACTCCGGCTCCCATGTGTGACCTAGTACAGTACAATACAGTTTAATTTTATTACTTGTCATTCATACTGAAAACAAATTTGCAATTTTCTGCAAATATAATGGGAATGTTCCCAGAATGTGTAAGTGCTGAGGAGAATGGGATATTTCTGTCAAATGAAACACTACAGCGTTCGTCTCCAAACGGAAACCAGAATGACTTGACATTTTTGCTCAGGAGATATATATGATTCACACAGTCACAGACTATAAATCCAGAAGGGACAGTTGTGTTCATCTGGTCTGTTTTCTATATAAGCTGGGCCAAGGGATTTTTCTCAATTAATTCCTACTCAGGTTCGGCCATATGTAAAAGACTACTATAGAACAGGACAGTGGTTGATTGCTGTCAGTATCCCTGAAGTAATCAGCTTAATTTGTAACTAAGATACAGATCAAATATTAAGAAAATCCTTTTTACTCTAAAGACAGTTAAATACTGGAACTGGTAAGCCAGTGATCCTTTTGAATCTGCCACCAGAGGTTTTTTTAAGAACAGATAAGCATGGTGTACATATAGAGGACGTTGTCTCATTGCCAGGGTTGGAAGAAGAGGATAAAAAGATTAGATGTCTCTTTAGACTCCTTCCAGCTCTGCATTTCAATGGAAAGAAGCATTTTTTCATCAGTAGCTGTTGAACATTGCATAGGGTGAATTCACCCAAGGAGGATTTGGAAAGAAGGCTTTAAGGCTTTGAGAAGACCTTCCTCCCTCCTTAATTTCACAAGCTGAACTGAAATGATGGTACTGTAGCACAGCAGTGCAGCATCTCAATCCATATTTGTCCACTACTGTATATGATATCTACCATTGCAGGGGATTATAGGAATATCATAGGAAATTTGAAGAAGCATAATTTTACACATTCTCTGTTTCCTATATCTTTCCTAAGCAGGTACCTGTTATAGGCTCAGCAAGGTAGTTTCTGTTAACATAGCTGAATTTGTCAGATAGACTGCCACAGCCAAACAGTCCTTGTAAAAGCACAGAAATTTCCATGCTGTGGTTAGAAATGACTAGTATTATATGCTGCAGAGATCAATTATGATGGAGTCTGTGTGTAATGAGTGTCAATCCTTCATTCCTTTTAGTCACCATTAGATTTAAACAAAGAAACAGCAGTGTTCATTGCCTTTACTTTACATTTTTGCATATTATTTGTTATAACTTTGATGTACTACCCATGTATTTTCTTAATCCTTTATTGATTG
This sequence comes from Aramus guarauna, assembly GCA_013400195.1. NCBI lineage: Eukaryota > Metazoa > Chordata > Aves > Gruiformes > Aramidae > Aramus > Aramus guarauna. The sequence continues at coordinate 91,177 of VXBL01004959.1, forward strand.
CCTGTTTTGCTTTTGGTCTTACTGATATTGTACAGCTATGGATTATCCTAGGTGGTGTTTGAAAAGGCTGCTCCTTTAAATTTTTTTATCATTCAGTCTCATTATATGTCCCTGTGGTCTTGGAAAACAAGCAAAGTGTAAACAGATGTACTGAATTCAACTTCTCTGTGTCTTTCATAATATTGTAAGATCCCAATGTATCCCTTATTCAACTCTTACTCAAATGAAGACAGCACCAGTCAACTCATACTCTTTTTCCAGATAAGGAGCCCATCCAAGACTAACTATTTTTGTTAATTACCATGTCTGAATCTTTTCCAGTTAAAGCACCCAGTTTTGAGATAATGTGCCCAGAACTAGTGCAATAAGTGAGGACAAACCTTGATTTATAGAATTATATTCACATTGTCATTACTATTTTTCCTTTACATATCTTCTCAAGTTTACTAATCAAAAGTATTTTAAACATTATTTCATATTTAAAAGAAGCTATAATTTCCTGAGTAAATGTTGCAATTGGTCAACCTTATCAATAGAGTCTTATCCAAAGGCTGAACTGAATGTATCTGGAGTCTGTGAGAGCTTTTGTTCTGCCTTGCAGAGTAAGAGAAGTAGTAAGCCTGAAAGATGTCCTCTCCTGACCATACAAATAAGAGTTACACTAAATTAGTCTCAGCAGTAGTTCTTAGGCTTGATGCACAAGAGGGCCCAGGATCAGAATTGTAATGAGTTGTATTTAAGCACTCTGCCATTACCAGAATACATAGTCCCAAATTAAGTGTCTAAATTCCCTCGTAGTGAGTGGAGAGCTTCAGGAACCTATCTCCACTTGTATTTACAGCCATTAATCTTCTCCTGGCATCTAAGACTAATCATCCTTTCTCTGAGAAGTAACAGAGATGAAGGACACACAAGCCTTAGACTTTATAGACTGCTTCTGTTGGTCTGTGCAAGTTGAGTTCAGGCTCCTGTTCATCCTCTTATCTCAGAGGTTTTAACTTCAACTTTAACAACTTCCAAATAAATTACCCATAGGCTTTTCCAGACATGGACTCAAAACCTGTCTTAATGAACCTTTCCCACTCTGTACTGAATAATTAGATACTCACTGAATGGACAAGAGAGAAATAAAATGCAAAAATTCAATAGCTCAGTATTTAAGGCATTCATGAACAATACAGGAAAGATAAGTTTCCAACCTCTGTTCAGTGCATATCTCATTACTTGCATAACATAAAACAGCTTGAGCAGGGAAGATTAAACAGACACAGCCTACCACAGTGAACAGTTTGGTTATGTTCCTGGGAGATGAAGTACTTGAGCCCAAGTCCAGTCCAGCTGAGAAAGAATTGAAGGCAGGTTTCCCACAGATTAGATGAATGACCTAATTACTGGGCAAACACTGTTGCCTCTTCATTACATTGTAAAGGAAATTAAATGTATTTTCCTACATGGAGTCCTATAAACAAAATAGTCAGAGGAATTCCAAAGTTGTGGTACTGGCTTGACTGTAAACATGAATGGGTACAAGCAGCTGAATACTGCCAACACCTATAAGCAGAGAACAACTTTTCTGACTCTCACAAGCATTTTTCAGGTGTACTGAAGAGTAAAAAAAAACTCCCATATGTACTTCAATAACTAGCTGTACGTATACTGAGGACTGGCATTAACAATTAACAAGACCTAATTGACTTTCTGTAATAGAATATATGCTACCCAGACTTGGAAATTCTATTAAATACTGGGGTATGACCTGACCTCGGTCCTGCATATCTTTCTTCATCTCTCCTTTCTGCAGTGTTTATCCATCTGCAGCCTGTGAACATCAACACAACTCCACAGATTCTCTACTTCTAACTCTCTGCTGCAGTCTTTTCTTGTCTTTAAAACCCATAAATAGAGACAAATTCTGAACGGGAGACAATTAATTGCCGACAGCTTTCTGAAAGGATTGCACTTAGCTTCTGATGGAGAACAGCTGTGGTGCACACTCTAATACACGCCATGGATGGGAAAGCATGGTTCCAGCTGGCTGAGGACAGCCACAAGGTCATTCATCAGTAAATACACTCTCTCTCAAGTGGCATGTGACAGACCCAAAATTGTCAGGAGTTTTGAGTGGATCTGCCTGTACCTTTTCCTTAAATAAACACTCCAAAACCCTGAGGTTTTCATTTTCCAGAGCTACAATACAATAATTTTTGAAATAGTGAAATCACAGATCTGTTTGGAAAGGGGGGGGGAAGAAAAGAAACAAAAAGAAAATATGTTCTATATATTGATTGAGAACAAATCTTTCCCTCCAGTCTTCCTCTCCAGTCCAAACATATTTGTTGCTTCTGTGGTTTGCAACAAATTTTGCAAAACCTTAAGTACATAAAGAAAATATCTACCTTGTGTGTGGCTATGTGCCTGCATGGATGCAAACACAAATAGAAGTGTGGCCAGTAGGTAGAGGGAGGTGATTCTTCCTCTTAAGACACTCTACCTGGAGTACTGCGTCCAGCTCTGGGGCCCCCAACATAAGAATGACATGGACCTGTTGGAGCGAGTCCAGAGGAGGCCACGAAGATGATCAGAGGGCTGGAGCACCTCTCCTATGGAGACAGGCTGAGAGAGTTGGGATTGTTCAGCCTGGAGAAGAGAAGGCTCCAGGCAGACCTTATTGCAGCCTTTCAATACTTAAAGGGGGCCTATAAGAAAGATGGAGAGAGACTTTTTAGTAGGACTGGGGACAAGGAGTAATGGTTTTAAACTAAAAGAGGGTAAATTCAGACTAGATATAATGAAGAAATTTTTTACAATGAGGATGGTGAAACAGTGGAATGGGTTGCCCAGAGAGGTAGTAGATGTCCCATCCATGGAAAAATTCAAGGACAGATAGGACAGGTCTCTGAGCAACCTGGTGTAGCAGAGGGTGTCCCTGCCCATGGCAGGGGTGTTGGACTAGATGATCTTTAAAGGTCTCTTCCTATCCAAACCATTCTATGATTCCATGACAACAGTGACTGAAGGCAGAAACATCTATGGTATCATCAAGCTCCATGTGGATTAACAATACAAGAGGCAGAATATAGGATAACAAAGGAAGAAAAGAGTAATAAAACCAACAACAACAATAATAACAATACTAGCAATAATAACATCAATAACAATAATGCAAGTGATGCACAAATGCAATTGTTTACTACATGTGAAAGAAAAAAATACCAACCCAGTGCCCGGTCTTTTCCCAAGCAGCAAATCTGCCTCCCAGCATGCTTTCCAACTTCCATACAGAGCATGACATTATATGGGAGGGAATATCCCTTTGGCCAGTCTGGGTCAGCTGTCCTGGCTGTGCTCTCCCAGCCTCTTGTGCACCTGGCAGGCCATGGGAAGCTGAAAAGTCCTTAGTGTAGACACTACAACTACCTAGCAACAACTGAAAACATCAGTGTGTTATCAATATTAATCTCATACTACATCCAAAACACAGCACTATACTGACCATTAGAGAGAAAATTAACTCTATCTCAGCCAAAACCTGGATGATGATTTTGATATTCTGGAATACCAGATATTAAAGGAATCTAACTGTTATTAATGTGTTTTGTCATGTCAAATGGTGATCTTCACTCCATAAATGAGATTCAAGGTTAATCCAAGATTAATAAACCGCTTTGCCGTCATCCTTTCTTATTCTTATTATGGCAAGGAATAACAGGACTTCTCATTCTTAGGAAAGAGGGGAAGGAAAAAGCCCAGTCTTATGAACAATGTAAACAAACAATTTGCAATATATTACAAGGGATTGTTTTTAAAATGCTATCATTTCAGTTTATATGGATTAATTCAGAGAATGTAAATTTTATTTTTAAAATTATGGTACATTCTTACTGTGATGACCAATCATGCCTATCATTAGCAAGTATGGCAAGGCTCTCAAGTCAAGATGGGATTGATGACTTTTCAATTATTGATATAAATGAATCACCAAGTCTAGCAACTTGAAGGAATGTATTAAAGAGCAAAAGTCAAATCACTGGCTCTGTACACACACTGTCGCATTAAATAAACTCATAGTTCATTTGTGCAGTGGGTGAAGAAAGCTAATTAAAATGAGTAAAATTTCAACTGCGGCTTCTGGCATTGTTAATCAGTAAACAAAGTTGAAAACTTCAAATAGGCAGGCAGGCTTCAGAGTCCAGTACACTTGTAAAAACAGATCTAAAACCAAAGCAGAAGAAAATAACAGCATTGAAAATAACATTGAAAGTGAACTTGAAAAATTATTAAACCATCCCATAAATTAGCATGCATTTCTTGCCCAAGAAATGGATCTGCTGTTGCGTCTTATTAAACTCCTTTACTAAACAACTATTTAGTCATGGAGCTACACTTCCTTGAGCATTCTGGTGGAAATGAGCTCTGCAGATAAGCACATGGAACCAGAAACTAAATTTTAGCAATTTCAATTCCCATAAGCTTCACAAAATCTGTTAAACAATTTCATTTTGGATTAATTAACTCTTCAGTCTTCCCTGTAGTTTTAGATTCATCTTTGTTCCTCGGTTTGAACAATGTAGATGAATTTTTGAAAGTCCAGGGGCATTGTGTCATTTGGTAACAAATGTGACTTTTCTGGTTTATGCATGTAAATCTTGCCTCACAAAACAACACATTTAGTGCAATTTCAGCAGCAGCCTGTTCCATGCACTGGAAGATACTTTCAGCCTAGTATTCAGAAAGACTAATAGAATTATCCTCTAAAGACCTAGTAAATATAAATATAAAAAAATAAATCAGAAACTATATTTACTTTGGCAAATTCTAAAAGATTTATTTTTTGCTCTATACAAAAATGAATGATTGATATTTTAAAATTTCCTGTTAAATGAAAAATAAAATTATAAAAAAGATTCAAACATTGTAAGACTTGTTATTCCTTATCTTTCTTTTCAATAATATAGTAAATTTACTGCATGAGATACATTTAAAAAGCACTATCTATATTTTTCATAGATCTAAGCAAATAAAATAATACATTTTTGATGATGTAAAAATGAAACATTTCCATATGTTCCATGCAATTGTTATTTAATTATCAAGTTCTCTTAAAACATTCCATTTTTATTAAATGAAACATTTGGATGGATGAAAATAATTATTTTAGTTTTCATTCTCAGGAATTCTGAGGGATTTAAATCTTGGCTATTTTTCTCATTAGTTAAAAAAAAAAAAAAAAGCTAAAGACATTTCTGTACCCTTTTATGGCAAAAAATAAGACCATTCTATACAGATTAATTTGGACCTGGAGGCCCATTTTTCTGACTACAGCCAGAAAAGGTCAAAAACCTCAGTGAACATTTGAAAGGAAAGTACTTCTTTCTTTACATCTGAACAAAAATTTCATGGGATTTTCTTCAGCTAACTAACTATGATGAAAATCTTTTCTGCAGACATCTGTCTTAGAGCAATTTCATACCAAGGACTGCTCATCTTTTTTTTACATAAAATGAGCTCTGAGTTTCCAGTAGTTTCCAATGGAGTCCTATGACTTAGATAAATTGATTCCTGAGTCTTTCAAATAGGGAGAAGCTGGAATGAGAAGTTAAAAACACTACTTTTATTTCTTTCTTTTTTTTTTTTTTCCTGATTCTTAAAATCAAATTATTTTTTCTTAATCTATTCTAGCCATAGTCTTTTCAAACACATAACTAACTAGAAATCTTGATTTGAGCTGCTACTGTCTGTTTCAGGTTCTTCACTTAGGCTTCCCATCAACTCACAGCACTACACTTTTGTCCAGCCTTTCTTCTCATGGTCATTTCCAGATGTTGGATGTGCTTATATATGCCGAGAGATCACTTTTCCTTCCACTTCTATTTGTCCTTTCTCCAATCCATTGCACATTACCTTAAGATATTTTATTGGCAGAGCAGAAAGACCCTAATTCTGGAAAGCATCATGATTCAGTGAAGTACTTAAGTGCAGGCATGAGTCCCAGTGGAACTCCATAAGCTTGAATATTTCCCTGAACAGAGGCCAAAACAGACAATAAGCAAAGTGAAAAGGAAGAAAAAGTATAGCTAATGTGCTAAGATAAATGGAAATTCAACAATGTGTGGGGCCTACTAAGTAACACAGTTGGTAATTACAGCAATTCAGAGGAAAGAAAGAGAACATTTCATACTGCCGCAGAGAACAATTATGAATATCAGCTCTTTTGTTTTTAAAGCAATACACCTAAGAAACTACATATTAAAAGTGCTTTTAGAAAGAGATTCTACTTCAGATGTTGCCTTTTCAGTGGAGAGTAATCATATCATTTAAAAGTTATTATTATTCTGTTTATTTTTCCATTGGTTCAATCACCTGTTTCCCAGTAATTACGCAAGCGGAGGCTCAATAAATAAAGCCTACTGTCATTCCTTAAACCAAACAAGTGGGTCAACAACTATGATTAAGTTGTCAGCATTAATGAGCAGTTTTCTTTAGTTTCTGCAAAGAGTAAAAACTTTTTATGCCTGAGAAAAAAATCCTGAAATAGTTTATAAAAAATAATGTGAAATTATGTTGTTTCTCATGCTCAAATCAGAAACCCATTTATATATATAGCACCAGAGTGTCACACCTCTCAGTATTTTTACTACCTCAGTAACTATGAAATCAGACAGGAGAAAGACTACTGACCTTTATTTACTCTGTGGTGAGTTTCACCTCTTTGTTGGTTTTTTGGGTTTGGGGGGTTTGTTTGTTTGTTTGTTTGTTTGTTTGTTTTAACTAAAACTAATATTTCTAGGTTTTGTTAACGAGAAAGTTAAGAGTAAAAGAAAACAATAAACCTGTTTGATACTAGCCAGACAATATATATTCCTACACATCCATATATGTTCAATGTCAAACAGTATGAACAGACATGAACATTTTTAAAGGTATGCATGCAACAAATGTAAACATGCTGAAAATAAATCCCTAAACCTAGCTGTTAATGAATATCTTGAGGATTCCAGCTTCAAACTTAAGCATTATCCAATCTCCTGCTGATAGTTTCAATTTGGATATTGGGATTTTCTCAATCCCTTCTTGTCCTTAGTAGAAGGAATATTAAAGGTTAGGCAAAAGAGGAATCTATCACGATAAAATGTGTTGTTTTCTAAGTATATATGAATTTATGGAACCAGGGTTATCCAAAAGGATTTGACTAATGACAAAAAAATTAGTGAAGAAGTGTGTGAAGACCAAAACTTTTCTGTATTTTAGGACAAAGCAGTATTTACTGGCAATCTCATACCAGGTAGGATGATATGCATTATTTATTCATTATACCTGTTTTAAAAGTTTCAGTAGTCTAATCAGAGACTAAAACTACAATTTTGTGATTTGGGAGTATGACTGCAGTACATAAATTACAAAAAGCCAACAATCAAAGCAAATATTTCACAGATAATGCCTTGGATAAAAAACATGCCTCCAAATCATTTGGCAAATATAAATCCATAGACTTGTAAACACTGCAACAGTAGAAAATGCAGCAGCTTGTCCTTTCTCTCCTTTCTACTCAAAACCTGATGGATGTGTGTGTGGAGGGGGGCACATTCAATACCCAGAATCTTGGGGGGATGGGGACAGGTATGGGGACGGGGGGGGGCATTAAGTTTCCAGATAAGTCTGGTTTCTATTCCTTTTATTTCACATATATCCTTTCAGCTGCACAGTGTTGTAATTCCCTAAATTTGGTGTGCTGTTGGTCACAAGTGCATTAGACAAAACATTAAAAAAGTATAAAAAGCAAGAAGTTCATTTCAGCTCCTAACTGGGTCACAGGCTTCCTGAGAGAGCTGGGAAAACCACACAGAGGTGAACTTGGAAATGTGGACCAGGAATGCTACAGGAGGCATGAGAGGAAACAGAGGTAGAGCCTCTCCCTTCCTTAAATCTTCTGATTCTCTTTACTACATGGTTTTAAGCTTTGGGTCAAGGACTGTGATAGCATGAGTGTGTAAAGACCCATATTTAGAAATAAATCAATGAAAATTAAATTCAATAAATTGCAACAGAATTAGGTGCTATCAAGTGTACAACATCCTGCCAAATTCAGCACCTTTGGCATCTGGCTGTCATGTGGTCTGTGTGACTGTCCCATTTTTTTTTTGTGTTTGACATCATTCAAGTGTTGCAGTTCATCCACCTTGGCAGACATCTCACTGATGTGAACTGCCATGAAATCAGCTGAAAAAAAAAAAAATCTCTAGGGACTGTTCTCTCTCTCACTCTGCAACCTTTCCCCAAGTTCACTCTATCAGAGTGTTTTTAATTTATTTAAATTATTTTCATACACTTCTAAGAAATGTACACTTGGAGCTTTGTTAGCCTTTTCCTAAGGATGATCAAACAATTAATAGTGGTAAGTTGTTTTGACAGCAACCATAAATAAGTAAGGCTGCTGCCAGTACCAGAGCAAATCCTATCCCGAAATGCATGAAGTGCAGTAAAGAATTGAAACACAGTTTTGTTTTGTTAGGGATGACAAGCATCACAGAAAAAAAAAATCTGGAAATTTATGGCCTTATACATGCGGTAAAGTGGAAGGTACCAAAAGATCTGGATCTAGACCCTGATTCTCCTGCCAATCTTTGACAAGCCATTTAATCTTTTTGGCCAAGATTCAAGAAATTATCTGGGCTTTTAACTTCTATTTAGAACCCTAAATTCTTATTGATTTCCTATTGACTGCTCTAAAACAAGCAGAAGCAAAGGTATATGCACAGCTGAATCAAAAGTTGCTCTCGGTTGTTTTCCTTATATAGCTGTATATTTTTCTAAACCTCCCAGGAAACAAGAGAAAATCTCATTTTTGTCTTATTTCTGATGTGGTGGTGTGGTTTAACCCAGTCAGCAGCTAAAACAACCACACAGCTGTTCGCTCAACCCCTGCCTCCCAGTGGGATGGGGGAGAGAATCAAAAATAAAAAATAAAAAAAAAAAAAAAAGGGTTGACATAAGGACAGTTTAATATGACAGAAAAAGCAGATGATGGTGATGATGATAACAAACAAAATTATTGAACAGCATGATTTCTCACCACCTGAAGTTGATGCTCAGCAAGACCCCCAATCTTCGCTGCCTCTATCCCATTGGTTAGTCTGGGTCAGCTGTCCTGGCTGTGTCCCCTCCCAGCTTCTTGGGTGCCCCCCACCTTCTCGTTGGCAGGACAGTATGAGAAGCTGAAAAGTCCTTGGCTGCTTGGCAACAACTGAAAACCTCAGTGTGTTATCAACATTAGTCTCATCCTAAATCCAAAACACAGTTCTCTACCAGCTGCTAGGAAGAAAATTAACTCTATCCCTGCCAAAACCAGGACATGCGGTTATGGGACAAGTGGATGTTACAGTCAGATCTGAATGAACTGTAATTAATACCTCAATGAATAATTTTGGGAAAAGGATAATTTTTTAAAGAATAAAAGCCTCAGTGGTTGTATTTATCACAATAGATTTGAAGAAAAATAAAATACTGTGTTTATTAAGAATAATATGTCATTCAATTAATTTTTTTATTATATCAAATTCTTTATTTCTGTTTTCTCTGATCACTTTTGGATTTTTATTTTTATTGCTAAGAGTGTGTTGTAAATATTCTTTCTCTTCAAGAAAAGCACTAAATTTTAAGCTAACTTTTCAAAAATTTCAGTGTGTCTCAAGCCTCCTTTGTCTCATCTACACCTCTTGTGGCAGAGGTAGAAGGTGGAATAGGAATAAATAAGTTAATTTGATCACTTTGTGTGATCTCCTGCATATATAAAGTAATTACATTTCTTCTAGTTACCTTTGGAGCTGTTAACTTGTCTCTATTGAGATGCATCTACCTGGAAAATACCTTGTGCTCTTTATAGACATCATGGATAGTTCAGTTATTCTCTCAGGACTTTGCTCCAGTGGTTAATCACCCACAACTTTCTACATTTTTGCCTTGTAAGCTTTCCCTGGCATCAGGTTATCAATCATGAGGTTTTCCTATACTTCTGCTGACTAAAACCCAGTGAAGGTCCTCATAGTTACAGTGCTGGTTGACAAGGGAAGAGCGGCAGACATCATCTACCTGGACTTGTGCAAGGCATTTGATACTATCCCGCACGACACCCTGGTCTCTAAATTGGAAAGACATGGATTCGACAGATGGATCACTTGGTGGATAAGGAACTGGCTGGATGGTAACACTCAAAGAGTAGTGGTCAACGGCTCAATGTCTCAGTGGAGAATGGTGATGAGTGGTGTTCCTCAGGGGTCGGTACTGGGACAGGCACTGTTCAACATCTTCATCGGAGACATGGACAGCAGGATGGAGTGCACCCTCAGCCAGTTTGCTGACA
>VXBL01004959.1:117265-155653 GCA_013400195.1 Aramus guarauna
CTGGCATTGGCTCTGTTGGACATGGGGGCATCTCCTTGTATCTTCTCACAGAAGCCATCCCTGCAGCCCCCTGCCCCCTCCAATTTTTTAATCAGAAAAATCGTTTTATCTTTTTAAAATTTTATTTTAGAACAGAAGAAAACTTGCATTATTTTTTATTTCTAATTCAGAAAAATCAACCATGCATTTTTCACTTCAAGGAAAACAGAGATAAAGAAGCACTTATTTTATACTAAAGTTTTAAACATTTAACACAGAAAATGTTTGAATCTATTTTTTGATGAATCAAATATTTCTCCATTTTCTTGAGTATTTTCCACATTTAATATTGGCCAAGCATAAGTGTCTTCAATGGTTCATTACTTGCATGAGGAATCCAGATAAAGTATGTATTATTACCTGTCATGGCTCAGTTTAGAAAGGAAGAAAACTGAAGCTTCCAAACCTTGTGCAGGAGAATTCTCTCTTAAGTACAATCAATTCTCGGCTGTGTGGCTGAGTTACAAGAGTCAGACACAACCTTCTCTTTTAGACAGATCACTCAGTCACCTCTTATCTCCAAATGCATGGGACCAGTTCAATGTAACGTGGAAAGCAAAACAAGTTATGCTTCCAAAAGTGAATGTCAGCCATACAAGTACTTTCCATAATGCAATTATTTTTGTAATATAAAACTATTATTATATTACATATTTTGCTTGATTCACAGTCAGAAATATAATGCTGTACTCTATTTCATTATTTTGTATACTGGCAAAGACAATATTACACCTTGGTATTTAAAATCCAGTATTATTTGTTTATAGATAGTAAACAAGAGGCATAAAGGATATTTAGGCCATTAAGACCAATGCCTAGTTTCAAATCTCAGATTGTGATTTTTATTATTAAATGTGTCATGTAATAATCAACAGCTATGGAGGCCATAACACATGTAATCTCAGCATTTTGGAGACTAGATCATCCACAAAAAAATATTCATTTTGAGCTTGAACTCATTCTAAGCATAGATTCCATCTATGATGGAGAAAGAGCAGAATTTCCTGAGCTATAGCTTCAACTTCACTTGATTCACTGAGTCAAATTTATACCACTTAACAAATGAGAGGTCATAAATTAATTTCTGAAGATTAAACCCAAAGTTTCTTATCATTATGGTGTCTGAGAATAAAAACATATTCCCAAAGAATCTTCATTTTATCATTTTTAAATGCTGGGTCTGTTTTTTTGTTGGGCTTTTTATCTGTTCTTTAACCTCTAGCAAGTAGTGAGCATTAGGTATTTTGTGGAGCCTACTTCAGTCCTTAGTTTAAGCCAATTGTGGCCAATTTCTGACAAAGTGCATTGTCAGGACACATGATGCATTTTTGCTTTTGTCTTGTGTGCCACCAGTTCATAGTAACAGCCTGATTTTGTAAAGCTGTATTGAGGCTTTTGGCTGACTGTTTAAATGAGCTATTTAAATGAATCTTCATCAGCTCTCTTAAGGACTTTCAGACATTTTCCACAAGGAAAATGCCTCCTAGCATTTCAAATGCTCTTGATGTTCTATTGGTTTTCCTTTGTGCCTCTTCTGAAAATTTTTGCTTTATCCACTAACTTACTGTTGGTGTAATTCTTTTTTAGGACATTCAGAAGTGCCAGAATGCCACATAAACATAATATCTTCAATATCCTTCAATCCCTATCCCCTTTTTCAAATATTTCTCCTCCTTGTTTTTGATGTTATTCCCTTCAGAAATTGCTTTCAATTGACTTAGCTTTTCTCTTTTCTCTAAAAATCTTGCCTCGAGCCTTCTACTCATATCATTCAGTGCAGACATATAAATAGAAGGAGACGGGCAATGGCAAGATACAGACTTCAATCACTTATAAATAACGGAGGAAATATTAATGGCTATAACTCCGTGATTTCATAAGTTTGTGTATATACTACAGCTTAATTAACTTCTGCTACCACTCCTTCCAGTTTAACAAAATGTAACATGTATCACAGAGTTCACACAGAATCACAGTCAGTGGAGGCTGGAAGGTGCCTCTGGAGATCATATGGTCCAAACCCCCAGTTCAGAGCAGGGTCAGGCACAGCTCAGGGCATTATCCACTTTGATTTTAAATATCTCCAGGGATGGAGACTTCACAATGTCTCTGGGCAGCCTTTTCCAGTGTCTGACTCCCCCTTACAATATATTTTTTTCCCCGCATTCTAAATAGAATTTCCTGTATTTCCATTTGTGCCCATCACCTCCTAACGTTTTTATTAGAAATTGCTGAAAAGTACCATGTTCCTTACCTGCCCCCTCCCCCCCAATCAGCTATTTATACACATTGACAAGATCCCTCGAGCCTTGTCTTCTCCAGGTCCCTCAGCCTCTCCTCATATGAAAGGTGCTCCAATGTTTTAATCTCCAGACTCTTTGAGGGCCTCAGATTCCCAAAGGCAAATCTTAACAGCAAAGACTGAGGCAAAGAAGTCATTCAATACCTTGGCCTTCTCCATGTAGCATGTTACCAGGTTCTCTATCCCATTCAGCAGCAGGATTGCATTTTTCCTAGTCTTCACTTTGCCATCAATATATCCTTCAGAAAGGTGCCTGGACAGACCAAAGTCTGCTTTCCTTAAGTCCATGCTTGTGATCCCACTTTGTGCACTGTTCCTTCCTCTCAGCTGGGAACATTGTTCCCTCCTCTCATTGACTCAGGTCACTACAGCCAAGCTTGCCCCTCACCTTCACATCCCTGACCAGTTCTTCCTTGCTTGTATCAGGTCCAGCAGAGTACCAGCTCCCATCAGCTCATTGATTCCCTGTATCAAAAATTTATCATCAATGAACTTCAGAAACCTCCTGGTTCATGTGTGCCCTGCTGTGCTGTCCCTCCAGCAGATATTGGAGAGGTTAAAGTCTGGAGGACCAGGGTCTGTTAATGCAAGGCTTCTTTCCATTGTCTGAAGGTCTCTTTAATTTTTCTTTCTGATCAGGCGACCTGGAACAGACATCCACAACGATGTTGTCAATGTTGGTTTGCTGTCTAATCCTAATGCATAAATTCTCAGCTCATAATCCATCCCAAGGCACAGCTCCATACATTCCCACTGTGCTCTCACATAAAGGGCAATTACCCCTCTTCACCTTCCTGGACTGTCTACATCCATGGCATTGTTCCAATTGTGTGAGATATGCCATCAGACCTCCGTGATCCTGATGAGATTGTACTCCAGCAACAGCACACACACTTCTCTGTGTATAATGACATAATCTTCTATGAATATGTAATATTCTTGTTTAATTCTGCTATAATTTGATGTGGGTACAAATCAGTAAGGTTCTTCTTTCTTTGCTATGAAAACCAAGATTTTCTTGATGCTTGTCTCTCTTCTCTGGAATAGACACAGACTCTCCTATCTTCCAGCTGCCCACTCCTATATAACAGCCTGTGCTTATTCACTCAATTTATCAAGATCCTATAGATTATTTATCATGGGCTGTCCAAAAGAACCAACACCATAACAAAGTAGATTGATCCTGTATGATATTATTTTGTCTTTCATCGCTTCACTACATTTCTTAGTGACTTTATAGAAAATGACCCATATTTTATAATACCAATGATAAAATATACCAGTTCTCCATAATATGCAATAATATTCCTTCATTGTTATTACTGTTTTTCATATTATTATGACCATTTGCAATGCCATCAGCCTGGATCGCTTCATCTGATCTTGGGTAGTTAAATGAGATGCCTAAATTACTATCTTAGCTGTCTGAGCTAGTTTACCTGATGTTATTACTTTATTGTAGTATACTGCAATAATAAATTCTGATAAGAGGGTAATGCTGATCCTAGGTGCTCTGAATTGTTCTCTGGGGAAAACTATGTCTCTCCAGTAAAGAAGTATCCACAGATAGCCTGGAGATCTTTACAATAGCAGGGAGAATGGTATGAATCTGGGACATGGTGTCTACGAGATCTTGTTAGCCTGGCAAATATAAGCAGTGGGATAAACCCATTGTATTTGCGTACACACTGTACTAGTCAAGTCTGAAACCCATAAAAAGTCAAAACTAAAATTTCTGTGTGCTTCACTGGTGTGTTTTCCTGCAGTTTCTGCAAGTTTCACATTTCATTGCAAACAAGTTCCAAATAACACAGAAATTAGCATGTTTTTCCTTTGCTGGAATGGTATCCTTTAAATCATCACTGGAGAAAGTCCTATAAAGATTTCAAAGCTTCTTCTCCACATTTTTTTTCTGAGTGCCTCCTTGAAAGAGCCATAGCTTTAATACTTGCAATACTGATTCGATTTCAGATATTTTAGTTGGCAGCTTATTGTTCCTACTTTTATTCCCTGAGAAGACATAGCTAGGTATTAATCCTGAAGTTTCTTCTTTTGGGATTCAAAGAAGTTAAATATCCAACATCACAGAAGCATCTGAAAATTTAACCCAAATTCTTCTGGGTGTCAGAATCACATATTAGAACCATGGTGCTATAAATTGTGTGGGAATTAAGGCATATATCTCTTGGACTGTGGTGTATTTGATTTTAAGTGAACTAGAAAAGAAATGTTGATTCTAACTGAAACAGACATGATAATCTACTGACATGCATTCTTTTGAAAATACTGGCTCTTGGCAGGTATAGTGGTTGACTGCCTATTGAATTTGGCCTTAGGATATCCATCTTAGGCAGGGAGCTTGCAATGAAACCAGACATCAGGTTTGCATTCAATGAACAGGGGAAGTGAGACAGGTCACTCTTTGGTTCTGGAGATCATAATTGCATCCTACAGGACAGGAAAAATCCCAGTTATTCCCCTCTCCCTGTGAGGAATCTAGAGGCTATGCACCTCTTATTGGCTGTTGTTAGACTTTGTCCAGTATTTTGCCACAGTCATCTATTGAATCATCGTGTATACTCTTGTAAATAGAAAAAGATGGGTAATGATAGAACACAGACTCTGGTTACCTGTAAATAGGGAAAATATATTCCATCAGAAGCTTTGTAAAGTCTGCTCAATGCCCAGGTCAATGAAGCAGTTTGGCCTTCCTTTCTCTTTTCTCATTTTACCATTTGTTTAGTAGAGTGGGTCACTGCTTCACTATCCTGCTTAGCTGGGGAAGAGGACATGGAAAAGCTTGACCTGTTTCCTCAACTTTCATATGAAATTTCCCCACCTCTGCACCTACCAGCCAAGTCCTGCAATTGTAAGGCATCTTGCAACATCAACTGTCTATCTTCCTATATCAAGTTCCAGGCATAGTTTGAGCTGCACTGAAGACAATCTTGCTAGTTCCTTCTGCATGGTGCAATGGCTTCCACTGGACTGGCAAAATATTTGTATCTTAGTCATAAACAAGAATTCACCAAGTCCAAAAAAAGGATGCTTATTTTGTCCTTTGGTGGTTATTTTTCAGCTAGAACAGTTCTCCAAACCAGATTACAGTACAAGCTGTTATACCAGTAGAGAAAAATATAGTGACACAGAGAGGAAACCGTAGACCATTCTGTTTTTTCTCAGAATAAATTTTGACTCAAATAACCACCAAATTACAGTTTCATGTTACTGCAAGCTTCTTTGCCTGCCTGTGGTCTCTTCTGCAGCAAGATTATTCTTAGGTGAGGTATACGTTCTTTCTTCATTCTATGATTTTGTTTTTATTTTTTTCTGCTTCTTAAGGAAAGTTGATGTATGACTGACATACAGAGGCACACATGCAAAAGAAATACCCTAAATACATATGCATGCATATATATGATGGAAGAAACAGCATTACTTTCTGGTGAGATTGTCTTCATTCTTTGTCATTAGCTTTAAAGTAGAGATTTTCTGATTTGCCATCACAAATAACCTCAGAAGATGAAAATTTAAACAAAATACAACCCAGGTGGGCAAAGATTTGCTGTTAAAGTTGCTGAAGGTAGAGCACCTCCTTTGGCTTTGGGTGAATGAGTGGGTGCAGCAATTGGTGAGACAGCAAGGAGCAGCTGGAGGAGACTGAAGGAGGAGTAACTTCTCAAAGGGACAATAGTGAGGAACAGCTCAGGGCTCATTTACTTAGCTAGCATTGCTTCAGCTCAATGAAGCTCATATCAGCACAATATTTCTAACAAAGAGAACACAAATGCTGTTAATACACAAGGCTACAGCTGTGTTAAATGCTGGGATAAATGCAGATGTAAATTCTAAACATGGGCATGATATCTTTGTTGTTTTAGTTTAATTAGCCCTGAAAGAAAATACAGTAAGGTTTTACTGAGTTCCTTGGTAAATGTTGTTAACTTTCTGCATCCTAAAAAAATTAGTCTTTCATACAGTCTTCATTAGATAAAAAGGTTAAATTTAACTCATATGGCTAGCACATACTAATTAATGTGCCAAAGCCCTGCTGCACTTTTACCATAAACTATCTGGTCAATGCTAGTTGCAATAAGTCCTATCAGCTGATGTGTTAAAATTCACATTGTCCTGACAAGAATTTTAATGTGCATTAGCCATCAAATGCTAGCTCATATCATGTATCACAAGTTCATTTTAATGAAGATATGACTTACAAACATTTACACAGTGACTAATAGATATTAGAAAAAAATTATGACCCTCCTCTATATGCTACAAAGCTAACAGTGAGAAAAGTAATTGCCACAATGTGTGTTTCAAGAGATTTAAAAAAAAAATTACTGAGCCTTAAAAGATAAGGATTTGTGAAGAACAGAAGAGTGAGTTATCCTTTGCTTTAACTGCCATAAAATTTTTACTCCCTTGTAGCCCTCTGGTGACATTTCATGATGACTTTGGGGTTGTAACCCACTGAATGAGAAACACTGACACAGAGCCTAAGTTGTAGATGTATTTAGTAGTTTTCAAGACCTCCAACACTTATTTTATTTTACTGAATGGAAAGTTTATGCTGATTTCTTCTCTTAATTGATCTGCCTTTTGTGCTAGGGTAACAGTGAACAGTGCTTTTAAAAATCTTAAGATTATGTAGACAAAAGAAAGTCAGAAAGAGCTGCCACGTAATTCACAACAGTTTATGAACTCCATGTACTGTATTCTGTATTTTTCCCAGCCACTGCTGTGATAGCTAATGTCTCCCAATAGTGAGAGTGACACTTACTGATGGCATAGTTTTAAGTTAACTGTATTCCATTAGCAGATTTCTGTGTAAATCCCTAGGACGCATTGATTGATAACACAACCCCACATGGAATTTCAGTACAAAGCCCTCATGTTACCGCACATCACATTAACTCTACATCTCAGAAAGTTTTCCAGTAAAATTAAAAAAAAAAAAAAAAAAAGGTCAGTCCAATCTTGCTTTATATCTCTCCTTCTAAAGAGATCCAAGAACTTTATTTTTTGTGCCTAAGCAGTATGTTTGGATTAATTGAGAATCCAATTAATTTGGATCAATTTGTGGTAGAATTATAGTGGCACACAAGATATGCAGCTACCTACTGGTGACTAAGACAGCTAGTCATTTACCTGGACTATAGCATTACTGCTAATAAATTATTTCCTCACATATATGGCCTATTTACGAAATATCAAATTCATAACTATTTGCAGTTCTAGAAAGTGCTACTTACCACTTTCAGATACAGATACAGCACAGCTGCAAAATGTGTATCACAAGACACTGTAATAAACCAGGGCTTATTCTATCCCTACTTTCTGTGCTTCAGATGTCACCTGCATTAAGCATTGATCTTTGCTCTTTCGTTAACTGATCAATATTTTGAGCTCTGTTACTGAGGCACATTACATTTAATTAATGTAATAAAGGTGAAATCATAGCCACAGTGGAGTCAATGTTAGGACTTCCCTTAATTCAGCTTAGGAACAATTTCACCCAGTAAGCAGCTAATTGTAAAGGCAATTACTTGTTTAGGAAATAAAAAGTGAAACACACTGCTTATTTAACATTGGGTAGCTCCATCTAGCTTTAACAGATCTAGTTTGTTAATGCTAATGAAGAGTTTGATTGAAAGATTTCCATTCATACATTTGAACATATTTGGTTTTGATCACTCCAATTTACTAAAAGGCATCTAGATTTTGACGGGTACAAAAAAATGAGTAGACATCTTAGACACTGACAAGTATTTTTGTTCTTTTACTGGAACCATGTAAATAAGTTATCGCTTTCTCTATGTATTGTTTTGGGGAAATGCAGTCATAAAAGATCTAGGAACAATAGTTCTTTGCTGTAGGACATCATTAGTGCTACCTATTTTAGCTGTCCCATGCCTAGCATTTATTACAAGCCACAAAGTATACTAGGATATTGTGGTAAATAAGCAGAATACAATCAAATTATTCTGTCAACCTTTCGACTGTATAACTAGATTGTGGCCCTGTTATCTTCACATTCTATTATAATGAAACTTGGAGCAGCAAAGTGCAAACATCCATGAATTCTTAACTACAACATCTGTAGCAAGCTGAAACATACATATACCTTTGCATAATGTATGCATTAATCCAAGCTGCAGAGACAGGCAAACCTTCGAGTAATCGTTGCCCCTGACTTCTTAGTAAAAAGCAATAGGGCAAATCTCTTCTCAATGTAATTCTGTCAATTATAGTGCAGTTGCACCAGGGGTAAATACGGCCCATTGTCACCATGATCAATAATTTGACTAGAGCAGGTCAGAACTGGATCACAACAAGAATGTTGTTTTTGATAAATTTTGTGCACCGACTTTCTCCCATGACATCCACTTAAAAAAACAAACAAACCCCAAAGACCACACTTTTTAACATGATTTGTTTCATAAGGAGGAGGCAGCAGTCAAGGAAAAATTAAACTCAGTAATGTTACTTTTTGCCTAAGGGGACTATTCACCTATTATAACAATAGGGGGAGTTGTTGATTTCGGCATGTACTTTCCACATTTCCATTTGCATTAATGAGAGCTTTATGCAAAGTCCCAGGAGTATCAATGGGAGAATAGATCATTAGGAGCCTGATAACTCTATTTGTTACTGTGTGTGAACTTCCTTGAGCACCTGACTTTAAACCTGACTTTTAACCGAAGGTAGATGAAACTTCTTGTGCTGAAAAACAATAATAGTTTGGGAGCTAGTATCATTCACACCAAAGTATTTTCTCCTGCAGGAAATCTCAGCAAAATAATATTCAGTAGTCCTATATTTTACCACGACACTATGATCACCTGTAATAGATGGGTTATAGCTTTGGCTTCCAGTCCTCTGTGGCTACCAAATTCATTACCAGTTTTAGATTTTGTTTCTATTACAGCTGGCCATAGACAATACCATACATTTACAGTTTTTTTCAGAGTGCTTGTAGCTTTGTTGCACACTACTTTTTTTACAGGACACCATACAGATTGTCATGAAAAATATTTCTATTCTTTAATTCTGTGCTGATTGCTTCTTATGTCAACCATTCTATTTTTTCCCTAGTACCAATTTCAAACTAACCACAGAACAGCTAGGTCAGTCTGTTTGCCCTTTTAGTACTAACCTAACACTGTTTTTCATCCAGTCCTATGGAATTTCTTCAAGTCTCTTAAAAAAATAAAGTAACATGGATGCATAGATGGTCTGCAGAGCTCTTAATAAAGAGCTGGCTCTGAACTTTACAAAGCTAAGCTGAGACATCTGTCATTACTGGTAAGTGTTATTCTATATAGTACCCAGGCACTCACAGCAGTTCTCTCCACAGCTATACTGCAGTCTGATTAGCTCCTGCTCTCTGAACACATATGCTTAAAGTGAAATTGTCTGCTCTGTATTTATTTATCTCCCTCCCAATATCACACTTCCATGTTTCTCAGGGCTTGTACTACTGTCCCCTTCCATCTTCAGGTGCAAAACCTGAAAAGTGGGTTGCACACGTTGCTGCTTCCCATTGCTTTTCATTAGAGATGTGGCGTTTGCTGTCCACAAGGTAGTTCTCCAGCATGTCTCCATACAAAATGAGACAAACTAGCATAACAGCTCGAGTACATTCTTTTTTTGTTGTCATTGTTAATTTCAGATATTTTGATTGAAATATATTAAAGATAACTTAAATACCTGAATAGACAGAGATGAGGAATAAACAACCTTTGATAAAGGGGAGGTGATGAGCAACAGGGAGGAAAATGTAGCTAAGCAAAAATTCTTACCAGGTGTAATTGCAGAGATAAACTGCTCTTAAATTCTCTTAGTCAAAAAGAGTGCATTTACCCCTCTTCACTGTCCACCAATAATCAATTAAATTAAATTTTATAGGATTTATCATCCTTTGATCTGCTCTTCCCATGAGGATTCACATCTGTTAAGATGTGTTTATTTCTGCCTGGGGCAGATAAAATCTTTGGATTTGGGATGAGAAGCAGGATCAGAACATAAACAGGTTTCCATGACTGGTAATGACATAGAGATGAAGAATTCTGAAAATAGCATATAATCAGAAAAGAGGCATTTATGTGAGAATGCAAGATTAAATTCTTGAAGTAAGTCTCTGATGATGAAAATCTTAGCATATTAAATGATTCCCAGCACTTTGACTAGTTAATAATGATGTCAGCCAATCAAAATACATGAATTTTCATATACTGCATTATTAAGATACAACTATATACCAATTTGACAAATTAAATCTTTAATCAGACCAAAAAGACCAGTATTAATTAAGATAACTCTGTCTCACATCTGTGGGTCAGGATTGTCAGATGTCAGTTCTATTCCAACTTAAAGTTATTGTTGGTAGGCATCCTAAATCTGAGTAGGTTCTCAAACACATTTGTTTATTGTTCTTTTAACAAATGCTCAAATCACTGCATATTCATCTGCCAGCCATGCAACAGAATATAAAGACAACAAGTTGAGTTAATTTTAAGAATCAGAAGTGATATAATCACATTACTTTAGGCACAACACCATGCCAGCACAGCCATAATTTCTTCAGACCTGAGCTAATGCCACTATAAAGCTCTACACCATGGAACAGGGGGCCCTTTGTGCATGTGAGCTCACCTTTCCAAGTCTCTAGGCAATGCAGGCTTATCAAGGGCAGTATGGACAAGAGGCAGTGTTTGCCAAGACAAAATGGGCACCCTCAGTGCTCAGTGGACTCAGTAGGTCTGTGTACGTGGTAGTGAGGGTTCCCAAATTTGCACATCATCTCTGCTTCAGTTGCATGTGAGCACAAGAAGTGTGTCCTCACCATCTCAGTGTATGATCAGAAAACAAGTCATGGTGAACCCTAGTGGATTGTCACTGCAGATGAGGGGGGTATGAGTATGTGGCATGTCACAGAGCGCAGCAGCCTCACTATCCAGGTGCACAGGATGCCCAAACTCCGAGCAAGGCAGTCAGTCACAGTGCAGGCTGCATCTGCCTTCACAGCTGACACAGGTAATCCTCAAGAACTGTTCACAGTCCTGTGCCTATTTCAAGGATGGATTAACTGAGGTGCAGGATGCATAAGTAGATAGATCATGCACACCATGATAAAGCAAGGAAAGGAAAGACTTTTCTTTTTGATTTTGAAAAAAATTTATACTTCCCAATAAAATACCTTGAGGTTCACATGGCATCACTGTGGTCCTGTGACACAAAATAAAATTAAGATTTTCCATGCTATAAATTTCCTTTGAGCTTGCTGGGATAGGTGAAACTTTTCCATATTACCATGAAGCTAGGAGGGATGTATATTAATCACTATTTTATAGGTGGCAAAGAAGAAGTGCTTATTTTTACATTTCTGACATTGGTGTGCGGAAAAATCTTCACCTAATGGGGATATGCTACGGGATATGCTATTTCCATTTTATCTCAAAAGAAACGTAAGGATATGTAGATCATTTGCTAGGAAATAACCCAGGGAAAAGATCACTGGGATAAACACAAAAGATGGGATTTGTCCCAGAATTTCACAGTAAAGGTTTAATTCTACATTTAGCCCCCAGTAAATGGCCATATTTCTACAATGGCCAGTTCTACATTTAGCCCCCAATAAATTACCGTGTTATCCCCTGCATGGTCAACAGAAATCTGAGATTTACTTCAGCTCCAAAATATAGGAGTTCTAGTGCCACCTCAAATGTCCACAGCTACCTCACCTGATCTCAGTTTACGTCTCCTAAGAAGCAGGGATTTTCCATTTGTCCTCTGTCATATCTGCCAGCCCCATGCATGCGTTGGATACCCTGGGTCATCTCAAATGGTTCTAGGTGCTTCTGCTCAGGTAACTGAATAGAACCCTCAGTCAGTGATACCTGAGGAGCAACTAAACTCACTATAAAGAAGGCACTAGGGCAGGATTAAAATGCATAATTATTGACATATGACATAATTTGAGATGCCCTAAGGTACCTGAGATAGGTAAATATGACACAGGGTTTGCAGGAGATTTTCCAAAGCAGTAGCCAGGGTAACCCATGGCATCAAAAATGATGCCTACATTTCTGGAACAGATCCCGCTCTTAATGCTGATGAACCACAGCACTCTTTACAGTCTGTTGTTTGTACTAACTAGATGGACTGGGTGTAGATGCAGTCACTACATTGTAGATATACAAAATTAGATGGACTAAACCCCATCCCTGGTTTTCTGGAGATATATACACAGTTTACAATGCAGTTTATCTCATCCCAAAATGCCACTTCTGCTAAATCAGACCCTTTTTTGGAGTAATTAATCTACTTATTTTCATTGACTATAAAGGGTACAAAGGGTATTACCTCAGATATTTACACTGTAAATGTCTCAAGTTCAGTGAGATGGATCCTCTCAAAAATCTGACAAAAAAAAAAAAAAGAAAAGCAGTGGTTAGCTTTTTCAAAGAAGGTGTATTGATAGCCTTTCAACAGGCACTTGAAGTATTTACACAGGTTCAGTATTTCGATTCCACATGCTGTAATAAGACCCCAAAATCTCCTATATTTCCCCCAAGGAGTATAGGACAGGGTTCAGCCGCCTAAATGTGGCACCTACCTACCCAAAACATCCAGAGGGGCATAGTTAACATGACAGAATTGATGTAAGAAACCTACACACCTCTGAATGAACAGCTGGAAGCCAGATAGATTAGCCAAAGGCAATTCAAATGGCATTGGGCAACTGAATGTAAATCTAGGTTTCTGTCATAAGTTTTTTATTTTACTTAGGGCCACCTGACCTAAATAGTACAAGCTAGGCTGCCTAACTTTGACATACCTTAGTCAGAATGTGTATTAGCACTTAAATCTTCCAGGATTTTCACTATTGTTAGGATTTGTTTTCTGTGTAAATAATGTATTATGTGTATTGTTACTTACAATCATATTTTACTTCGTTAATTGCGGAAAGTCCTTTTACCATCCAGTGTTCATTACAAAGGGGAGTGCAGGTAATGATAAGCAGGATAGAAATAATTTAGTGTTTCAGCTTAACAGACTGACAGAGTTTCATACAGATTTTTTTTTCCTTTTAGGTTTGATCATACATTCAGTAACGGAGATAAATCTGATTTCAGTAGTTTTAGACACATTATAATTTTGTGATTATAGTATTCAATTTCATGTTCCAGAACTGGATTCTGCAGCTAGCATCCCTCTTCCCAATGCAGGGTCTCCAAAGACTAGCAGAACTTTCCAAATATGTGAGAATGTGAATGGAAGGTGATTTTTCTGGTGTCTGTTTCTGTGATGTACAACAACCATCTGAGGAGAATTTTTTGGTTTTTTCCCCTGCAGAAACCCAGGTGGCAGAGGGAATACCAGTGGGACCTGAAATCTCTCTCAGGTACTCCATGCTAAATTCTTGGTGGTCCTATGAGTCATAGAAAAACTCCATAAACTGAAGAGGAGTGAGAAAAGAAAGAATTTGAGGAATAGTTCTCAAAAAAACCCTCAAAACACAGGATATCTGTATATTTGTCCAGAACTGTTATATGATTTTAGATACCTTGATTTGGTCATTCACTGGGTAAATGAGCAATGATGTGAAGCGTTGACCTTGGCTAGCTGCCAGGTGCCCACCAAGCTGCTCTATCACTCCGCCTCCATGAACAGGACAGAGGGAGAAAATACAACTAAAATCTTATGGGTCAAGATAAGAACAGGGAGATCACTTACCACTTACCATCACGGGTAAAAAAGACTTAGGGAAGATAATTTATTTTATTTCTAATTAAACAGACTAGGGTAACAAGAAAAAAGGAAAAATCTAAAAACATCTTCCCTCCATGCCTCCCTTCTTCCTGGGCTCAACTTCACTCCTGATTTCTCTACCTCCTTCCCCTCAGCAGCACAGGGGGATGGGGAATGGGGGTTGTGGTCAGTTCATCACACGTTGTCTCAGCTGCTCCTTCCTCCTCAGAGGAGGACTCCTCGCACTGTGCCCCAATCTAGCGTGGGGTCCCTCCCATGGCAGTCAGTCCTCCACCAACTTCTCCCACAGGAGTCCTTCCCATGGGCTACCGTTCTTCACCAACTGCTCCATCATGGGGCCATTCCAAGGGGTGCAGGCCTTCAGGAACAGACTGTTCCAGCATGGGCTCATCTCTCTGTGAGTCCACAGCTCCTGCCAGGACTCTGCTCCAGTGTGGGCTTCCCACAAGGTCACAGCCTCCTTCGGGTATCTACTTGCTCCAGCATGGGGTCATCCACGGGCTACAGGTGGATATCTCCTCCACTGGAGATGGGAGATGGTCATCCATGGGCTGCAGAGGGACAGCTTGTCTCACAATGGTCTTCTCCATGGGCTGCAGGGGAATCTCTGCTCCAGTGCCTGGAGCACCTCCTCCCCTTCATTCTTCACTGACCTTGGTGTCTGATGAGTTGTTCCTCTCACATATTCTTACTCCTCTCTTCCGGGTACTGTTGCACAGATTTTTTACCCTTTCTTAAATATGTTATTACAGATGGTGCTACCAACGTCACTGATGGCTCAACTTTGGTCAGCAGTGGGTCTGTCTTGGAGCTGGCTGGAATAGGCACTCTCTGACATAGGGGCAGCTCCTGATGACTTCTCAGAGAAGTCATGCCTGCAGCACCCTCCTTCCCCACTACCAAAACATTGTCATATAAACACAATACAAATGGAACACAGCAGTGCATCAGAGAATTTTCTGCTCCTGCATTCCTATACATGACTGTGGGGTGAGCTGTGGAAACTCCATCCAGAAATGTGCAGGGTGAAGTGCACAATTGTATTGAAGACCTTTGTGCTGACAGGACATATATCACAGGTGAGTGAAAAAGCAGGAGGGAAATTGTGGAAAACAATGATGAAACACTGTAAGAAAAAAATTATGAAAGCCCTTGCTTGGGATACATAGCTGAGTTGCAACTCCATCACAGTGGAGAGAATACTTCCCACCACAGCATTAGGAAAGAATCAGATTAGATCACCAAATAATTTTACAAAATATATTTATTTACAGAGTGTGGAATATGTTTGAAAGAAGCTGTTTCTGTAGTGGTCATTCCAGTGGGAAACTATGTAGGTCTATTTAAGGCCAGGGAAAATATCTGGAGCTTGACACTGCCCTCCCTGAGCTGCTATGTGGAAGGCATAAATATGATACTTAACAGTTAGGTGAAAATGAGAGTATGTCATGGTAAAGTTTAGTAGTCCTATTCACTAGAACATGGGTGAGTCTAGTTTGGTGGGTGTTCAAGTATTTGCATAATCTGTGCACAGAAAACCTTTCTGTCAGGTGACAGAAATTGATGTTTTGATGCAGGAGTGGTCAAGTAGCACCTGAGAAGCTATATGCAACAAACAAGTTAGAAAAAGGAACTTTTGCTTTTAGAAGCTCCAAAGTTTCCATCTGTTGAAGAAAAATGAAGATCTGCCTAATGAGTGCAACCATCTTTACCTTTTCTGCTCCCACACTTGGAATATATTCTGCATGAGAGGTACAGTGTCTCTGGTATGCAATAGATACTGACCCTCTGTCTTGCACAGAATATGTTATAGGAGGCAGATTCCATAAAGAGGGTCCATATAAAATGTTTATCTTTACAATTTTCAGTTAGTGTGCAGTTTTATGTCAATTTAGTTATTTTCAAAGCTGGTTTTGATTTTTTTTCTTCTCATCAAGGCAGCCATTTAACTGGCTACCCACCGAGCTGTTCCAATTAACAGACACCCACTGCATTATTTGTCTTGTTAATTTTTGTGCATGAAGGCCCAGTCATTAGAGTTCAGGCTTTGCTTCTCCATGATGAATATGTAAAGGCTCTCACCTCTCAAGCACAGTCCATACTCACTTTTTAGTTAGCTTAAGCAACTGATGAATGGCTGTGCATTTAAGAGGTAGTTTCTTGACCTGGATTTAGATGACTTCAGCTCATATTTTCTACTTTTGCAGTGGTTGCAGTCTCTAGACCTGCTTCTCAAACTGGAAAGCAGATAGTTCTAAAGTATCAGATGAGTCATTCCAATTTCTACTTTGAAATCCAGTGTGAAATGCACTCACTTTGGTTATTCTGTCTTCTCTATCACAGTCCCCAGGAACGTCAATAGTTCCAAGAATCCAAAAATGTTGCATTCATTGTGTACCAGTTCATCACCAGTTTGTTGCCTGAAATCCACAGATTTTGCACAGCAGTGAAGAGAAATCATTTGGTCCATTCAACCTGATCTCTTCTCTCCTAATAGCTATTTAGAAGCTGCACCACAAACATAATAGGTTGCAAAGGTGAAATTTCAAATTATATATAGTGGATTATAAAAGACTGTTATTATCTATGTCACTAAAAGGGAAAGTGCATCCCTTGTGCAGTAACACCTACACAATACGTTCATAATTTTCATGACAAGGCTGACATTCTCTATGTTTGCAAGGCAACATGCCCTCCCTCCCACCTCCTAATCTCCTTCATCTGAAAGAGAAATGTATTTTTAGATGCCTCAGTGGGGCCTAAGGCATTGATTTATGAAAATAAGGTGGAAGAATTCATGAATTTTTTCTGACCTCCATCTCTCATTCCTTAGACATTTCTATTTTAAGATGTATAAAACGAATTGTCCTAATGTGGCATATTATCACCTTGGTACTCTGTATTTCACATTACTCTAACATGCACACATACAACCCCATACACCAAAAATCATCTGAACATTAGTTTGTATTGAGTTTAAAACATCTCTCCATTGCATATTATTTTACTTTGATAGTGATATATGGGATTTTTTGAGTCCTGAGTCTCCCTACAAATTCTTTTGAAAGACCAGAATAACTTTCTAAAGGTACTCTATAAATAAGGAAAGACAAGCAGATGAAATTGTAGCAGAGTTCTTTGTAACATAATCTACTGAAGCTATACCAATATCTCATTTTGCTCAGCTCTTGATTTTGCAGTTAGAGCTCTGCACTTCACATTCCAGTGACCTCCATCACTTCTGCTAATTAATTCTTTGGCAGTGTTACTTATGCTTTATATAAACATCTTTGATAGTATAAGTAGTTTTCCATCAGCAATATTGTTAAGTATTTTAAGAATCATATGAAAATAAAATTACAAATAAGTCGTAGATTATGAGACCCTTGCAAGTGACCCATGGAAAGTCAGACCTCTTCATCCAAATGCAATAGAAACTGAGGGAATTTTCAAAGATAAATTCCGATTTTGACTCATATTTGAAAGAAAAATGATAATTTTCCTGAATATATTTTTTTCCAAGAAGGAAGTCATATTTTCCTGACTAATCTTCATTTTACGATTTTTTTTTCCAGTCAGAACTTTTAATAAATTGATCCAGTTTTATGCTTCTTGTCTCTGGGTGAAATTTGCCAATTTACAAAGAGCCATCAAAAAGGCAACACACCACTTAATTCCTACTTAAACATCTGCTTCTGCTCAAGGTAGATACAGTGTGGTGTCAAACTTGAGTGGATTTAAGGATTCTGTGGTCTTCGTGCTATATTTACCAGGGCTGCATGGTGAATTTTACCCTGTGATGTCATGCTGGGGGTGGCATTTTTGATAGAATGAGTGATGCCTTCAAAGTAGGAGGACAGTTCCATTATTTCATTTGCCATAGCTATTTCCTGAGAATTTTCTATTTCAACCTAATATCAATACAGTAGTTAAGACTAACCTTTCAGAAGACATTTGGAACAAAGCTTCACCTTTAAGGTAACCAGGAGATGCAAACAATTTAAGTGAACTGGCCAGCAGGTAAGAGCAATGTTGGCTCCAACAAATGTAGAAAGTCAGGTGAAAGGGCCATTAATAATAAAGAGACATCCAGAACAAATGTACTGACTTCACAGCCGAGACAACTTGTGTGAATAATAATATTACTGCTGAACTTTGCAGAACACATGGAGTTGTCCTTGACTTTGCTCTTCTAAGCCAAGAAAAAAATCCCTAAACCCACAATATCTTGCCACAAAACTTTCTTACTCTGCTAATATGTGGTTTCTAAGGCATATATGTTACAGATAAAGAAAACCCTACAGAAAACTAAATTAAAAAACAAAACCCAATCAAAACCACCAAACCAAACCTAACCAATAAACATTTTTTATAACATAGAGATCACTTTATCTGAATATTGACTTTACAGTCATTTTTGCTTTATTGTTATCATGTACAAAGGGTATTTGCATCAAGGAAATATCTTATTTCTTTAAAATCCAATGCAGCTAACACATTCATACACATAGCAACAGAAGTACTCTTTCCCTTTTTCTTTTAACTGCAGATTCCAGTACACTTACTCCATTTGTTTACACCTTCTCTATGGCTACACCTTCTATACTAATTTGTTAGTAATAGAAAACATTGGAAAATAATGTTACAAACTTAAGGGCAAAGATTATTTTAATATGAGGATATTACTAATGAATCAGCAAATCCAATAGTTAGAAGTAAAAGTTATGTGAATAGTTTATTTGCAAATGCTCAAAAATCATCTGTTCAGTATCATGCAGGGGAAAAAAAAAAAAAAAAAGCAAGCAGAGTATATCACACAGTGCCAATTGTCTGCAAATGAGTAGTGTAGTTTCTGTCTGTAGTAGTAAGTCTGTTGGTCTCTTCACATCTGCTTCCGTCATTATTTCTAGGACAGGAAAAAAAAAAAAAAGAAGCAGCAGATGAGCGATTCATAAATAGACCCAGGCAATCAATTTTAAAAGGTAACTGCCAAATAGACTGCTAGAATTGACCTAGATGAAAAGTCTACTATACTCAAGAAAAAGGGATGTCACAGGGGACTACAAAATATTGAGTTGCAAAAGTCACTGGGGCAACTATCAACTTCAGAACACTCTAGGCAAAGACTATATGTTTTAGAATGCAAGCCCTGGTCCACAACAGAAAAAGTGCAAATTATTGCAGGTATATAAACTCATTGAAATTAGTAATGGTCCGCACAGCAGTTTACCTGCATATTCTATTATTGGCTGCAGAATCAGACCCTCACCACTGTCCAGTGTCACTGAAGCAATATATGACCTCTTGTCAGTTTGTGTATTTGCAAATGTTCTTTTTGCATTACTTGGCCTTATATGTTTATACATAGGAAAGGGAATTATCCTGAAAAAATCTGACAAAATTGTAGGGATTAGGGACATAGCAAGTAGTGCAGTGTTGCAGCTAAAAGCACCAAGATATTTTCTGTGGATCACAGGAAGCACATTTGTCCAGTAGTTTTTCATTAGTGCTGATTACAAGACCATAACTAGTGATTTTTCCTTAATCTGTAGAGAAGGGGTTCTTGCACTGCTCTACTGATGGCAGAGAAAGAGATCTACTCTGTCTCCTTTGGGATCTCATTCCCCCTAAGCCAGGAGTGCAGTGTCAAGGTGACCTGTGATAGTGAGTCGTCGGTGATCACAAGGCACCAGTGGTGTGTTTCTGAAAGGTCAACAGCCAACGTGAGTTAGTTCTGTTGGATCATTTCATCTTTTCGGCTGAAGAGACAATGTAGCAATTTTTTTTTCTCTTCTTCTTGGACACGTGCAATCTCACATAACCTTGAAATTATTAACAATATAATAAGGAATTGATAATTAAAGTTTGATTATTTGCGGTGCTAAACCAGCACAAACTGCATTGGCTTACACTAAACCTCATTTGTACAGGGATGCCATTTTTGGTTTAACATAACAGATCTCTGAGAAAACAAGCCATTGGACTTGGGGTTACAGTTGAACTCTGCAGCCATCCTCTTTCCAAAAGCCTAGTGTGAAATAAAATTGGACAAATGTTTTAAGTCTGTATAGATACATTGTGCATCCTTACCTGTGATGACAACTTTGCTATACAGACAAATCTGGATTCTTCCCTCAAAACCTTACCCATTCAAGTGAGATATTTGCCTTAATGATATAGTCACCAGTGTTTTTCTGAATTCTATAGAGGAGATACAAGTCCTTTTGGAAGGCAATTAATATGTTAGGTCATCAGGAGGTGATTCAGCCCATCCTTCCTTGGCTATTAAGGGAGCAGGTATTGTTGCATGCAGAAAATCTAGTCATTTTAGATACAATGAAATAGGAGATTAATCTGGATAGGAATATCTTCTTGGTGAAACTAATTCTCAAATATCAGTGAAAAATCGTAGAAACATATGCTGGAAGACACTTCAGCAAGCCATTCCACTCACTGTCTTGTTCTAAGGCAGGATCCAAAGCACTTAATGCCTGGCAGGTTTTTATTCAACCTCTTTATACAGGAATAATATTTCACAGGCTTCTCCCTATTGCTGTGAAAGTGGCTCAATGCTTCGTGTGGCATTATCACCCCATGAAGAGCAGCCCTGGAAGAACAGAAGACTGAAACAGAAAAAAAGACCTAGAAGGTCCCAGTGTAGGTGTCAGAAGCAGACACTTAGGGAAGAGCAAACAGAGATCCTTCCCTGGGAATATTCCCCTACCTCCAACAGTTTTGAGCCCAGTGCTTTCCTGAGCCAGAGTTGCTGTCTTTATGTTTAACTGTTATTGGGGTTCTCTTGCAGGAGTATTTCCTGTCTCTCCTCCAATTCATGCAGACTTTCAGTACCTGCAGCATCCAGATACCTCTTGGACCTGTAGTCACAGCTAACTCATTTTACAGAAAGGTAAGGTGCCATCACACATGAGTTTGTAGCTGAGTCCAGAGTGGATGTCCAGATTTCTAAATCTCATTCATAAGAAGAGTTTTTTCTGTCTTAATGGGACACAAAACAACATTTTTACCTTTTCAGTCACCTTGACGATAAACAATATTAATGAAAGGCATTTAAAATACTCCATATTTTTGATTCTGTAATCAAGGCACCAAATACTAAAAAAACCCACAATATCATCAGTAAAAGTAAACGTTATCTCTTAAATAGAGTAGGAATATTTTTTAGATATCAGGTATTTCAGATAAGGTTGTAATATTTAATTTAGTGTATGAAACTCAGTATATTATGCCCACTATATAATTTTATATTTTTACTTTCTATAGCAATGCTTTTTTAAATTATGCACACCTCCCAGATGATTTTAAAGTAAGAAAAGGATGTTTCAATATAATTCACCTGCATTTGCATTGCACCAACCACTGACTAGACAGATACCATGCCAACAACACTCAAAGACCCTTTCTTGTCATTTTGCTAATGATGACCCATATATATTTTCTTTCTTGGACTCACTGTATTTTATATCAATGGTTATCATTCACTTTTCAAAGTGGTTTGAAAAATGCACAAACATCCCTAATTAATAGGCTTGAGAAATAATTCCTGAGATTTCATTAACCAAGAAGGCAGAAAAAAGCCAATGTTTATCAAAGATATTCAGGAAATTAGATACAGTTCTGAGGAACCAAAACGTTAAGAAATGTACTGGGGCATTCATTATGATTCAAGAAATCAAGAATTTCTTTCTTTGGATGCAGATAGATCCCACTTGACTGCATGCAATTCAATAATGAAGAATCTATTCTATCATTGAAAAATGAGGGATTTATTCATGAAAGCCCTCATTGCATTAATGAGAGTTGGCCTTGAATTGATTGGAAAATAGATCCACAAACTGCAGACAGCAGCATATGAGAATTATATTTGTATCTGTAAAGATTATGCGATAATGTAGATATTTGCAAGGGAGTATGAGACCCTTATAGAAAAAAAAAATATTTATAAAAATAAGTACAAGTGGGAGTCTAATGTACTTAAGACATGGGGTGTGGGCTAGAGAAAAGAAAGAAGAAGAAAATATTAGTTTAATTACAGCATGACTAATTTATTTGATGCTGTTAGTCTTTTCCATTTTAATTACATGTGGAAAAGGATCTCTAATTCAAAGATAAAATGGATAACATGCACACATTTATGCTGCTGAAAAGCTAAGCAATTATGTTTTATAATAAAATCTTAACATTCAAGAAAATTTACAAAAAATCTGTGTGAAAGTCCTTAATAATTTATTGAAACTAAATAGACATACCTCAACAGGTACTTTATATTGTTATTTTTTCTCATACAGATTCCACCATTTCTACTGATGACACACCTAATATTTAGAATAGTCTGTTTATAACATCATGTTCTATTTTGACTACAGAACTTTCTTTTTCTGATAATATGGTTGAGACAAAATCAAATACAAAAGATGTGAAAGAAAATAGTCTTTGCTTTAGTTAGTCCTAAGTCTCAAGTATATCAGGTGCAAGAAACAGTGAAATTTGCATCATGAGGTACTTCAGTGCAGTGAAATTTGCATAGCGAGATATTTTAGTACATGTTTAAAACAATCCGAGGACCAAGAGGATTGCAAAAAACAAAACTCATTGGTAAATAGGTGAACTTTTCTGCCTTAATTCTTTTCTCATTTTTCAAAAGAATTAAAACATGTATGAAAAATGCCTAAGTTCTTGTCATTATATGCATCTTAAAATTGTTTCAGACATACTTTGTCCTTACAGTATCTAGTATCTACCCCAAACACAAACAGTCTTATTATCTGTTTGCATCCCCAGCTTTGTTACAGCTCATGAGCCAAGAAAGGGCATCCGTTGGTGTAAACTGTAATAGACCTATTGACTTGAATAGAAAATGACAATTTATGCCACATACAGATTTATCTCAAGGTCTCTTCATGCAAAGTTCTTTAGGGTATGTTGTTACCGAGTGTAAGTATTAGTTGCTATTCAACTCATTTCTTCAAAGTAAAGCGTATGACAGCATGGTGCTCTGAGCTTCCCACTACTAGAACTACAATGCAAGATTGTGGGTGAGCAGTATAAATTGCCCACATATCAGCGCCCAAAGGTTTGCTGGTTACTAGCACAAACTGTATGAAATTTTACCCTTTTACCCTGAATCCTAAAGAATAGTCCACATGTGTGATTTATTCTAAAAGGACATGTATAGCAATACTTTAATCTCTTTAGTTCACATAATAAGAGCATCATGCACTGCACTATTTTAAATTCTGCAAGTGGTTTTAATAAAAAAATAATCTTCAGGAAATACATAGTTTAAAATGTCCTTTTATTATCTCTTTTTAAATATGGAGATGGGGGTCGGGAGGTGGAAAGGAGGAGGAGTGCAGGCTGTAGGGATATGGTTAGAATTTATTGCTGAATCATCTATTTCATAAAAGCTAATCCTCATCTGACAGAGCTCCTTTAGTTATTTTTTGTTCTTTTCTTTCTTTCCTTCTTTTTTTTTTTTTCGTGTGTGTGTGTGTGTGTGTGTGTGAAGTGAATAAGAGGAAAAAATTGTACTTATTAAACAAGCTGCACTTTTGGCAGACCAGCCAACACTAATCATAGCTCTGTGTTAACCAGCTGGTTATTAGATCAGCATTCCTAGCCTTGATTTTGGATTTCTGTGAATCTGATTTAATTTGTCAGAAGACTACAGATAAAAGAAAACATAAACTGATGAGACACTGCATGTTTTTCATTTCAAAATCTTATTATGACCACAGTTCAGTTATATATTTAGACACAAATGTTCAAAGCCAAAGGTACTGCTTGCAGCTTTAAAGTTAGCATGCTGTGTTTACCTGCAAATATCCATTTGTTTGCCCAAACATCATCTTGATTAGAAATCAGGAGTTCCCCGCTCCCATTTATGAAGATTCTGAGTCACCCTTTGCATTGCTTACTGCAGAGAAATTTGTAAAAGACAGGACAGAAAATTTCAAAAGCTTGTAATCAGATATATTATTTTCAAATGCACCTACCTTTGGAGTCAACAAACAGATACCAGCTTATACCAACTCCAGCTATGGATCACTGCTGTCTCTGGTTTTCTGGCTCTTTGAGTCGTTTAATTTAATCTTTACTATTATTATTATTGGTACTTTATTTGTGGCCATGTCTAGAAATCCTACTTATGTTAGAAAATGTACAGGTGCAGACTAAAGGATCCCTTTCTTCTGTCTTCCTCCTCCATTCCTACAACCTATAATTTATCTCCCTCAATGACTACGGTTGCAAGCAATGACCTCTGTTGCAGTCATTATAATAATGTTCTAAGAGCAAAATTTTTTCTCAATTTCATTAATCTATAAGTAAAGTTTAACAAAAATATAGGCTCTTCCAGTTCATGGATTTTGTTAGAAGAGAGAAGAAAAAAGGGCACATGCAAAAAAGAATCTGACCCATGACAAAAATTCAAAACGACAAAAAGAAACATGAGCGTGTGAATAAAGAGATGTATCCTTTCTAAATGTTGGGAAGAAGTTTTGCAGCATGTAGTTTTCTCAGTCTTAGCCTTTAATTCCAGAAAAAAGTGTAGTACAGTGCTTAATCATCAATCATCAGTCACTAATCATCTATGACATGCAATTTGTATTCATATTCATGAGTCCTTTCCAATGTTCTAGGTCAGCTTCACCTCACAAGCAAAAAATCAGACAACAGCATCTGATTCAGGGACTATTGCTGAAACTTAGTATGTGTAACCTTGCTTCCTTACTTTATTATATGTTATTGTTGTCTTTTTCATCCCAGCTAACAGACTGTCCACCAAAAGTTCAACAATATCATCTGTCACTTCAAAGATCTCTTACATATGACTTGCCTTATCCTGGCAGAAAGAGGTGAGAGATGATCTGAGACAAGCGTAATGGCTAACCACTTCCGTGTAGTCATTTTTAAGCTCTCCAAGAGCAGTGTATAGAAGCTGAGCTTGCTCTGTGACCCAGATTGATCTCACTGGCTAAATGGGGTCAAGCCTGGTCACTCCTGGGAAGGTAGAAATGCTTCTTACAGCACAGATGAAGCTTTGTATTCCTCCTACAAAGCACTGTGCAGGCAACCCAAACAGCCTGCAGGCAATTCTTAATGAGATCCTGTATTCTGAAGAAAAATCCTTCCTCCAGAGGTAATCACTCTGGGCTAGGTTGTACCTATTCATCATAAACTGCTCAGAAAGGAACAGAAAGGTACTTTTGTGGTTTAACTCCAGACAGCAACTGAGCACCATGCAGCCACTCACTCACTCCCTCACATCAGGATGGGGGAGAGAATTGGAAGAGTGAAAGTGAGAAACCCATGGGTTGAGATAAAGACAGTTTAACAGGTAAAGCAAAAGCCACATGCACAAGCAAAGTAAACCCAGGAATTCATTCACCACTTCCCATCAGCAGGCAGGTGTTCAGCCATCTCCAGGAAAGCAGGGCTTCATCACACATAACGGTTATTTGGGAAGACAAACGCCATCACTCTGAATGTCCCCCTCTTTCTTCTTCTTTCCCCAGCTTTATATGCTGAGCATGACATCATATAGTATGGAATATCCCTTTGGTCAGTTGAGGTCATCTGTCCCAGCTGTGTCCCCTCCCAACTCCTTGTGCACCCCCAGCTACTCACTGGTGGGTTGGTGTGAGGAACAGAGAAGACCTTGGCTCTGTGCAATCACTGCTCAGCAGTAATGTGAATAACTGTATTATCAACACTGTTTTCAGCAGAAAAAAAACCCATAGCCCCATACTAGCTACTATGAAGAAAATTAACTCTATCTCAGCTAAAACCAGCACGTGTACTTCTCCTGGGTCCCCTAAAAATTTCCTTCAGCGCTTTAACCAAATTCAATTTTATTTCAATGGAGGGTCACATGGAGGAGAGGTAGATGATGCAATGAGCACTCATCCTGCCTGGTCAGAGAAGCTGACACTGGAGCTGAAGCTTGGAAGGAAATTTCTGTTCTCAGCTCTCCAGCTCTAGTACAGGGAAAAGGTATGTTGCCAGGAATGTGACCTGAGGGTGAGAGCCAGAAAAAATACCAGTCAAACTCTGGAACAAAATAAAGTCCTGGAGATTTACTTTTTTTTTCAGAGAGCAAGGAAAAGCATTGTTTTCTAGGACTGTCCTGTCCCAACTAAAATGTCTGATCACTGTGCCCTATTTCCCTGTTTAACAGGGCAGCAGATCCTACAGAGGATAAGAATAATCCATTCCTAAGCACTTTCTGCTTTGCTGCACTTCAAAAGTTATATTTTTCACTGTACCGCCCTGCGGAACACACAGGTGAGGCAAACGCTTCTCAGGTGCCTCTCACGATGCCAGAAAATGCTCCTCCTTGTGGCTGCCTGGCTACATGGAAGCTGGCAAACACCCAGTCTTGCACATCAAGGGATGCAGGGTGAATGCTGTCTACTGCTGATGGCTGCAATGTATACAGAACAATCAGAGGACTTGTACATATTGGGGAAACATTACAAAAAATGTTAGAGACAGAATTGCAAGCATAGTCAGAATGATTAATAAAGAAAGCTCTATGGGAAAATAATCATTCTCTATTATAGGAGTATTATAATAAATATCTGCTTGATTTTTCTTACTCTTAAGCTGCAAATGAATGCTCAGTCTTTGGAAAATGTGCTACGTTGCTAATTTGAACTATGCAAATTTCTGTGTACAGGCAGCCTGGGCAAAGCTTTTGTACACATATACACATATACACATACACACACATATGTCGATACTTAGTTCTGACATTGCACGGTATTCCAAACATTCCAGCCATTTGATTTTCCCTGTGGTAGAGGTACTTTTCTGGAGTAGGATTTATTTTTATTTCTTTTCCATATTTTCAGTGTATGTAACAAAATGATTCAAAGTATTTTCTGCAAGTTATTCCTTCTAAATCACTTTACATTTTCTCAGATAGTCTTAAGAGAAATTTGCTTTGCAAATCCAGTTTGATACATAAATACTGAGTATGTGATTCCAGTTAGTGTAGCCTCTAAACAGCTCACCACATTCAATGTGATTTTGTTTAGCATTTTGTCCTGGTTTCAGTTGAGATAGAGTTAATTTTCTCTCTAGGAGCTGGTATAGTGCTGTGTTTTGGATTTAGTATGAGAATACTATTGATAACACACTGATGTTTTAGTTGTTGCTAGGTAGTTGTAGTGTCCACACTAAGTCAAGGACTTTTCAGCTTCCCACACCCTGCCAGGTGCACAAGAGGCTGGGAGAGCACGGCCAGGACAGCTGACCCAGAATGGCCAAAGGGATGATCCCTACCGTATAACGTCATGCTCCATACAGAACTGGGGAAGCTAGCCGGCAGATGGGATCCCTGCTTGGAAGCAGACTGGGCATTGGGTTGGTTTTTTCCCTTTTGCGTGTGGTGAGCAATTGCATTTGTATTATCGTTATTACTGTTATTATTATTGCTATTACTGTTATTATTGGTATTATTATTATTATTATTATTCTCTTCCTTTGTTATCCTATTAAACTGTCTTTATCTCAACTCACAAGTTTTTTTTTCCATTCTCCTCCCCATCCCCTTGCGGGGGATGAGAGAGCAGCTGTGTGCTACTCAGTAACCGGCTGGGGTTAAACCATGACACCTTGTGAGAGGAAGAAATATGCTTTCCTTGTTTACAGCTGAGAGAAGTGAGTCTGAGAAAGCAGATGATTTGCCCAAGGTCAGAAAGGAGCTTCAGGTACAGCAAGAAACCTAGTCAAAGGTACCCATCTTCCAAGTGAGGAGACTAACCAGTGGACGATACTGCCCCTCTGATTGCCTGAAATAGTACATCCCAATGAACTGTTATCTACTCCTTACTTGCACATATTCAGAATTCCCATCAAACTTGTAGAAAGATCGTCTAATGTTTTTCAATGATGTCTATAAATCAAGATGTCATCTAGACAAATGATGACACATGCATCCACCAAATGGTGAGAAACTGTCATTCATTAATGCCATATAGACAGACGGTACATTTGTCAGTCCAGAAGAGTGAGACTAAGAGTCATCTATTCCTACAGCTCATTGTAATGACACCTTGTTCTGCCGTTCTTTTTTGCAGTTTCATTTTTAACTTCTATCCCCATCTAATAATGCTTGCAGTGCTGCTGTAACTTTGTGAAACATTGTAACCATTTAAAGCCAAAGATTTGAAAACTGTTAAAACATTTAAATATAGTTAATGAGATATGGTACAAAGCAGTGATTATTTCTGCATTATTGCAAGGAGGCGGCACTTCCATTATAAGGGAGGTTTCTCAACTGTCACAATGGCTTCCCCATCTATATTATCCTGAATCACAGGTTTGAATCACAGCAGAATCTATATATAGTGATCTATTTTAATCAGTTACATGAAGCTTATTCTGGAATCTTCAATAGTACCTAAAAAGCAGTCATCTGCATTCTGCAGACTTTATATATCTAACAGCTTTTTTTTTTTTTTTTTTTTTTTTTTAATTTTATGGTAAGGTCCTGATTTCTACCTCACTTTGGTGCCACATTTTTGTACATCTGGCTCAAAAACACTAAGGAAGATGGCTGAGCCATCAAATGTATCATTTTATGGAGGGGGGTCCTACAGCCACAGAAATTGTTCTGAGCATCAAGATGTTGCTAGTCTCACTGGTCCATAGTCAGATTGCCTCGTAGAGAGTGAAAGATGCATCTAAGCACCTCCTATGGCATATAAATTCAAAGAGGGATTGAGTCACTGAAAACATGTGTACTCTGGACTTGTTTATTGAAACTGAAGAGGACTAATCACAATGCTTGAGTGAAGCAGCCATAGCAAGCACTCTGCCTGGCTTAGAAATCATGTCTTCTTCTCATTAACTGAATATGGAGCCAGAGACTGTCAGCTCATAAAGTACCATCTGAATCACTCATTTCCCCTACAGTAGGTGGACTGAATGCAGCTGCCTGCTTCTCTAGGTAGCATTCTCTGTCTAACATACTAGCATTAGTAAAGTAAAAATACTAATGTTGCAGGATAAATAAAAGACTATGAAGTCTTCAGACAGTGTGGGAGGTGAGTTATTACAGGCAGCTCCATCTCATCTCATCTTATATGAGGCAGATCCATCTCACCAATACCAAAATGATTAAGATGAGAATCCAGCCCCAAGGAGATACTCTACTATTCATAAACAAAAAAATCTCTTCCATTTGTTTTTGGAAATTACACTATGTTCTTTTATGAGACTATTTCCTCCCTAGACATTTACTTGGTGCTCCCTTGCATCCTGCTACAAGCTGATCTCCTATAGCTGTTTGTGCCTCACCACATTGCTGCTGTTGGAGTTGGTGACATAGATGTGATAGAGTGAAGGAAGAGGCATCAAAGTTACTTTTTTTTTTCCGCTCAGTTTTCTCTCTATTGCAGCAGAGGATGGTTTATGTTCTGTGGCGCATCTGGACCAATATACAGTTCCTCGGCTCCTTTCAAGATAAAATTTTAAGAAAAATATTTAAGAGACAGTTCTTGGACAACACAACTCAATCTTTCCAGCTACAAATGTCCCCAGCTTCTTCATTATGGACAGATCATCTTATTTCAATGATTTTCTAGTCTACTATGACACTTCCACCTTGTTGAAGGTGCAACTTTCACCTCTGTTGAAGTAACAACAGCATAAAACCCCTTGTTGACAAAGAGCAAATTTGAGCTGTAAACTATTAAATCTGTAAAACTAGATTGCTTCATTGAGAATGCTCTGTACTGCTTAAGGTTTTCCTTAAAGTATAACTGGCTTGATTTGCATCCTACTTACACTGGTGTAAATCAGCAGTAGCTACACTGGTCTCAATAAAGGTATGTTGTTGTAATCAAAAAGAGGATTATAGCCTCATGTCTGCTTCCCCCACGCTATATTGTGTGTGAGTT
This sequence comes from Aramus guarauna, assembly GCA_013400195.1. Lineage (NCBI taxonomy): Eukaryota > Metazoa > Chordata > Aves > Gruiformes > Aramidae > Aramus > Aramus guarauna. Next base: position 147,311 of record VXBL01004959.1, read on the forward strand.
GCGATCTATCTGCTTTATAAATTATGAATGGAATGGGAATTCTGGTTTTTATTAACACATATTTTACCACAAGTGCTGATTAGGGGGAGACATTTTCTATAATGCCTTTCCTTTTTAAATTGCAATGCAAACAGCTTCTCAGAACCATTGCCCTAGGTTCAGAAAGTGATGATTAAAGAGGTGCTCTAAATTCCCCCTTGGGTTCATTTGGAACTGAAATAGGCAAGACATGCAAAGATGATAGTGAAACAAGCCAGAACAGGAATGGTTCAGAAAGGGCAACTAGTACTCATTTTCAGTGTTTTGGTCCTTTTGTGTGTTGTTGGGTATTTTTGCTTGGGTTTTTTGGGGGGGAGGGGAGGGAAGAATGTTCCCTTATTTTAGTTTTTAATTGTTTTGTTTTAATGTAAAGAGAAACACTGAGATACTCTTTGCTGAGGAATTATTGCAAGAGAGTTCTTCTCCAAGGGTTGAAGTAATACGACTATTAATACACTGAGGCAGAGATGCAAGAACAAGTCTATAAAGTATAAATAAAATAATATAAAGAACATGTAAAATATAAAGAAAACTTATGACCATGTGGACGGACAGTGAAAAGAAGCATGAACAGAGGAAGGTGAATGAAAATATTGATAAGGGACTGGAGGCATAAAAATTATCCCCATGATTAGATAGAGATGTTTTTGCTCCAGTTCAGAGGACTCAATCTGCTATAGTCCAAAGGGATGCTATTATCATAGCCATGAAAAACTAAAGCAATTGCAGTGTCGAATCTAGTTGATCTGATATGTCTTAAACTACCTAAATTATGTTTCAAAATATTTTGTATTAATATAACTTTTAAAGAAAAATCTTTATATGAGATATCTTTGTCAAACCCTGACTGAAAGCACATAACTAGTTAAGAGAAGTTCTTTCCTCTAATCAGAGGTGTAGCAGCTGTTAAAAAACAACAAACAAGCAAACAATAACAAAACAAAACAAAAAAAACTAAATCTGTGCTAACTAATATTCATTAGTTATTAGAAAATGCATTATCCAGTTCTACCAGTCTAGATATCTTGGGTCTAGGGATACAGTAGTAGCAGAAACAAAAAAAACCCAACCAACCAACCAACCAACCAACCAAAAAACCCCAACTTCTGAAGCTTCTTCAGGGATAAGACTAATTTCTTTCCTGTTGTCAGTTTTATGATGAGAATATCTTTGAGCTTTCTTCACTTTTCAGGAAGGTTCCTGCTTTGCTTTCTGAACATGGACTTGTTTCAAAGCTAAAGCTCTGAGTCTATCAAAGAACCTGAGATGATTGATTCATATTCCCCTTTCTGTCTTAACTCTCATCAGTACTTACGGATATTTACATCACTTAGAAGCTTTGATCTCCCAAAATAAAACAAAAGATCTTCCTTTTAAGCATCTGACTATACCGAATTTGGATGTATGGTAAACACATAAAGGCAATAATTACACTTACATGTCCTGTTTTTTGGCTGGGATAGAGTTAATTTTCACCAGAAGCTGGGAGAGGACGGAGCCAGGACAGCTGACCCAAACTAGCCAAAGGGGTATTCCATACCATATGACATCATGCTCAGTATATAAAGGGGGCTGGCCAGGGAGGAGAGGTCACTGCTCAGGGAAAGGCTGGTCATTGAGTTTTGGGGCAGTGAGCAAATTGTGTTGTGTATGACCCATTTTCTATGTTCTGTTATAAGTACTGTTGTTATTTCCCTCTTCCCTTGCTGTCCTAGTAAACTGTCCTTATCCCAAACTGCAAGTTCTAGATTTTTCCTTCCAATTTTCCTCCCCATCCCACTGCAGGTGTATGTGTGTGTGGGTGTGTTGGTGTGTGTAGGAGTGAGCGAACGGCTGCATTTTACTTAGTTGCTGGCGGGGGCTAAACCACAATGTTACACCTGTGTGAGTTTCTCTGCAGGTTGTACAGCAGGTTCTCAGCTGTGTGCTGACAGACCTGGNTATTCCCCTTTCTGTCTTAACTCTCATCAGTACTTACGGATATTTACATCACTTAGAAGCTTTGATCTCCCAAAATAAAACAAAAGATCTTCCTTTTAAGCATCTGACTATACCGAATTTGGATGTATGGTAAACACATAAAGGCAATAATTACACTTACATGTCCTGTTTTTTGGCTGGGATAGAGTTAATTTTCACCAGAAGCTGGGAGAGGACGGAGCCAGGACAGCTGACCCAAACTAGCCAAAGGGGTATTCCATACCATATGACATCATGCTCAGTATATAAAGGGGGCTGGCCAGGGAGGAGAGGTCACTGCTCAGGGAAAGGCTGGTCATTGAGTTTTGGGGCAGTGAGCAAATTGTGTTGTGTATGACCCATTTTCTATGTTCTGTTATAAGTACTGTTGTTATTTCCCTCTTCCTTTGCTGTCCTAGTAAACTGTCCTTATCCCAAACTGCAAGTTCTAGATTTTTCCTTCCAATTTTCCTCCCCATCCCACTGCAGGTGTATGTGTGTGTGGGTGTGTTGGTGTGTGTAGGAGTGAGCGAACGGCTGCATTTTACTTAGTTGCTGGCGGGGGCTAAACCACAATGTTACACCTGTGTGAGTTTCTCTGCAGGTTGTACAGCAGGTTCTCAGCTGTGTGCTGACAGACCTGGACACAGGTGAAATCCATGCTGCTACAAATTCACTGGGTTTGGTAGCCCAAAGAAGTAAGGTAATGACCACTGATGTGTGTTGCTCAGTTTTGAAATCAGATTTTTTGGATTGCAACACAGATATATTCAAACCACACAATTTGATTTCTAGCAGCTAGATGGGAAAATTTTTGCACTCAAATAGAAGCTGGGAAAAAGTAAGAGGCAGAAGCAAAATTATGCATTCTTACAATTTCCCTTTCCCTGCCAACAGCTGACCAGCAAGGTTCATCCAATGCAGCCCTGACAGGAATTTCATGCTGCTGATGTAGTCCATGACAATTTATTATCATTTAAAATCAGAGAGTAAGTTAAGCTATATAGGGAATAAAATATGCAATTAAGCAGTTGTTCTTTCAGCTTTGAACTGCCATATTTCTACTTTTTAGTTTACTTCTCAGAAATATGTGTGAATTCTCCATTAAACAGAGTAAAATAACAGTTGCAAGAAACTTTGGACTGATTGGTAAACAGATTGTCTGTATACACACAGTAAATCTAATATTCCTTGTTATAAAAATGCTACAACCATGTGTTTAAGTCCACCCAACGTTTCTTGGAAGCATCAGACATACTGCAGAGGGATTCATTTAATTAAATGTAAATGCAGATGTCTGCACCTGAACTAGTCACCCTGGACTCCCTTTAAATTCAATAGAGAGAAATGAGAGTTTCTAGTGTGCAATTCATCTCATCCTAAAGTACACGTCTAAAATAGATCAAATGAATTGCACATAAAAGTGCCTATTCTCTCCATTGACTATAAAGGAATACCAAGAAACTAGCCCTGCTGTAGATGTCTACATCACAGATATCTAGAGTGTGATTGATTTTATCTTACTTTAGACATTTAAAGTATATGTGCCTACACACCTATTATAAGCAATAGAGATTAATCCAGCCAACCAAATGAAAGTGTCTGTTTTAGAAGAAGAAAGCACTCCCCTAAACTTATGTAAAATGATTAGCAACCTTGTACTGAGTTGGAATTGTGCTAAGATAGAGGTATCTTGCCTTCCTCATCCTACCCTGGGAGCATTTCATAGTTAGCAAAACAAAGCAGCTCCGTCTGCTGCAGACTAGCCCTGGGAGAATTTTTCAGTCAGTTCCCAAAACAATCCATCAAGTTGATCTCAACAGCCTCTACTGCTTCATATTGTCTCTTATCATGGGATTTATTTTTTCTTGCAGCCCTCAGGCCAGAACAGCAAAGCTACAGGTCAGCAGACACAGTGTCAGTACAAGACGTGGACTTGAAACGTGAGTTGTCCATCTCTGGGCAAGGGACACAATATAGCACGAAAGCAATACTCACAAAATTCTTCCAAGCAGTTCCAGCTCTGTAATGAGGTCTTTACCCTATGAGGACCAAAATGCAAAGGTGGGACAAACCTGAATGCACATTTCCCCTGTACTGGGTCTGGCTGAGATGGAGTTACCTTTCCCCACAGCAGCCCTCACAGCGCTGTGCTGGGTATCGGTAGCCAGCCAGGTGTTGGTAACACACCGGTGTTTTGGCTGCTGCTGAGCAGTGCAGCACGCATCCAGGCTGCCTCTCCAACATCTCCCTCAGCAGTAGGCTGGGGGTGGGCAAGATCTTGGGAGGGGACACAGCCAGGAGAGCTGACCCACACTGACCAAAGGGATATTCCATACCATGTGACATCTGCTCAGCAATAAAAGCTGAGGGAAAGGAGGAGGAAGGGGGGGCATTTGTTATTTACGATGTTTGTCTTCCAGAGCAACCACTACGCCTACTGAAGCCCTGCTTCCTGGGAAGTGGCCAGACATCGCCTGCTGATGGGAGATAGAGAATAAATCTTTCTTTTTCATTTGCTTCCCTGTGCAGCTTTGCTTTGCTTTATTGAACTGCCTTTATCTTGACCCACAAATTTTTTCCATCTTATTTTCCTCCCCTCCCTGTCCTGCTGAGGAAGGGAGTGACAGAGCAGCTTTGGTGGGTACCTGGCATCCAGCCAAGGTCAACCCACCACATCCCAAATGAAATTAATTTCATCTTCTAAAATTGTGTTGGAAATGCTTAATCTAGTGTCATAGTAATGCATGAACCAAGAAATTGATTCATTGGAAAATTCAGAAGCTTAATTTCAAAGTTTGAGATGCTAGAAAATAATCAGTTCTTAAATAAGTATAGTGGATGTCAGCAAAAAATATTTGCTTCCTTTTGACAGCATTTTAACTCCACTTCAATAGCTGATTTAACTTCAATCTGCTGTTATAAAATGTTTCAGCACTTTCCTGTTTTAAAGTATTGGAGTGTCAGTGCTTTGCAATTTATCCAGATTTTTCTGTAACACACAATTAAAATCCCCAGCAATTATAGAAGTGTAACATTTTCTGAAGTTCCTTTAAAAAATGCAAGAGAAATGCATGATTACCTGTGCTGGAGGCATGTATAGTAAGATTAATAAGGGTAAAGGAGAAACTATTAGTGACATAATTGGCAATAGTAAATCTTCCATTTTTATTGGTAAATGTTTGATGTGTTTTATAAATGAAAGCACTTCTAATCACAATTACTGCTCCACATATTTTTGGGAGAATTGAAGAATGTAAAATTTGATTAATTCATCTCTTTTTAATGTATGTGTTATTAGATGACAATAAACGCATTGCCAAAAAAAAAAAGAAATTATATTTCTCAATTTTTATATTAATTTTCCATATTTATCCATGTCAATCTATAATGACAGTCAATATTACCTTAACTTGTTACTCACAGTAAATTTCACAATTGTTCTTTAAGAGTACAGCCAATCAAATCATGGTACATCATTGTTGATGTTTATATAGTGCTACAATATAGCTGTATCACATAAGTCTTAATGTGAAAATAATGAAATGGCTTCATGTATCATTGAGTTATAGTTAAAGCACAGATAGAATATGGACAACTTATCCAACTTATTGTCATTTGTTCAACTAATGCTGCCAAAGATGATTATGTACTTCACTGGTTTCTAACAGGAAATTCTAAGACAGTTGTAAATACACTAGATTGGTGCTGTTTTTCATGAAAATATTTTGATTTTTTTTTTTTTTAAGAAGGGAGGGGCAGGGGGAGGGAGAAAGAAGAACAAATAGAAGTTGCACACAGAAAACACGTCTTTCTTCCCTGAGTTCTTCCACCAACACTTTCCCCATCCAGGAGAGAAGGAACAGGACAAGGAAAACAACTCTGAATAAAAGATTCAATTTTTCTTCCTATATTTTAAAATCAGTTTAACGATACGTGGAGGTTTTTTGATTAAGACTTCTCTTGCTCACTTGTAGTTATCTTAAAAATTAGGCACCTGACATAGTGCTGAATAAACAAAGTAAATAATCTCAGAAAGTGATTACAGGAGTCTGGAACCAACTTAGTTGGACACAAACTTAGGAAAGATCAATCCCACCATTAAAGAGTTCACTCAAGCTCTTAGGTATAGTCACAACAAATCTGTACTTTCTCAAAAAAAAATAAAAAATCTGGTGTACTTAAATGAACCAATTTCTATATAAAATTGAAAACTGACTCTGCTTCTAGATAATGAAATGCCTTAAAAATGGTCAACTAGTGTCAATAGCTTAAGATATGCTTTGAGCCATTTGAAGATATACTACTTCTGTACTGTACTTGCCTTTGTACTAAGAATTCCTCTTTGAGAGAATTTGCATGTTGGTCATAATGTGATTAAAAAGATTTAATTCTCAGTAGAAAGTTTCTGATACATATTAATTTTTTATTGTCCTCATGAAGAAGTAAACTGAACTGGAGTTGTAATGGTAAGATGCAGTCAGTGTCTGCCCAACTGTGTTCATGAGATGTAAAAGAACATCTCTCTGTTAATGTGGTCTAACCCACAAAAGGGATCTGAAATCCCAAAATCTAGACCACCCTGAAATTTCACCTCTAAAGAAGGATAACTCTCAGAAGGATGTATGAATAGGAAACTTTCTTCTTCATCTAAGACAGAGATACAGATAGAAAAATCTTCAAAAAATCAGCCCATCTGTACTTTAAAAGAGGATATATGAACAAGTTTCTTGCTTATCCTAAGAAAAGAATAATGCTTCTCCTTTAAGGATGAAGAATTCTGGTTATGATCTTACAGTCACTAACATAGTGAAATAATTTTATTTACATTTATACATTGCTGCTGAATTGGATACTGTCTTCATATTCCTCATCAGCAACTACAAGTACTACACTTGTTCAACATGAGATCAACCTTAAGGGAGACAAATTCAGACTTTTATGCCCTTGCAACCTCAAAGTAGTTAGATACATTCATTCTTTAACAGTAAGGGACATTGATTAGCTTGGTAGAGTAAATCTCTATCTTTAACAGAAGTCTTTGATGAGGAAAACACAGACTAAGCTCAGGGAAAGCTGAACCACCAGTGGTCCTTAAACCCATGAGGTAGATGAAGAGACTTTGTCTGTGTGTCCACATAGCATTGCAGAGGACAGTTTCCCCCTTAACAAAAGTAACAGTATTGTCTTGATAAGGTGAATCATTTCTGGCTTTTTGGTCAACAGGAGAAAATGGTCAAAACTGTACACAAAATTTTATATAAGTGTTTCTTTCATTTCTCTGTGTGAAAAAGTAAATGTGTTGTGCAGCTGTGTCTCAAAAGAAGACAGACCTTTAATCAGCAAAATGTTTCTGTAATTTTCAAAGCCTTTCTTATGATTGTCATCATTTTTATATATTAATGCTGCAGTTTTAAGTTAATCTTGCCATACAATGGAAAGATGAAATAAGTATTGATTTTGTTGTATAAAAAGGAAAAATTCATTGAAAACTCTATCTTCTCAACTTTTTTTCCACTTCCAGCAGTAAGAAACTATATAGAATATATTTCTTTGGTAGTATAATAAATATCATGTCACATTGAACTAGACCTTAAAATAATAATAATGAATTATCATCATCATCTTCATCATCATCATCATCATTATCATCATTATCTACAGGTTACAGACAAAAAGGCAAAAATGTTTAGTATTCCAAAGCTAGCCCCAATCTTGTAAGCTTTCATTTCAGAGGAGCTACATTTGATGATTAACTACATAGTGGGACAAGTCATATACTACTAATAACAAAGCCTAAAAGTTACACAGAGTTTCATTACCCACCCCCCAGGTATCAAATTCCAGTCTCTGAGGAATATTGAAGTAGTAGCAAGCATTTAAACTTTGCCTTGCTGAATTTCATTAGGAAAACACATCCCTGAGACTCAGTAGCCTGAGGATGCTCAAGTAGACAGGCGACAGCACTCAAATGCCTTAAAATGAGATCTCTAATTCATTCTCCCTACGAGTAAGCAAGCTGAAAAACGGATTTTTATTTTTTTTTACTCTGAATTCTGGTCTGATTGTTCCCTGACTATTCAATTCCATTCCACTAAGATTTCCCTAGAAATTTACCCAGCTACACAAATGGGATGTTCCCAACACAGATAATCCCTAGGCAAGATACTTGAATTAGTTCAGATGAACCTAATGTATCCCACAGCAAGATACACCTTTATTTCATTAAAATCTTCCCTGTTCTGATGTTGACTGGAAAACCACATTTTTTAAAACTAGTTAAATCCAATTTAGGATAAAATCCCTTAAATTACCAGTTTACAAAAAAAAAAAAAAAAAAAAAAC
>VXBL01004959.1:155686-200268 GCA_013400195.1 Aramus guarauna
AAAAAGCAGCTTTCCCTCTACTGCGGAGATAAAAAATGTACACACTGATTGGATGCCATGTACCCTAATATATTAACTAAATTCCCTGAACATATAATATTTCAAGCTAAAAACCTTTACAACACCACTGTAATGTTTTACTATGCTTTCTCTTAAATTATTGATATATATTAAGAGTATGTAATCTCCATCTTTAAGTAGCTGATATCTGGGAACAATAAAGTTAAGAAAAAGTTGTTATAAAAATAGACTCCAGATTTTAAGTCTTTCACATTTAGTATATAAGCTAGGTAACTCTGAAAGGCAGTAATTTTTCTTGATGTTTACTTTTTGCAATACATATGCTAATATAACTGCATTCAAGTCATGTAACTCTACTAAGTCAAACAGCCTAAAATTCTTCCTGGTACATTTCCATTTCAATCTGCAATACACTGGCTTAATTACTCTACATTTGAATCATGCTCAGTGATGCTATATGCTTATGGATGAAAATTATTATTCGTAATGTCTATATAATATCTTGAAACATATATGTGATCGCATCATGTGTGATGATAGTGATTATTTACTCACATTATCATAATACTCAGTACTCTAGTTCTAGACTAGCTGCTTAATAAGACAAAAATTTACAAAAAGATGCAGAAAGATGGAGAGCACACATAAACCATGATAAAATACGGAGGAAAGCATTGGTGTCTTCAGCATTCCCAATGTTTTTGGTACTCATCATGGAAAGGGGAGCCTTAAGAGAGTTACAGGGACCATAGTGCTGTGTAGCTGCAGATGTTTTACTTTTGATTCTTCATTTTCACTTTCAGTGTCCTGACACGTTAGAAAAAGAATCTTCTAGTGCTTTCCTGATGCATTGCTCTTAATTGAGGAGAGATTGATCATGGTTTACAAAGTTACCTTCAAACTCACATGTATATTTCCATCATTGTGTATATTTCCATCATTATGTATCTTTCCTAAGATGTACAAGTTAAAAAAACATATTCAAAATCTATGCATAGACTTGTTTTAACTCCCTTTCAGTTTCATATTTTGGAAAGCTCCTGGAGATGTTTACAGGAATGATAAGACTGTGAAGCGAAAAAAAAAAGAAAAAAAAAAAGAGTGACTAAGCTGTGCTTTCTGACCCTTATTTGACATTAAATCAAATACTGATACATTACAATGAAAATGTTTTATATCTTTTTATGAATATGCTTTTATATCTTTTCCTGTAGTTTAATGCCATAATTATTCACTTATTTAAAATATATTTAAGGACATTACCCTGCCACCAGCTGAATCTTGTAAAAGTTTTGGAACTAGACTCTGAACAGTTTGTTTCTAGAAGTTGTTTGGTCACAAAGTGATGTAAAAACTTGGTCTTCTACAATCTGGGTCAATTCACACCGAGATGAAGATACTTGCACCATTGTCATTTATCAGTTGGGAAAGAAATGCCTCACATAAAATGTAGCTTTTCCTAGAGGAAAACAGGTGTAAATCAGTTAAAATGTTTGTCTGGAAACTGGCAGTTTATCACCTAGGTGATGATCCCTTTATATTTTTACTTTGTAGTGTGAAACATAAAACAATTTCAGATGACAGGATGACAAAATACCATTTTTTCCCCTGCTGAAATCTTTAACCTCTCAGAGATTATGATTCAGATATATTTTACATTTGAGATGAACATCAAGAAATCCCAAATCTCAGCAGTGAGGCATTAAATAGCTGCGTGCATTTGGCAGCGGCAGTTTGCCACTAAGTCACACACTGTGGAGGATTCTCCCTCTGCAAAGGAAAAAGCAACAAAACAGTTCGGAGATGTGGAACAGCTTGAACCCTGTGAAGGGGCACTTATCACAGAAACAGTGTGATTTTCAAGCCCAATCTGTTAATTGTGCTCGTGCAACTTTCTGGGAGGCTCGGCTGGCGTGCTGCTTAGATGTACAAAACTGCTGCTGATCTCAACAACAGTGTCTGCACTCTCCCTGTGCTCTCCAAGGGAAGATTGGATCAGATGCATAAACTGGGGCAAATGGATACAGTTCTGCTGACTTCAGGGTGCTTTGCAGCTGAGGATCTGAGCTGATCTGTGAAATACATCTCTTTGCAAACTTTTTTTTTTTTTTTTGTCTGAGTGTCTCATTTTATGCTAAGACGTTCTTGTCCAGAATGTGCTGTGTTTGGTCTTTTTTTTTTTTTCTTCCTTTTTTAAGCATGCTGTTCAATTCCAGACAAGATTTTCAAAATCAGTAATAACTGTAGTGTAATCTATTGTACTTTTTGAAGAGAAAACCAGTTAATGATTCCCAGTCATTCTCAACTGCTTGGCATATCTTTGACAAGCACTGAGCCTATTGAGACAGAGAGTATGAATCCAAATTCTAGCCTGTCATTAGGTGTGGACTTTGATAAATCTGTTCTGCTTCAAGCCTCTGAATGGTACTTCCTGCTAAAATGCAAGGGCTGGCTCTAGACCAGCTGCATTCCATTAGCTATCTGTGTATTCTGAATTATTTTTCTCTGCATATAAAAAATATATCTGACCAAAATTATTGATCATTTCTTTTGGCCAATGGGCATACCCAACTGGGTCTATACATTGGCTTGGATGACAGTGATAGAGCGTTACCATTGTGGCCTTCATCTTGCTTTTTGCCCTTACAATTCTCTTAATTAAAATTAATGGTACCTGCAAGAAAGATAAAGAGCATAAGAATAATTTTGGAAGGAAGAAACATGCATTAATTCATCTCTTCATGAAGGACATTATCTGGCAAAGCAGCATCTGTCTCTTCATGAGCCAATATTTATTCAATTTTATGTTCTGATTAATTTAGCAGTATTTAGAGCTCAGTGATTTTTTAATTGATGTTGCAAGACCAAAAAGTTTACATGTATAAAACAGAACCATAAGTCTCAGCCCAGATTTTCTCTTCAAAAGTTAGTAAAATTGGTACGTGAATTGTATTAAGCAGTTTCTCAGAAATACAAGTTAACAGATTTATCTATAACTCATTTAGGTGATGGGAGGACAAGTCAGCATTGTGTTATTAGTTGTGGTCAGGGTAGCATGACTCGGATCAACAGAGTACATTAGTAATGCTATTTAAGATCTTATATACTTCAGTGCTTGCATTTTCTGCAACCTCAATTAAGCTTACAAGGTGGGATTTATCCCACTCACAGGCGGACAGCTAAAAATTAGTGTCTGGTCTAAACCATTCATCAACAATCTTCATGCAATAAAGGGAAATGTACCTTCAGAAATCCATTTTAGGATATGAGGATTCATGTTCCAAAGTCACCTATTTTCATCCACTGGCTAGTGAGGCAGCCTGGCAAAGTAGCTAGCATGTACAAAACCGTAATCTGGCAAAAGTTAGATGACGTGAATCCAACTTGTGAGTTCCTTTAATGGTAATCTTTGTATAGCTAACACAAAATCAACAACAAAACCTTGCAGAGAGCTTGTCAATTTGCCTGGAAAGATGGGACCAAGAAAGCAATTATCAGAGGACTGAACATAAATGCTGAGCAGAATGAAATGAAAGTAACAGATCCTGTCACTTTGGGCTTTTTGCTCCATAAACTGTCACTCCAAGAGTCATGTGTGTTAAAAACAGAAATAAGTGTTACAGGAAAATTCAGGATTTTCCTTCCTCCTGAAAATAATTTAATGGTTTCAGCTCATGGAATAAGGGCTGTGTGAGTACAGATGTGTTTGAGAATCTATCCAATGTATTCCAGGATTAGACTGGAAACAGACCGTACAAGTCTCTGCTGTCTGTTTATAAGCAACTGTCCTTATATGTGACTGGGACAATGTGACACAACGCAAACTGATAAGAAGAATAAAAGTATACAAAGGAGCATGAAAAAAAATCAATATGCCAATCTCATTCTCAAATGGAATCAGCACTTAATATTTTCTTCACTAAGGCTCACACACACACAACTCAAGACATTCCACCAATGAAAGAGGGATTGAATGGTTAAGGCTAGAGATGATCACTAGCAAAAAATTAGATATGTTTTTCTAATGATAACCTGAGCAAGAACAGGAGGCAAAATGTATAATATGGCTGAAAATGCTCTTCTTTTCAGCATCATAACATCATGATGAAAGCATAATATATGTGATGTTCACTGCAAGCTAGATGGGTTTATCTCAGTAGCAGGTAAAATATTGAATGTGGAATGCCATTCATAAGTTGATGATGTCCCTTTACTACAAATACATTTTGGTCTGGGAATTAGTGCTATGAAGAGTGTCACTGAAGAGTAATGTAGTTACTTGTGGGTTGAGTGTGATAAAAGCTTTGTTCAGCAAGCTGTTTTTGCAGTAGCTACCATTATACATCTTTTTACTATGAATTACTTTTTTGTGAACAAAGTCCATTCATGATGAATGGGACTCTTGCATTATTTATTTCTGTGAGACTTACATAATTAGGTGATGACACAGGTATAGTAACAATATGATGCATATTTTTATGTGAAAATTCTTCACATAAAAATGGTGAGACATTGGGAGCATTGCAGACACTGTAGGCATCATTTTGGCTGTGGCTTGGGACCCTATTCATTTCTATTATCAGGTGTTACTTATTACTCTTTCAAAAAAACTAAATAAATGTAAGGTCTAATGAAAAAACAATCGGCATGAATATAAAGAATTTATTACAGTAGAAGAAAACAGTTACATGTTTTATGAATAATTTCATATAAAGTGTTATGCAGAGAACTCAATTCCATTTGACCAAAGACGATCACTGTTAATCATCCCCAAGGCTCACAAACAACATGCCTCACACAACTGAAGTATGAGTTTCAGGAAAACCCATGGTAGGTGATAACTCATTCTTTTCCTGGTATTTTTTTCATAAGGGAATGTGGTAGAAATTAGAGGGGACATACCTCTGAACAGCACATGAATGTTTATTTAAAATATAATGCGAAAACAATTTCTACTTATTGCAGTTGATAAGAGGTTTAACTTACTTGTGTGGCTTCCAAACTGTGTTTTATGGTTGAAGAAAGGAAATAATTCTCTTTTTCAGACTTACAGTGGGAAAAAGATTTGGGATTCAAGGTTACAATGTATTTCTCATTAATGTATATAGAGTTACCAAGACTACAGAAAGGCCAGTCTTAAATTATCCAGAATGATGAATGAATAATAAGATAATAGGCAATCAGATAATCCCAACCCTACATCCTTCTATCAACAATTATAGACCTTTAAGACACTTGCCAGGATGCTGGCTCAAACATGAGTGGCTGATACAGTAAAGATTCAAGGGTTCGTATTGGGACCGCAGCTGTCTAACATCTTGGTCAGCAACATGGATAGTGGGATCGAATGCACCCTCAGCAAGTTTGCTGGCGACACCAAGCTGTGTGGTGTGGTCGACATGCTGGAGGGAAGGGATGCCATCCAGAGGGACCTTGACAGGCTGGAGAGATGGGCCTGTGCAAACCATGTAAAGTTCAACAACACCAAGTGCAAGGTTCTGCACGTGGGTCAGGGCAATGACAAGCATAACTACAGACTGGGTGGAGAATGAATTGAGAGCAGCCCTGAGGAAAAGGACTTGAGGGTATTGACTGATGAAAAGCTCAACATGAGCCAGCAGTGTGTGCTTGCAGACCAGAAAGCCAAACGTGTCCCGGGCTACATCAAAACAAGCATGGCCAGCACATCAAGGGAGGTGATTCTGCCCCTCTACTCTGCTCTCATGAGACCCCCACCTGGGGGAACTGTGTCCAGTTCTGGGGTCCCCCGTACAAGACAAATATGGACCTCTTGGAGCAGGTCAAGAGGAGGGCCATGAAGATGATCAGAGGGCTGGAGCATCTCTCCTGCGAAGACAGGCTGAGAGATTTGGGGTTGTTCAGTCTGGAGAAGAGAAGGTTCTGGGGACACTTTAAAGCATACTTCCAGTAGCTGAAAAGGGCCTACAGGAAATCTGGAGAGGGATTGTTTACAAGGGCATGTAGTGATAGAAAAGGTAACAGCTTTAAACTGAATGAGGGTAGGTTTAGATTAGATGTTAGGAAGAAATTCTTCACTATAAGGGTGGTGAGACACTGGAACAGGTTGCCCAGAGAAGTTGTGGATGCCCTATCCCTCGAAGTGTTCAAGGCCAGGTTGGATGAGGCTTTGGGCAACCTGGACTAGTGGAGGGTGTCCATGCCCATGGCAGGGGGGTTGGAACTAGGTGGTCTTTGAGGTCCCTTCCAACCCAAACCATTCTGTGATTCTATGATGAGTAGTGCCCGAACTCAACAGTGAAGTACAGTATTCGTCCCTACAGTCCCATGAGCTGCCATTGCATGTGAGAACTGTACTAAAGCACCATCTGCAGTTAACACCCAGGTCTCTATCAGAGTGAAGTGATGAGAGCTTTTAGTTAATGATAAAGGTATAGAAAAATTTTCTGGGTGACTTATTTTGCAGAAATTCAGAGAGAGAAAAAAAAGAAAAAGTAACTTGGAGTTTCAGAGAATGAGGCTGCACTACAGATATGATATGAGATGAAGGAACAGCCTATATGGCTCGTTAACTAAATATACCTATATGGTTAATTTTCTTGGCTCCCTTTTGCCTTCTTTCCCACAAAGTCTGACAAAAGAGGGACCTCTGATGACTACTTCTGCTGAAAAATTCAGGTAATCAAGCCACTTATTATTCAGATATTTTTTTATAGATTTAAATCTTCTAACTTTAGACTCCAAATTTCAAACTTCGTGACACTGTTCCAGATGTTTTCCGTTACTCTGAACATCAGAATAAAAGGTTTGTTTTATGAGGACATCCTTCAAAGAGAGTTTGGCCAAAATGTCATTTTGACATCCTGCAACAGTGAGAAGTGATTCATCTTTTCTCTGTTTCCTAGCCAAGCAAGGTATCCATTCATTATTTTCCCCAAATAGGATGTTCCTTTGTAGTACAAGCTTTTAAAGTCCTCTTTATCTTCATTAAACTGTCACACTAGCTGACAAAGTTTTGTCATTGAACTCCAGCAGTACCAGTATTAAACAAGTCCTACAAAGTTCTGTGGTGTAAACAACATTTGTACAGTACATGAAACATGGTAGGTGATGTCTCAGATGTCTACTCAAGGATGTCAGCTTGTAGCCAGCTACTTATAGCTGCCACATTGTAATGGACAGGGAAATCAGATGTGATTATGATAGTAACTGGTTTTCCACACTGGTTATTTTCTTGCATTCCTAGAGTTAACACAGGAGATGGATGCCTAAATGCACATTATACCAGCTTGTGTGACGTTACTCTTACTTAAAGTAAGATGGGCACAGGCCCGTCTCTCAAATTCAAGATCTGACTTTGGACAGAGACCTACACTTAAAAGATGAAGACCAGCAGAACAGTATAATGGATAAAAGTAATTGTCTGTACAGATGTGTATACCAGTAGCCTGTCCAATGGCATGTACCCCACCAGTTGACCATTATCATTTCATGATGAAAGGTTGCCCAAGTCCCACTCCAGAAGCCTCTGAATCTTCTCTTGTCCTGCACAGCTGGGAACACTTAACAAGTGAAATTTGGAGCTTCCCTGATCCTACAGTCCTTCTTAGTGAGCTCCATTTTATAGGTGAGGCAATCTGATCCCATAATTACTTTTTTCCAACAAGCATTCACTTTAAAATTTTAACATTATTTATATGAAATCATTCATTGGTTAAAAGATGTCAACTTGTCTTTCAAACGCTGTAGAGCAAGTTTGAAAGGTACTCTTTCAGGAATACTAAGATTTCTTTGCAAAAGTCAATTAGATTTGACTGGTAGAATTGCTACAGACTACGGAAAAACCAGTGGGAAAAAAAATCACTTTTCAGCGGCACTTTAGTCTATCTGCTGAGGCCTTTTGCCAATATTTAAAGGTATGGTGACATTCAAACACAACAAACTGTACTGATTGTACCGTGAGTTACATCACTACTCCAATACTTTTGTTGCTCTCATTTTTCAACATGCAACAGATTCTCTGTAAAACAAATAATGAAATTTGAATAGCTGAGATTTAATCATGCTTTCAGTCTTTCATATTTAAATAATCCTTCCATATGTGCTGTAAATTGAACCTTTTTCTTATTTATAAAATATACATTCTATCCAATAAGAGATACTAAAATAAAGAAATTATCTCTACTATGATCTTTAATCTGAATATATGACTCAGAATAGAAAGTTCTGGAAAATCTTTGATAGATTACCCATTGTTTTAAATTTATTTTAGCCCATCACACTTAAGTTAGTGATGTATTTTTCAGGATGGATGGTAAAATGTTACTGCAGCAGCATTATAATATTTGCTATTATTATTGTAGTACATGCTAGTATTTTTTGTTTATCATTGAGAAGAAGCATTTTGACTTCACCTTTCCGTTTCTTTCCCAAAACAGTAAGATACTGGCCATATTCTAATGTTTACAGATTAACAGTGGATATTTCACAGAAAAGGAGAGTGTGAGCACGTTGGCAAAGTGGAAGGGATGGGAGAAGACTTAAGTGCAAAATGGAGTGAGGGAAAGGAAAAAGCACTACTTTGTTATACTGTTAATAGTAGTAGAAATATTCAGACTGATATACATACAAAAATAATTGCAATTCTGGATTCAAATATACATATTTGCTGCAGTGTATTCAGGGCATTACATGTGCTAGCTGATAAATAGAACTGGAATCATTCTCACATATTGTGAGTAAAGGTTCTCCTCCGTGTACTATTGCCTCTGTAGAAATATGCATGGCTACATGGTCTGAAGTTCAAGATCCCCTGATGCACCCTAAAAAAATCCTTATCTTACTCTCATTATCTTGTGACTAAGTCTGCCAACCATTTTCTCCAAGTCATACCATCTGCCCAAAATCTACCACTGATCACCAGTTTAGCTTTCTCAATTTAGGGGAAAAATAGAATTATTTTTCATTGCCTTCTGCCCAAGCCTCTGGCAGTCACATCAACAGTCCCATCTGTTCTTTTTCCAGCTTAATCCCACCCAGATCTCTGATTTCAGGATTTGCAATTTAAAGGGAGAATATGTGATATGCATAATCAACACATTTCCTCCATTCAATATACTTGCACAGCAACTCACCTTTCTCTCTTCCGCCTACATGCACACACATGTGTATATGTGTACATAAAGACTTTTCGTTGTAAACAGACCTCTTGTAAAATAAAAAAAAAACAAGCCCTGAGATATGTTTAGCCAATCATACCTTTGGCTTGACTGATTATTACTGTTGTGATAAATTTGCTTAAGAGCAGGGATGTCAGAACTGTTAAATCACCAGGCCTGACAACACATGCTGCAGATTTTCAGAGCTGGGCTGGAGGCAGCAAGATAAAATGTCTATACATATGACTTAAAATTGTCATCTTGCATCATGTCTCATTGTTCTAATATTAAGAAGCAAAGACAGTTGCTCCATCATTGAGTTTGCATCAGAAGCTATATTTTGTCACTTTTTGCAAATGAGAACTCAGAGGAAGAACAAGCAAAAAATCAAAACCAAGTTGACCTGAAAATTCTGTAGGATGTTTCCGGGACCATCAGCATATTTTAGTACCTACAGAAAATAAAGTCCTATATTGTTCCAAACTAGACCAATTAATCAGAATATTGAAATTCAAATTTATTTGCTTTTTCATATCATAGGGAGAAAAACCAGTAAAGAATATGCCATATAAAATACATATCACCCAAATCTCTGGGCCAGAATCTAGGGTAATGGTGCTTTTATCACGATAAGCCTCTACAGTGGTGTGAGGATACCGGGCTCACAATGACTCAGAATAACTGAAACCTGATGAAGCTTTACTTTAGATATAGTTTAAGATTGGCTCTTTAGACTATTCCTTGGACTCACTAGCCACCAATACTTCATAACGCAGCTCAACTAGAAGAGACATTTTCTGTTCATACCTGCTGGGGAATATACCATACAAACAGTCTTAGTCTGCCAATCTCTCTCTGTACAGACTAGTCACTGATGATTTCTGTGGCAGTCTGCATGAAAATGCCAAGACGTAAGAACTGACTTCTAAAAATATCTTAAATATTTTAATAAATATCTTAAAACTAAAGAGAAAATTACAATAGACAGAATGTCACCCCTTATATGAACAGTTTATAAACTTATTTTTTTTTAAATAAAAGGGTCTCACATGGTTATGACCTCTAAGTTTGTTTTTGCAAATGTGAAATAAAAAATGCATATACTTCCAGATGTGCATAATAAACAACCCCATAAATGGTACCTCTTAAATTCAGCCAGTTACGTGGGATACAGAGTAAACTGTAGGTATCCTGGCAGTCCTTAATGGTTTCCCAAAATTTTGCTTATGTGGTTGGAAGGATGCTAGATTCCCTTAAGACATGCTTGGAAAGCAGAAAATTTAAATACTACCTGTTGAATCAGGTACCTTTTCCTATTATGTATATAGGATTTTCCTTTTTAGTACATTCTGTGGTTTTTTACAAATGACTTTTTTTGAGTTTGAAATACATTATCACTGGTGCATTTCTGCTCTTTGAAATTCTTTAAATTCTTATGTAAACTCTGAGGAGCAACAGCATTTCACATCGCAGACAAAGCCTAGATCACAAATAACATATGGAGACATTACACCTGTTCCTGCAGGTGCACTGGCTGCTCCTCTTGAGAGTCAAGTCCGTTTAAGGCATAACACATGTCTAGGTCTTCTGAATAGTTGAACACTTACAAGAGCATTTCCAAGGCAACACTAGGTCAGAAACAAACCATTTCTATTTTGGATTATGATCCAAGTATTCCTATCAAATATTTGCACCAAATACTGTGGCTTTGGATCAGTGTTTCAGGAAATAAGAGCATTAGAATTTAGAAAAGTTTAATGTTTCTTATAAATTGTATACTAATGTAGCCATAACTTCTGGTCTTACTAAAGAAATCTGTGTTTGATTCCGGCTCTCTTTTTCACTTGCTATAAGAGGCTGCCTAAAAAAAGCCACAAAAATAAACAAACAAAAAACCCTACAAACAAACACCAAAGGCCTGTAAAACCAGCAGAACTTACACTGTTCTAATTTGTAAAGCCTTTAAGGATTTACAAGAAAGTGATTTAGAGAAGTGAGAGAATGTTCTCATTTTTTATTTAACAAAATTACTCTTACTTTTTACAAGTTGCTAATGTACTATCTACTTTAATTTATCTTCCTTGTGGAAGATTACTTGCATACATACATTTTTCTATAGTCACAAAACTTCTCCTCCTTTCAATAATTTACTTGTCAAACCACAACACAAAATAAACACCTTCCTCAACAAAACATGGACCTTCACCTACAGACCTTTTCTTACACTCAACCTTCACCAATAGACCTTTTCTTACATTGCTCTGGAAATCCCATGGTTGTTGGATAGACCGTATGTTTCCTTTGGGTTTACATGTCACGATAATTCTTATTTCCATGCAATCCACAGGTGAAAGAAATTCAGGCACCAAGAAACCCTAATGTGAGTGGAATTGGCACATTAATGTATAGTTCTTCTCTATATTCAGTAGGCTTCTGAATGTCACTTCAGAAAAAGGTCTTCTTGTTGGTGCACATCTGTCCAGTTCACCTTTATTCAGTGGGTTTGTGCTGCACTACAATTAGTCTGATGTTTGTTTTCACCTTTTTACTTCATTATCACAGTTGAAAAAAGCCTTCAAGGAGGTATAAATTATTCTGATATCACCTATATTACATGAAGGCACACATTGTGTGTGAGAATTATATTCCTTTTGAGTACACAGGGTAAACCAGGAAAACCTGTAGTGCAAAGCGTATTAAAACTGAAGTAAGGTGTCCTCAGTCTGATGGAACATATACTTCACTGGGAGAAGATGGTGGATCTGCACCAAAACCAAAAGAGTTAGCCTCACTCAGAGCAACTAGGAATTATCCCAGGGAGATGGACCGGCACAGGCAAGGGCTGGAAGAATTCCTTTCAAGACATTTGGAACATCACTAAGAGTTGAAGGGTCAAAATTAAAAAAGCTTCATGACTCACATTCACAGTTAAATGGAAAACATTTCTCCCTCTACCTCTAGGGAACAGGAGTGTCTCCTGACAGAGGTTTGTAAACACCCCCAATGTACACAGACCATGCAATACCATGAAGTATCTACTGTTCTTTTTTCTGTTTCCATTCTCCCTTTATTCTTGTCTAGAGGCAAAATTCATTGCATGATATGGTGATAAAGCTCAGAAATTTTATTAAAAGTAAGTCAAGAAAAAGAAAACAGCTTGAAAAATAGGGGGAAATAGCCATTAAGTAGAACAAATCCCAGAGTAGTTACTCTTACTAGCATCTGCACATGTACAGGGGCAATGGGAACGTGAGGACCACTACCATGCTCCTGTCACAGTGCCATAATCAAGCAGTTTTAACAAATGAGGGTCAGTCTTGCAACGAACAAAATTAAAGAAGAGTGCATAATATGTTTACAGGTCACAGTAAGAACACTTTCATTTACCAGGAAATGAGAATAGAGCTGTGCTGTGTCTTTGACAAGAAATTGCCATTTCTTTGCAGGAGTTGGTCCTTTGCCAACGTTTCCTCTAAGTGCATCTTTCTTTTGGGCTGCGGGAGGAATTGTCACTGGTCCAAAACAACATACTTAAAGTGTAATACGCCAAGTGCCTCAAGTGGCCCAGTAAGCCAAAACATGCATTTAGAGGACTGGCTATTCACATAAGCAAAGTTATTTTTGCTAATCAGGAGGCTCACTAATGGACTAGTTCATTAAAATAATGCCTGGATTTGTACTTTCATCTTCCAAAATTACTACATTTCTATTCCAGAATCAAATAGCCTAAACATGTTTTGTTTTTGTTTGCTTTCTTTATAAACAATTCTGTGGGCAGCTCAGCTGGCATGTAGATGAGCTAAAGGTTTAGACTAGCACAAAGGCAAATATGGAAAACCTATTCGGACTGCGGAATAGTACTGTCTGGCACACAAAGGCATTCATTATAGGCTCAGGGCTGTAATCTACATGGACCTGGTTTAAAATCACTGCCAAGTCTTGGTGAGGAAAGGCAAAATGGCCTAGACCAAGCTTAAATGTTGCTGCTGACACACAAAGCTTCTCAGTGCCAGTGACTGAATTTACTATATCTTATTGTCTCATCTAAGGATCAGGCCAAGTTGTTCTGCGGGTTCAATATCCTTCAGGTTAGGCATCCTTCAGCAGGTTTCAACCCAATGAATTTCAACACAAAACCCATGCCTTGTTCAGGAAAGGGGAACTGGGTTTATCTGAACCCCTTAGGTGGCAAGGGGCTTCAGCAACTTAAAGAACTTAAAAGAATTGGGGATCTGGAAATATTTTCAAAACTTGGATTCTGTTTTCATCATTTCTGTCATATTGGTCACCAATCAATTCACTGCTGAAGTGCTGAAAATTTCGGCCAGGTGGGTTCACAGCTGACAACATCTCAGTTTCCGCATTGATCTGAGTAATTGCATGTATATAATGAATGTTTATAATGAAAACATGGAAGCTATTTTTAAGCTACATCCAAACCTTCTGCAGAGAAAGCAGGGAGCACTGAACTCAAAGAGATAAGACTTAGCTCTAGCAGATCCTTCTTAGTACCAGTACAGGGAATACTTAAGTTTGGCACCTTCTTCCAGAAAATAGACATCAAAATACATGTAAGAACTTAACTTGGGATTATCAAGTTTTTTAATACTCTAAGAAAGTGACAGCAGTCTCCAAGTATTTCCTCTGACAATGAATTGGCACACTCGTAGCTGCAAGTTAATGACATTTTCTGTTTGCTTAGGCACTATAAGTTCAACGGGAGGACAACTCAGACAGACCCTTCGCTTTTGCTAGTGCTCTCAGATGAGTTCTTGTCATGTTTAATATTGTTCTGTTAAAGCTGCACAGTTAATAGCTTATAGGAGCTGGCACTCACCCAGTTTGAAAAGAGATTGTTTTACATTGTTGTGAACACTTATTGAGCATAATGGTGGCATTTTTTTTTTCTTGTTAGCTGTTTTTCTTGCTGCTTTTTCATTACAGCACTCAAGTTGAGGAAAATGCTCGTATTTCATTAAAAAACAGTAATTCAAAAAATCTATATAATTTTTAGGAGTATTGTGTTTCTCTAAATTAACAGACTAAAATAAGTGAAGAAAACAGAGTTAGAAAAGGTAACATTCAGAAATTGTGCATTTCCAGAGAGCTGCTTTCTGATGCTATTTCTGTGTGTTGTTGAATGATCAAATTTACTCACTGGAAACCCAGAATTTCAATATTCCATGTGGTTAAAAAAACAAACACAAAAACAACCGCAAAAATGACAAACACAACAAAACCTGAGTTCCTATCATTTTGCTTAGTCTTTTTTTGATCCCAACATTTCAATTGAACAGACATCACTGAGATCTAGGCATGGCTGCGAAAAACCGGTGCTTTGAGTCCAGTCACTGTTCGAGGGGAAAAAATAAAAGGAAAGAGTAGCTAGAAACATTTATCAAGAATAGTGCAGATGTGTTTGACTAAGTTATGCACATTTTAAATATTGCTGTTTGCTTTATTACTCATTCATGTTTTGATACTCTTATAAGTTTATTTTGAAACAGTCATCCAGTAACTACTTAGATAGACTGAAAAGACAAAAGACAAAATCTGTGCAAACCTTTTAAAAATATCATCATACTGTTTTAGCTACAGTCCATCAACTCAAGCTCTAATTAGAAAGTTTTACTTATTTTTAAACAGTGCTTCTTTAAATGCATAACCAGTTCTTTAATATATTTAAAAAGTTGCAGTTCAGGTTAAATCTCCTTTAGAAAACATATTCTGGCTACAAATGAAGAAATAATACATAGAATAAAACTAACAACTTCTGGGAAGAGCATGGGTGTGAAAAAGAGATGTGAACCAGAAGAACATGGAAGTTCCTTCTGAGAATTGCCTGTAACTATGGGCAATTGGATCATAACTATGGAAATCAGAGCCACTGTGTAAAGCTACATGGATGTATTGCAAAAGATGCTGCCTTTCCTAGAGTCCTTAACCTTAAAACATAGCCTTTGCTACAGCACTGGAAATCGCCTCTTTCACATTCATTGCACTGAGGCATATGATTCTTTATTCATCTGCAAAGAATTTCATTGCTCGTCCTCTTTGAATGTGGTGGTCCTATCCCCCACTGTTCTCCTTTCTGAGTGTTAAGAAACTTGCTGGCATTACTCCCACTAGGCATCATGCCCCATAGCACTCACGTAAAACAAAGAGAGAAGCCAGAATGCATAATTTCCTTATTCTTAATGTCTTTAGCTAGTCCTTGCCTGCTGCTTTTTTTTTTAATTATTATTATTATTTTATTTTAAGCCATAGCTTTTGTCTTGTTTGTTCCTTATTTTAATCAGCTTTATAATCTGATGAGCCAGTCATTTGTGTCATGGTTCAGCACTGCAGACATAAACTTTTAATGTGGCCCTGTCAGACATTTACAGATAATCTAAGCACTATATATACTATCCCGTGGCCTTCTCCAGCTGTAGCAATCACAAAGAATTACAAGGCAGTGAAGCATAACACTCCTTTCCAATACTGGTTGTCTTTGGTCAAGCTAAGCTTTTCCAAATCCCCTGGTATTATATCCCTTCAAATAGTTTCTGAAATTTCTTTTTAACTTCTCACTGTTTTCTGAGGTGCTGAGATACACCTCCTTCTCTTAACCCTTGCTTCCCTCCAGTTTCTGGATTTTACCTTCTATCCTCACAACCTATCCCAGTTCCTTGGAACTCAATAAGCCTTTTAAGTCATAGTCATTCTCATTTGTCTGCTTTCCTGCACCATGATATCATGACTGTTAGCCAGATATTTCCAAAAGTCCCATTGCTTTCATAAAAAAATTCCAGATTACTGCTCTGACATATAAAGCAAAAATGTAGGATGTTTTATTTATTATCATTTACAATTTTGTCAGTATTTTGAATATAGAATAAAACCATATTACTTACAACAATAGGGAAATAAGAGTATCAAATCATACACATCAGTAAATTTCTAAAAAAATATGTGACAGACTTCCTGCTTGAAAGCGACAAACTTCCTACCAAAAGACTGAAAAGAACAAAGCAGAAAAAATATTCCTACCAATCTTAGGCTAAATAAAATGGAAAGAGGAGCAAGGCCTCTGATGTGGTTTGCAGAGGAAAGATCTCCAGATTGCCTTACTTAATTTCACTGTCTGGGTTCCTTATGTGAGCCCTTGAGGAACCTTCCCAATCTAATATGTGGGTCTAAAACTAGGATTTATCCTCTCCAGGAGATGTCCTCACCATTTACCTAAAAAGAGGACTTAAATGATTAGCTTAAATAGATTATTATCTTTTCTGTGGTGAAAATTAGGTTGAGATGAACTACTGCCTATAGCTGTGAAGAATTCCTCCTAGTAGCGCGTCAAACTTCATGGCTTCCTAATCTGTTAGAAAGGTGTCTTTTATATGGTCCTCACCGTATTCAGTAGGGCCACAGCCACATGTTTAGGAGATATCATTGCTCTCTAGCTTTGGAGAGGCCAAGCCAGTGACCCAGGCTGGCTATGATATCGCTGTTAGAATTAAGAGCAGAGGGATGCTTCATGAAAGCCACTCTACAGATCACAAGCCTTAGCGGAGTTTCTCCAGGAATTTTGCACTGTTTGTTTGACATTTCCTTTTGTTAACTCTATTTCACTTTTCCTGGCATTTCTTCTGTAAAGTGCTAAATAACAAGCCATCAGGGGTCTCTTCCTGAAATTTTTCTTGTCAATACATACATTACCCTATATATCCCGTATTGGTTGAGGTTGTCTAGATGGTGCCAACCCTCATGAAGCTGTTGGGAAATCAGTGAGGGGGTAGGATTCTAGCTATATCACTGAGCACTTTCTTGCTAGCATTTTTACCTATAGCTGGCACACACCAGTGTAAGAGCTAAAGAAGCACAGTAATGTTAACCGTCTTGCCTAAAGATCTATGTGTGTTTCATAGATGACTGAGACACTGGGGATATTTATGAACCTACCTGGCAAGTAAACTCTATTTAAAAAACCAAGAACAACAACTACTCTTGTAGATTAGAAAGAATATAATTAAGGAGTCTCAGGGGTCCGACAAGTTTCCTGCTGAGAAAAAAGAACACAATGTCTTGCAAAACCCTTTTGCCTAGAGTAGCTTGACACATCATGCTATTTTCCTGTGAATTATACGTTGTCATTTAAACATAAGAGCATAAACCTACTGGCTTACTACAAAGCTTTTAAAATTTTAATGCATAAGAAAAACTGTACTCTTGCTTCATAAATGGTCCCAAATTAATGTAAAATAAATCTTGGTGTATGCACCATGAACAGGCAGGGAAAAAAAAAAAGGCAGAAAGACAGGAAAAAAAGACAACACAGCTGTATTTTTCTTGCAGCTCCTTGAGTCCTCTGTGCTTTTAGCTAGTGCCAGATAGAATATGACAAGATAATACTCCAAGAAAAAAAGGAAACCCAGTCAAAGAATGTTGAATGTGAAATTTAAAATTTTCCTAGAAGATATTTTTGATAATAAATCAATAAATGTTGTCATTTTCATCATAGTTTACACATTAAATGACAGTTAAAAGTAAGGGCTAAGTTATGACTGAATTAAATTAAGCAGAGATTTGCACAAGTGATGTATCAATCGCTTGAAACACCAATAATTATATTACATGAATGAAATATACAAAGAAGTTATCTCCACATGTCTTACATTTTACAAAAATTCTAAAAAAATATGTTCACTTATTATATTTAATAAGATATATAATCATTCTACTGAGCAAATATTCTTATAAGTATAGAAATATTTAACTTTCATTCTATTCCCTAGTGGTATACTTTAAATATTCAGTATCATGCTAAAATAAAATTAATACCTCACAACCACATTATAAAACCAACTACATGATCAGAAGCATAAAATGTTTATTGTACTGAAAGAAGAAAAAAATATATAAGAAGAATGGCTGGGTACCTGTTTGATCTTTTTCAGATACTTTGAGAAATTACATATACAGTTGGTCAAAATGTTTTGTTTTCACCGAACAGGTTCATCACAGCTTTGCAAGCTCGTAAAATCACCTCAAAGTATTTCAGCTAAATGTTTATAATGAGCTTTAGTATTTTCACACACACACACACACACACACACACGCACACGCACACGCACACACCCTTCAGACCTGCTTAAAGCTTTCAGATGAACAACATTTCAAAAACAGTAATGTTTAGA
Organism: Aramus guarauna; assembly: GCA_013400195.1. Taxonomy (NCBI): domain Eukaryota; kingdom Metazoa; phylum Chordata; class Aves; order Gruiformes; family Aramidae; genus Aramus; species Aramus guarauna. The sequence continues at coordinate 174,024 of VXBL01004959.1, forward strand.
TTATTTATTCATTATTTGCAGGTTATTAAATCCTTCTGGAAAAACAATCTTGTCCTTTTTACATTCTTGAATCGAATCTAATGTCAGCATATTCTGAAATATGTATTTTTTTTTGACAAATAAGCCTTCTGTATAGATAGACAAAGACAAAACAGAATGACATCAGTACAATAAGTCATAAGGACAACTCCTCTGAAGTCTGCTATCCAGTGGAGCAGTTAAGTACGCACAAAAAGTGCTTACCGAGTCAATCCTTAATGGTATGCTGAAGCAAAACAATATTTCTGTTTTCTGAAACCTGAGACAAGAAGCTAGCTATTTAAAATTGCCATGACAGAGATCATGGAATGTAAAAGTGTTGTAAATGGTTCTGAATAAGCAATGAATTTAAGATTTCTGGAATTAGCAAAGTAAGTTTAGCAATGTAGATTGACAGAAAGAAACACAATTTAGAGAGACAGTACAGAGGCAGAGTCCTCAAAGGTGATATTTGGAAAAATACAGGAAAAGGATACAATCACTCTTTGTCTTTTCACAGTTCATTTCAGATACATTTACGTGCATTAGTATCAAAATATTGTAAGAAAATGATGTGTCTATTCTCTTCAAAAAGTATAATTAATCATCCCTGAAAACTGCCTTTTTTACTTTTCTTCAGAGAGCTTTAGTCAGAAGAATTAACAAGTACTATCTCGTTATAAGCACCTTAACTTCATTTTACTTTATAGTTTTAACTAAGATTGGATTCTTAAAGCAACTGTTTCATTAGGAAGTTTTTAATTTATTTATATTTGCATCCTCTTTAGAAACCTAACATTTTTACTCCTTTTCTCAATATAATGCCATTGTCCAGTAATAAAACCAGCACCATTTGCCTGGGAACTGTATTATGCAGCATTATCTTCAGACAGTTTGGGGTCTACTCCTTTTCCTTAACTTGTCTGGAAGGTTACAATTCTTTCTGTTTCTCCATCTTTGCTTACATGATATATGCACAATGTAATAAACATGCATATATGATGTTTTCATAGAAACGGATTTCTGAGAGAATACGTACACACCAAACTTTCTTTTATACTCACATGACTCGAAGAACTATAATGGTGTTTCTCCTGGTGTCTGATGGCATTGGAATTAAAACCAGAATTAACTCCCTTTCTCACTTCCGCACAGACTGCTTATCCACTAACTGAACAATTAATTACCATTATCATTCTACTGTTAGCCATTCCTGTCTGTGGACATTCTTCATAGTACTGGGAATAATTGATTATTTTTTTTTTTCCCTCTTTTCAACATTCTCTTTTCCTTTCTAGCTTTTGTAAACAAAACAAAACAAAACATTTATAAAGGATATTAAAAAAAAAAAAAGTAAAAAACTCATACAGGGTTAAATGATTTTCACAGGGTTAAATGACAATTCTAAGTCTTTTATTTGCCTGACTTACAGAAGTCAAGAAAAAGGCATGGTGTTATCCACTTCCTCACAGTGCTTGGGAAGAGCTGCAGCGACAGACTTGTAGTTCCTGTCGGTGCAATATCTGAGACCTGTTGGGAAAACTAAGAAAGAGGCTTATTGAATTTTAATGTTGAACTAATGTTACGTTTGTAGCCGGCTGCATTAGATGGGTGACTGCAAGTTGAGAGGAGAAAGTAAAAAATGGCTTCCCCCTTTTACCAATGAGTTCAAATGTTCATCCTGGCCTTTCTGTGAACCCACTATTTATGGCAAACTCTTTTAACCTATATATAATTCATGAAGAAATCCGTACAGAATAACATTACAGATAGATGATTGTGTGACAGATTTTTAGACTCAGGAAAGCTTCGAGTTTCTTATGTTCATGTTACTGGATGTAGAAACCTGTATTATATGCAACCAAAGTTAAGCCTCACAATATCTCAAAGAAATCAAGTAGAAGTAAATCACAACACGTGAATTGCCAAATTATTTTGCATTAAGTAACCTGCAATTTTTATGTAAAAACACATAATCCCCATCCAGCCCTTTGCAGATTCTTTATGTTTTTGTAGTATAGCTAGTGTTTACTGCGGTTGTTCTTGACTACCCTGTCATTGCCTTTACTGAACAACGCAGTACTAAAGCAGTTGAAAACCTCACAGTAAAAATTTGTAAACTGTTTTCTTCAGTTACATTTCAATATTTTAATTCTCTTCTTCTTTAGAGAAATATGGAAGAGACTAAAGACATCTGTTCATATTAATTAAATATTGGGCTTTAGAGAATGTAGCAAAAAAATTCACCTATGTTTTCTGTGTACTACTTATGTCCACTATATTAACCAACACCTTACTTAATAACATATGAATAATAATGCCCATTTTATACCATACCTAATATGAAATACAGCTGAACTGATCCCAGATGTAGCCCCCAGTACTGTTTCATTACCACATCCCTCATCTATTTTTCAGCCTGTACGATAGTGCTCATCCCCATACAAAATTGAATTAACTGTCTTAATAAAGGGAAAGCAAAGAAGAATTATTATTACTAATAGTGCAGCTAATCATCTAAGGAGGAGGTATTCGCAGTGTAAATAAATTAAAATTTAAAAAATAATGAGTTCTGCTAATGGATTTTATCCCTGTCAATTAATTGTATTCTCGAAAAATCTGTAATAAAGTGAAAATATCTTTGCCTATATGCTGTATAAATATCCCTACGTATTATAATAATACCCCAGGGAAACAATTTCTGAAACCAAATACAAAATATTGCTGGTAATCAAGGCAAACTTTCCATTTTATTTATGCATTGTAGGAGTTTTTAACCACAAGTATCTCCATGAGAAATTGAAGTGATGACCATTCACCTTGTCAGCAGGTCATAATTACCTTATATGACACAGGTTTTAGCCCCAGTTCTGGAAACTCCTACCCAGAGGTATAATTTTATTACTTTGATGCTTTTACTACCTTTAAAAGCATATGCATACTGTTTTTTTCTCTCTCTCCCTTTCTCTCTCTGTGTCTTATTAGCTATCAAATAATAAATATTACACCATATGTTACCTGATGTCTATGGTTGTAATCTTTTCAATAAAAATGCATGTAATTTATTCATTTTAGAGTTGCTATTTTTTAGAAAGTAATTCCATGTACAAATTAAGTAGACAAAGTTCATAAACAGAAATAATGTTCCTTGTTTCCCTGTTGGAAGATGTGTTTTAGCATTTTGTTTGCAATATCAGCTGCAAAGCTCATAATGGCAAAAAAAAAAATTAATAGTTCATTGTCCATTTTATATGCTGATATTTAATTAAAGAATGTGTAGCTTCAAGTGCACATTAAATTTTCTACATGTATTACTCATATTAATAAATACCACTTGATAGGTATCCAGAGGAGTCATTTTATGAGGATTATCAGTTAAATAAATAAAGACCAAGCTTTGCAGCCTGCATGGCATGCTCCTTAAGATTGTGCAGTAGGTTCATGAATGGAAATATGCAAATAATAATCACCAGAGCTGGAACCATCCACACAAGTTTCTCTAGTAAACCAACTGCCAAAAAGCTAGAAAGGAAGTTGTGAATATAATGGAAAGAAAGCAGTTGTCAGAGCAAGGCCAAAAAGTATTTGTGTGCATCAAGTGCTCGACCAAGCTCAGGGTCATTGCATTTTTGAGAACACATTAAAGTTTATGAAGATGGTGAAATATGGACAGCAGAAGGAAATGCCTTCACTTGTAGCCCATATTTTCCAGCACAACCCCAAAAGCCATTAAAGTTCTCCATTGAGTTAACCTTCATGAAGGAGGCTTAGCACAGCCATCACATTTAACTCGGTCTGGCCATTGCTGATAGAATGGGAACATACTTGATGTTTGATGCTAACACCTTCCCATATAATTTCATCAGTTTCTTCCCCTCAAGTAATTATCTGAAGCATTCACAAAGCTATTTTATTAATACTTGTATATCTGCCAGTGATGGTCAATGAAAGAACACGTGCATATTTTAGAAGAAAAATCTACAGCTTTTTCATTAGTCAGAAGACATGGAAGAAATGAACATTCATAGATTTTAGTCCCAAAACCAAACGTAATAGCCATCTATTCTTACTTGTATGATCCATGCCACTTACTTTCTTATAATGATTCCTACATTGCGTGGGTGAACTAAATACAATTTAGTTTAATCTGCTAGAGAAATTAATATAATAATATCTGCATATACCAGGAATAGAGACTTCATGAGCATTATCATAGTGGAACTACTAAATACTGTATTAAATATTTGGATAATGGTAAAAAAAATGAATTGATAGATGCTTTAGAATATACTTTGTCAGCTTGATTATGTTATCTTAAGAAAGATCAGAGTCTTGCTATTTTGTCTTTTCAAATGCGTATGAATAAATTGATCATAACTATAGCAGATTCTATTGCTAGGTGAAAAGCTCCAGACTTTTTTTTTTTTGGTAGAAATGTTAAAGCACTATAGGAATGTGGGTGTTTGAAAGGAGAACGAATCTAAAAGCTTATTTTCATTTGTTGTTTAACCAGTTGAGGTATGAGTTGTTTTATTTTGTTAAAAATGGTTTGTCGAAAAAAGCTGAAAAAATTAGCAAAACACAGCTGAAGGTCATTTTCATCTTTGTTCAAGAAAAACATTAACTAGAATGAAAATCTTGTACAAGAAACATTTATTTTGTCAAAAATTAATTCCTCTCAAAAATAATTTTATCTTTTTTTAAAGGATATAAACTGTATTTAAAATCAAGCTGTAAAGAAACATTAAGCAGACTACAAACAGGTTACTTGAATAATATTTTGTTCTTTATATTGCATTATCTGAAGCTGCTTTAAAAAGGATTAGCAGTTCCTCACATCTTACAGGCTGCAGAATCAATTGAGTCACTTAGGAAGAAGAGGTATTTCCATATCCCAGCTTTAAACCAGTGTTCAGATTCCACTTTGCTGAGTACATTAAAAATGTACAGACAGATAGCTAAGCAGATAACAGCAGGTGAACTTCTGGCCCCATTACAGTCAATGGGAGGTCTGTCATGATATCAAAGGCGCCAGGATTTCACCCTCTAACTCTTCTTTCTCATCCATCAGAAAAGCACTTTCACCCACCAAACTTAATGACAAAGCAACTAAAAGTTTTGAACAATTTGAAGTCCACACTGCAAACTTAAATTTCACATTTGTTTGAGAGGCATTGGCGGCTTTTAAAGTGTGGATTATCAGTCAGCCTCCTGCAGTTGACAAAGCAAATCAGAGCAAGTAAATTTGAATGTGTGAATAAAATACATGTTAAAAAAATGTAGTAACAACTAGTAAGATGCCAAGAAAATTTCTGTATTTAAATTAGACATCTGTGCCCTATTTTTAAATATTCATCATTGTAAGTGATTCAGCATGTTCCCCACTCCTGCCAGAGTACATATATTTTAAAAACCTTTTAGCTTTAACACCTTCATTACCATATGAATCTATTACTAGAGAATTTTCTACCCTTAAACCTATTCACATCTACAGATTTCATCATGAGCTTAACAAAGTCATGATGTTTCATGAGGCTGGTAGTTTTGATCAGGATTTCACGCTGAGATTTTGTAAGAAAATTAATTAATTGAAATAAAATTAATTAATTTAAAATAAAATATAAAAAATTACATTGTTCAAGCACATGATCAAGTAGGGGTTACAGATTGCCTGTTCTTATCCATATATCTCTGATTCATAGCCACTGCCTAAGGTGGGAGCACAATTACCTTGCATTGGACAAAAATAGAAAATCATTCCTGAATAGAGTATAAAACCCCAAAAGCTTGCAGAGTATCCTGAAAACATAGAGTTGAGAGGAGAAGAAGTGTGACCTGTTTACTTCAGAGGCACTGGGATAAAGGCACACTTAGAATAAATACATAGATGGATAAAAATCTGGATGACATTCATGGTCCTGTTTTACGTGAGAGGTTACATTAGCTGATCACAAGAGTTCTTTCTGGCCTCGCAATCCATTAATTTATGTGCTATCTGAAATGAAGGAGGAAAAAAACCAGTGTATTACAACAAGTTTGATGAATATCCCAACCCAAAAGCTAACCCAAAGTTGACTTTTTACATTTTATAACAAAGTGCAAGATCCAAATGCCTGTGGGTTAATTAAACTGTCTGTCAAAGAATGATTTGGGATAGGAGAGAACTTGCATCCAGGACATCCAAAGTTCATGAAAAACCAATAAAGCAGGGAACTAAACTTCATTTAAAAAAACCCTTCTGGTTAGACTTGGTGCATAGAAAAGGGCACAATCCCAAGTTATACTTCTGCCTGAAAATGAAGTAATGAGTGAATGAGCAAGAACTCCACTTGCTTTCATGAAGCCACAATAGCAGAAAATATCTGTTGTCAACAAGCTGGCTGCAAGACTGTAAACAAGGGAACATATTGGGGAAATATGGGAGGATGCACCTGCCAAAGAAAGATCAGCAAACACAGTTACTTTATGAATGTGTCACAAGTCTAACAAAGAATCTGCAGATTTTTTTGATAATACACTTTATATATATATGTCACATACTAATAGATCTGAAACATTACCTTCTGGTAAATTAGCAAGTTATCATGATACTTGTCACCATCTAGGACTGACAAAATTCTGCATTGAATCTCAAAGAGTGATAGACAAAGACACCAGGAAGCATCTACCCATTGAATTAGCTGATTTTTTTGTTCTGAAAAACTTAGAGGAGAAAGTGAAATGAAAGAATGAAGACAAGAGAAAACCATACTTTGTCAGACAGATTTTGCTACAAAACTCTCATTAAACTCCAATATCAGTGAATATATGGATTTTGGTTTTGCTGATTTGAAGAAGGTGATCAGTGTTTGCTTTGTCTGCATTTTGGGAAAAATACTCGTTGAATGTTTGTATTTAGCCTTCTCTTCTTAGATTCACTTAGCTGTTCCAGAAATAGCTAATGTTTATCTCCCTGAAGATTCATAGAGTTTGCTTAAATCACTGAGGATAGGCAATTAAAGAGGCTAATTGTACCACTGAAAACAATAATTAGGCTTTTTCTTCTTTCTTCGCTTTCTGTTTCTAGTTTTGGTCCTTTCATTGTTTAACCAGAGGTGAAAGTCAGAGCAGTGAGGCTGTAAATCACAGGAAACCATTTTAATATCTACCTAATAAGACTTATTCTTTTTTTATCAGCTTCTTGATTTGAATAGAGGCCATATGATTTCCATATCTCATCATTAAAGTCTCATAATTTATATAAGAAAAAAAATGAAACTATGGCAAGGTTCTCAACAATTTGACAATGAACATGATTAACTTTGGTCAGTATGTGAAATACTTAAGAAAATGGTGCCAGCAGCAGGGCAGGGAAAGATAAAGTGCTCTATGAGTTATAGCTTTAGTACTTAACATGTGTATATCATGAGCCACAGACCAGACGTGTTGAGTAAAAACATTTCTAACACCAGCTAAAAGAGACGGTTGCTCTACAAATAAGGCTGCCCTGAAATAGTACTTAGTGTCTCCAAATGTGTATTTTTAAACTATATGTTTCTTCATGCAGCATAGTTCATATTCAACCCTAAAGCACATTTTTCTCTTTGGAGCATTATCCTCCAGGACAGTCCTGAAGTTTAGAAACAGATAGATGGACATAACACCAGATTATGTAGATTAACTTCAATTTGTTGATGTTAATGGAAGCTTAAACATGCTTACATGTAAGAATCTAAATTTCAGTGTCTAACATGAAGCACAAACCCATCAGGGATGTATCTTGGAGGTGCAAATTTAGGAAACCAGAGTATCTTTCTAGAGAATCAGAAATGAGCTATAATGCCAGATCATATGGTATTATAATCTATTTTTGTTGGGTTTGTACTCAAGCCCTCCCCATCAGAACTAGAACTCTGTTGGTCTGGTCTATAAAATTATATTTGAAAAATAAAGATTCATGATAAATAGTGTATGGCCTCAAAAGCTTTTATGAGTAATAGGAATGATGAGTATGTCTCCTTAGTTTCATCTCTTCTTTCCTTATAGTGTATGTTTTATTTATTGATGTTAGAGACTTCTTGTTCAGTATTTCTTTTCTACAGCTGTTAGAAGACTCAAATAAACCAGATAGTTAACAACTAAACTCAATGTGAACTGTGTTTACTAATTGAAGCCCAATTTTTTACCAAGCCATGAATTAATTTGGGCCAATGTTAAAATGGATTGATGTTTATGGTCACACTACCAGGTACACATCGTTGAAACAGTGAGATTGTAAACCTCACTGTGAAAGTCTCTGATTCTCTTTTCTCCTAGTAAAAACACTGAGCAAATACATAAAGCCTTGTTTTAGACAAGGCTTCAAAAATTTAGAAAACATTCAATGGACAATGTAAGAAGGGACTATCACAGCTGCCTTCCATAGCTCACCCATGGAGAACTTGCAACCAAGTCTTCCCTTTTCTTATTCTTAATGCCAAAATATCAGTTACACTCACAGCATTCACACAGCTTTAAACACATTGGCACAATAGGGTATTCCACTATTTTCTTCCATTATAGATTAAATTATCTTCACAACAAAACAGTATAAACTTGCAGCCTCCATCTTATACATGCTCAGCTTTGTTGTGCTTACATTAAATTAGAAGTTGAAAACACAGCTAACAAGCTGAGGATATTGGGGAATACCCATGGGTATTGTGTTTACACTTACTCTTGCCCATAATGTTTAATGCTGGTTTCAAGACCCCTTCCCTTTCTTCCTCCACTCTTTTTTCCTGTGATGACAAAGGAAACTCAGGTGAACATATACTAATGCACTGCACTCCATCTGTCTTCTTTTAATTAAATCAGGAGCTGTGGAGCAGGGGTAGAGCAGCATGCTACAGCCTGCAGCCTGAGAAACAAAAGAAGTGACTTGTACAGTATAGAGGGAGACTAATGGGCAAAAGCATTCCTGCATGTAGCAATCTGTGCTCCCTACAATGTTACTCATCATTCTGTCTAACTTCAATAATATTCTTAGCATGAAATGTCTAAGATTAATGAGGCATTTATTCTCTGATAAGAAGCTATGACAAAGAATATATTTTCCATCAACATTTTTGCAGTTAAATTAATACTACCAACTTTTTGCAAATATAGGATTCAACAGTGGTTGTTGAAGTGGCAGATGATGTGAAGCTAGTCCATCTAGCAGGTTTACATCTTGGGGTGGGTCAGCATTCACTCTCTCTATTAGCAGACAATGCTGCTAGTCAGCATGCCCTTGAGTCTCTAATTGCTGTTATAGGCATCTATTGCTTGAAACTGTTAGAGATGGGATACAGGACTACATAGATCTATGGCCTGACCCAGAATAGTTGGGAATTTTTTAATATTAAATGGGTAAAGGACCTCTAACATTTGTTATCTTTCTCTTGCTATATGGTTGATCTTGAACAGAACTCCTTGAGGCCACTTCCCATATCTGTCTGTTCTGGAGGTGGCAAAAAATCCTCGACAGTTGGTCCTCTACAGTTAGATCTCAAGCACTGATAAGGCCACTGTTGGCCTAGCTCTTTTTAAGTTGTAAAGCATCATGATCAGAGCTATGTGTTTAAAGTAAAGGTAAGAGACACTGTCTTCCAAAGCAAATCACCCATTTAATCTCTTATTTTGCAGACTCACTTTTTCACAGTTTTTTTTCAGAAGCAGTAGGTAGCTAAGTCATGTATCGGTCAGAAGTTTACAATAGAATATATCCTTCTCAGTTGACCATTAAAAGGATTAAACATGAAGAAGTCAGTCTGTGAATCAGTTCTGCTGTCTTTCACAAAGGTCAGCCACTTCTGATTTGGTCACCCGGGTCGATGTCTGGTACAAAATCCCAAGTCTCCTTTGTACATACAACAGATCTCCTGTGTAAATCCCAGAAATATTGACTTCGTTGACTTTGCCCCACTGAGCCTCCTCAAGAACCAAGACTATAGCAACTACAAAAGCAAGTTGCTCCATGAACAGTGGAGCTAATTATATGTCATGAGTCATCTCCACCCACCAGCACAGGACCACTAGCTCCTGATTGCCTCAGCTATTGCAATCCTACTCAAAACCTTTTGATCAGCCCCACATTATCAGTTCCTCAAAGGGCAAACGGGACTTACTTCTAAAATACCCGTTTCTGTTTTAGAAGCTTGTGACTGCCTTTTCTTTCAAATTGCCTGATTGCTTTATAGAATTAAGCTAAACAAGGAATGATTGGTTTTACCTCAGGGTTTGCTTGAAGCTGCTGCTTCTTTCCTTGTCTTGTAAAAATGCCTTCATGTTGGGAAGCTTCTCCATTTTTTAGTTTTGTCAGATGGTTCAATAAAATACATTGCCCCTGTGGCCCCCATTAATAGTATTTCTATTTAAAGGACTACCTAATTTTAAGTTCAAGTAGGTTTACCTTTTATTTCTTTTTTTTTTTTTCCTTTTTTTCTTTTCTTTTGGATATCCCTGATACTATATTTTCTACATTTTACTCTAGTAGGTAGAAAAGTTATCCCCATAAGACATGAAAGATTGCAAGTAATAGCAATAGGAAAAAGTAGTAAGGTGCAGACAAACATATCACTCTTTTTTTCTTGACTGAAACAGACAGGTGTTTCCAAGAGACAGTAGTAGAGAAATATCTGTGGCAGAGCAGTAGGATATCTTCAGTCATGTATTTATTCTGGATGATCTGAAGACATTGAATATATCATTCCTCTATATTTGTAGGCATGTTAGTTTTGTACCATGATATATAATAATCTGCCTTTTATAGGAATTATATTTTGAATGATTTTATGGTCAGTCACTGATCACTTATTCATACTTTGCTGGGTTTTGTTGTATCAAACATTCTGACTTCCAGGAATGTACCCATAGTGAAAACTATATCATCATTTTTCTCTAGCACAGGCTGGCAATGTCATAGAAAGGCAATGAACTTCTAAATCTAGGTTTAAAATATTAAGTTTTATTTAACCTAAGGGAAACCTCATTATAGCAATTCATTGCATTAATTCTCAACTTGAAAAATATCCCTTGGGCCAACAAATTTACAGAGTTGTTGTTTACTGCTGTATCTTTTCTTAAAATGTCAATTCAATCTAACCATAGCTTTCAGAAATTCTAACCTTTCTTCTACTGTGTATCAAGCTCTCTTTCATCAAACATACCTCTCCTTTAGTGTGGCCTACATAAATTAAATAAAAATGCATTTGGAGTAATTTTGCTTGTCAGATTAAAATATTTAATAAATCACTAGAATTTTACTTTATGAGCTATATTGGCAAAGCTAAGCTTGAAATAAAGTGAAATGAAGTATAGTCTCAGAAAAAAAAAAATCAAAAACACACACAACTGCCATACTACTGCATAACAAGTACCATATTTTTTATATTTGTCTCATTTGTCATGTCAGATGTGCCTTAGAGAACTTAAATATTTTGTAATTTCTCCAAGTTTCTTTGACAGTTTTTGGTGCTATCAGAAGCCAGAAGTCATGTTTTTCAGCTTACTTTTGGAAACTAACGGTTTTATTAATCAAGATGTGTCCTATTTTTGAGTGCCGATCTAGTTAATATAAATTGTGCATCTTTCTGTTAATGCACATATATATAGATGGATGGGGGACTGAATCAGAGGCATACTTGACTAGGATCACACAAATGATCTGTGAAAGAGACAAAAACTGGTTTCATGCACATTCGTTCCCAGGATACAACCACAGGACTAGCACTCCATCTTTAATTGATGTTTGGTACAGCCTCCTCTGATTGTTAGATTCAGATCCTAATCCATCTCCTGATGTAATAGGAAATTAACTAATTTTAGAAAAAGACTGAAACTCTTTCTTTTTTTTTTTTCTTAATATTTTGCATTGTCATCAACAATTCTGACAGAATCAATAATGTGCATTTCCAATTTATGGTGTAGATGCACCAGCGATTACTATTGGCATATCCCTCAGGAAAACTGTCTTTACAAAAAATGCAAGAACAAAGACACTTGCAAAGCCTGAATATCTAAAGCACATTTAAAGGAAGAAATGAGCTATAAGCAATGTCCTTGCTTTCCCTGTGGAATTTTCAAGTACTTGCATTTGATGGGGCGAAATCAAGTGAGACTGTTTCAGCTATAAAAACAAACATTTACAGATTGACATTTACACAGTCGCCAATTTATAAAAAGCTACTCTCATTGTGATTTGTCATGTCTCACTCATCCCACTCATCCCTGTAAAACAGAGAACTGTGCTGAAGGGGATCAAAGGTTCACTTCAAGGTGAAAGTACCTTTTGCAGAGACAGTGAAATTAAACTATCCAGAAGGAGAAATTATATTTACAAACACATTTGTAAATTATGATTTTTTTTTCCGGAAGGCTGAAAAAGGATGGAAGCAACAAAGCAGAAATGTATTTTGAAGAGAGATCTTTAATAGATGAATAATCCATCAAATGAATCAATGCTTTATCTTGGTCTCTGAATTGCTTCTCTATTAGCTATATTGGTTTTATGTGGACGAACAATTAAGAGCTAAAAGGGCACCTTATGTCTTTTCCCATATCCAGACATATAGGAGCAGAACAGTGGATGTGGCAGTAATCACGGGAAATGACTGGTCAGCAGAAAATCACAGGCGTGTTTAGTAACATTATAAGACAGCTCATTAACAGAGGACAAAGCAGGACTGATGCTGTTGCAAACACATGAACACAAGGTCGCCTTTCGGGTGTAACCAAGAGCACGGACCCAGATACCGTACCTGTTCCCTTCTGAAGAAAGACAGCATAAATATTCCTCAGTTTCCATTTAGGTGTAGTGGCCTGGAGACTAGAAGAATTGTTTGAACGTATTGACTGGCAGTAAGTTTTTAAAAAGATACCATTTTCTTCTGTTTTATAGGCTTTTAAGCCTTCTGATTATAGAAAAGATAGGTGGAAGAGAGCAGCTGGTAAAACTTACTGCAAATAAAGGAAAAAGTGCCATACAAAGTTCAAATACTTTTACTTATCACAAAAAGATAAAGTATATTCTACAGTCTAATTAAATGACATATAATATGTTTGGACACCAGAAGACCAATTGTACACATTTCTAATGTTGAATTTATTGGTAATTTGTCACTGAGTTTCATTTAATGTACAATATTCCCAGTGAGAAGGGAATTTAAATTCCAATGTAGCAGAATACAGTATATTTGTATACATATTTTAGTGAATAAGTTCCAGCCTGTGTCTTCTCCTGGTGATACAGCTGAATCTAAGACACCTGGTTGATAGATTTTTCAAGGCCTGACCTTGTGAATGAGGCATGGCAGAGTGGGATCCAGCCAAGGAAAAAGTGGTTTGACATTCTAGAGGCCACAATTTGCAAAGAAATTACTGAACTTCAGATAATGCAAAATAGATTACAAGAACAATGAGAATGAAAACTACTGTAGTGAAAATCATATCTTAGGCTTAAATGTTGTTTTACCTTTCATTCTATCTTTATTTTTAATACGAAATCTGTTCTGAGGCCACTGTTGTATACCTCGCTTATCCCATCAGCCCTCACCATTAGACACTTTTCCAGTTAATTAGGGGAAGCTTTCATGATAGAGATGGAGGAAAAGCTTAGATTAAGTTGGACTACTTAGGACACAGTCTGAGCAAGCAAACTTATACATAGAACCATGTCACTATTAGCCAGTCGCAGCTCTTGATTGCTTTCATGAACTAGGGTTCGTACCAGCAGTTCTGAAAGCAAAGGGATTAATAAGCCTTTACCAGATACCTGAGGGTTTTTAATATATTAATTATATATTTTCTTTCTCTTCTTTTTGTAGAGTTTATTGATTTTCCCTACTCGACTTTCTTTTCCCTGGCAGATGCTGGAAATAATGATATTAAAATTGATCTGGTATGTTCAAGGCAGACATTAGCCATGAAATCCAGTTTTTAATGGAAGGTATATACAATACTAACCACATGGATCTTAGTCCATGTCAGTCTCACATTTTGAATGAGATTTGAGAGAGATGATGAAGCACAGAGCTAGGTACATGAGAGTGCAGTGCTGGCTCTTATGTTAATGGACTCAGAGACTCCAAGTCAAGAAAGAATCAATAAGAATAAGGCACCTTAAAATATATATATTCAGAGCTGTGCCTGAGTGAAAAAGTTTTCTGATTAATAAGAGAGGGGCAGCCAAGTATACGAAAAGGAAAAGACTTTCCTTGCCCTCTATCACCTTAAAAACGAACAACATATATTCCCATAAAATACAGTAATTGGTGCCTTTCCGGATCTTGGGTTTCTCAATTCACATAGTGGCGGAGTGAGAGTGAGCGTCTGTCTCACAGATATCTTAGAAAGCCAGGCAAGCTTATGGGGCAAAGTAGAAAAGGAGTTTTGCTCCAATGATCTCTACTATGTCCTTCCATTCAATACTAAATAAGTGTCAGGCAATTAGAAATGGAACAGCGGGTGCGTAAATGATACTGCCTTCCCAATAAATTGCTAATACCTGGATAGTGCTGCATGACTGGAAACGTACTGTTACAATAACCACAGTACCAATTTTTATTTCTGAATAATAGAGAATATGAAGAAGATCAATGTAGCATTGGAGCCATGAAACAAACAATCTACCACATGATTCTTTTCCTGTCTGATTTCTTATTTTCTTCCTTCCAGAATTGAGACATACTGCATCTAAGCTTTACAAGAGTAATATGCATTTTCTTTCTCCTTCCTGGCAGAGGTGTGCTGTGGTGCGTGTGGTGGTCTCTGGACAATATATTTAATGACTGCCAAAGTGTGACATAAAGTTCATGCCTGTTCTTGTAGGGTAAAAATCAACCTCATTTGTAGTGAGCACCTGAAGTTCATTATTTGGGAATAGCTAGAAACATGTAAAATAATTAAATGGGGATTTTTTTTTTTTTTAATGTTTTGATACATACAGCTTTTAATAAAACAATTTGGTCAGAAAAAAGGGACATCCACAAGGCACATATCCACACTTATTTGCATTATTTATTTCACTTGGTTCATGTACCATCTTTTACCATCTGTCACATGGAAGATAGCTTTCAAAGAAATTCTGGAATACTAATGGAATTCCCTCAGCATCACCATTCAGCACAGGTGGCATTTTTAGCTCTAAAACTAATTAAAATGCATGTTTTAAAGAAGTTCAGTGTTTAATTCAAGCAGATAGGATACACAAGACATCTCTTCAATGTTTCAGAGGTCACAGCATGAGACTGATTTGGCAAACTTCATCTAAAATAACCCAGTACTTAAGGGAGTTTTACAAAGTAATACATAACGTGCTGATTTCATACTTAGTAAATTTTAAAGCAGCTGTAACTACACAGTGGATTCAGATGCATTTTGCAAAATAGTAAATGAAGATAAAGGACAAATGTCTTCACTTTTTCCTACCTATTAATAGTGCTACAATGAGAATGAAAGAGGAGTACTTAGTATCTAACCACAAATTAGCAACTAGAGTCATATTTTGCATTTATCTGCACAGAATTTTCAGTTCAGCACCCAGTCTTCTGTAATTAATGGCTATATTTTGGTAGAATAAGTACCATGCAGAAGAAGAAAGCAGTAACGAACAAAAGACAAATAAAGGAATCAGTTGTGCAGGTGTGCTGGTTTTGGCTGGAACAGAGTTAATTTTCTTCATGGTGGCTAGTGTGGGGCTGTGTTTTGAATTTGTGCTGAAAACAGTGTTGATAACACAGAGATGGTTTCGTTACTGCTGAGCAGTGCTTGCACAGAGCCAAGGCTTTTTCTGCTCCTCACACCACCCCACCAGTGAGTAGCTGGGGGTGCACAAGGAGTTGGGAGGGGACACAGCCAGGACAGCTGACCCCAACTGACCAAAGGGATATTCCATACCATATGACCTCATGCTCAGCATATAAAGCTGGGGGAAGAAGGGGGAAAGAGGGCACATTCAGAGTTACGGCATCTGTCTTCCTAAGTGAATGTTATGTTAAATCATTCTCCCATAAAATATGTTGGGTGCTGCTGCAATCTTGCCCTCCAGGAAGAGGAACTGAAGCCCTGACAGATACTGAGCCCTTTAAGAGTTGTCAGAAACAAAAGGCTGGGCAACCTCAGTTTTGAAAATCTTGAGTAATTGCCACCTGCTGCTGTAGTCACAGCCCTTCTTCCTTGTTCAAATGGCAAGAAGTTCAGAATAGGAATACAATTCTTGCATCAGCAGCACATCACCAAGTTACTCACACTACTACTATAGTGAGGAGATCCTTTTTAGTGGGTGTAAATTGGGATTTATGGGCAAGATATGTTGCTTTTAACTAAATGAGAAACATCTGTACAGTAATTCTGGTTCTGTGTGCACTGTTCAAAATACCCTTAAATAAAGATGTTTAAAAGATTTGCTTTTGTGTTGTTTTCCCTGAGCTGGTGTCATTGTGAGAATATTTTGTATGCTTTTAAGGACAAACAAAGTGATCAAAAAGCCCTTTCAATTTTTCTTTTTATTGGTGGTATTTTAACTGATTCTTTGAAGAGGTATGAAACTGGGCCCAGTAGGTGTTGGGAAGGTTTATTATAACCTGACAGAAATCTGTCTAATCCTGGGGCTTTACTAGCTCTAAGGGAATTGTCTTACTTATTTCCATTAAATCATTAACTGATTGTAATGTAACTTTTGAGAATGTGACAGCCTTAGAAATAATAATAATAACAATAAAAAATGGAAGCAAAGGTCCAACAGCTTTTGTCTTACACTGAATCTGTGGATATCTTCAAAGAGCACCCTGGAGTGCTCTGTGGCATCCTTTACAATCAGTGATGGGAATGTTATTGTTATCCTGTTGAGCAGATACAGGCAAAGAGATTCTACTCAGGATTTATTCCGTTGCAGTCATCTGAAAGCTCCCATACAGTTTTCAGAGAATCAGGACTGATTATTATGCAGAAATTAAACCACAATCTATTTAATTAGGAGATAAATGCTGAAATCTAATGATAGACATTCAATTCCTATCTCTTTCACAGGAATTCTGGCTAAATGAAGGTCACTACACCTGACCTATTTGTCTAGACTTTCTTTATGATCAGTAGGGATCCACTCAATAGTGTCAATGAAGCCTTGGGAGCAATTCATCTCATGCTGAAACAGACATTTATTTACACCTGCTCAGATGAATTACACCCTGTATTCCATTAATTCTATTGACTGTATCTCCTTTGTTCATAATGGAAATGTAGAAAATTATCCCTGATTTAGACACCCACCTGTAAAGAAGGTAAATCTCACCTTAAATAGTTTGTGTCCCAGTTCAGTCAAGTATCAAGGTGTACTTCACCTTTAGAGAATTTCACTGATTCCATTTTGCTCCAGAAAGGAAGAGAAACCTTTGCTTAGGTTGGGCTATATGCCTAATATTCACCATAGGCTATCTCTGAAGTGAAATCTTCCTATACTAGAGACTGCAACAACATTTAGGACAAAGGATGCTGATGTCATTTGCCAGTCTGAATGTCACTACAATACAAATGATTTGTCTTGCTTATACTGGAAAAGAAAACAGGCCCATGTAAAGCAGTGAGGGATGGAGGACAAGATGTGACTTGAAAATAGCGAGCAATGGCCAGAAAAAAATGAGGAAAATATTTACTATTGATGCATTTAAAGTCTCTCCTGTGCTAGAGAGGGGGAGTGACATTTTACAGGAACTCTGTGCTGATGAATGAAGCTCAGTCTGTGTAGCTAAGTTTCCTTGCAGCAAGAGAAACATGTTATGTATTATTATATTACACTGCAATAAAAGGGTGTGGTAATATAACTATATTACAGATATAAATATAAATATAACAGAAAAAGTGTAAAAAAGGCTAAGCAAAAACACTAGAAGAAATATGTGATGGAACAAAGGAGTATGAAACCTGACACAAATATAGAAAAATTCATCACACTATAAAAAGAACCATGAGGCATTTAAACAAGGTAAGTAAAAGCATCAATTGTGTAAGTAATGAAGGGTGAAAGAATACACTACAAGCTGAACAATATCCTTGGAAGGAGGACGGAAAATCTGTGAGAAGTTTAGAATGGTCCTCATAAATCTGGAAATCTCATATCAGATGAGAAGGACAAGGTACAGTGAATTGAATGTGGGAGCTGGACAGAATATTAGGAGGAGAAAAACAAGGAAGAGTATCTGGAAAGGATGATATTAGACTGGAAAAGCTATCGTCTTTTAATTAAAATGCCAAAATGTATCTACATAAACTCTGTAAGCAGATATAAGCAAAAAGAGATGATTCAGAGATTTCAGGAAGTCTGTATTCATTTCTGCCCTAAAATCCAGCCAGCAATGCTGAAGATTATCAACAATGCCAAACGCGTTGCACAGTGAATCAGCTGTGTAAAATATTGTTGAATATGCATCATGCAGAAGCAAGGAGTCAGTTCATTTCCTGTTAAGAGACATGAATTAAATAATCCTCCACTATAGACGTAGAGTAAATAAGAGTAAATAGGAAGCTAGAGCTTGAGGTAAAGTGCACAGAACCAGAGAACACAGAAAAGTGTCTAGAAATCTGTAAGGATCTTAATCCCCGTCTTCCACCGGGAACTTCTAGCAGATTCATATATTCGTGGGGTGCAATCAGGGATAATATCTGTAAAATTAAGATCCTCATTTCTGTTATGAGGGGAGGGGGGAGAAGCACCTTTCTAACCTCTTAAAACTATTTTAAACACAGAAGGTCTTTTTAGGAACTGAAATGTGTTTGTTCATCTATCAGTGTTTGCAGCAGGTAAACATGATGTCAATTAGCCTTGCTAATGTGAAATCATTACCAGTTCCTGGGTGGGAGAAAGAGTTCATCAGCTCAAACATACATTGTGTGTATTGCAATATATCCTACTGTAAGAACAGTCTTGGATGTTTAACTAATTAGTATTTGTTTGGAATCTTCCACACCTAGGCTTTGAAGCCTTCATCCATAATTTGCTGGTGGAGCACCAATTAGCCCCATAGATGAGTTAACAGACAGTTATACTAGAACTCCATCAAATGTAGAATAAAGAAGCCTTTGTGCAAAAAAGTTTAAAATTGAATGCTATTAAACCTACAATTTCCCAATGAATCGCAGCATAACTGCCAGGGGAAAAAAAAAATCAGCTTTTTGATATTGGAAAATCCACTCTACCTCTAACAGAATATTAGTGTAGATTTTGATAGCCACTGTCTGAAGCTTACCCATGGACCAAAAGGGAGGTTGGGGTACATAATGAAAAAATTTCCAGTTACTGATCCATGTGCAGTAAATGCAGACTCTAAATGCTGTGGAAAACATAGATGGATTTCAAACTATTCTTTTGATCCTTTAAAACAACAACAAAAATAAACAAGAAAAACCTATTCTAATTAATATAAGCTTACTATTTCAGACATAGCATGTTGAAAGTAGTAACTGGTTATAAAATGCCAGAGGCCCGTGCCAGCTGATGTCATTATATTTGATGGAAAGGAATATGACAGTGGAATACAAAATCATGAGAGGGCTGGAGTGATTGAAGACACTTTCACTGCCTCGTGAGGTGCACGAGACCAGTGTAAGCCAGATTTACAGCAAACAGGAGGAGTTGGTTCTTCATGCAGATGAGGGACTTGTGGAACTCCTCATCCTCGGATGCTAAGCACGCAAAAATTGTTAGGGATTCTGGGGGAGGAGCAACAAATACTCAGAAAAAAGATCTACTATCGTTACCAACTATATGAACTACAGTGGGCTCAGGTCGCCCACTGAGCAGAAAACAGTCAGAGTCTGAGTGAGTTCTCAGAAGTGTTACACATAGTCTACTTTTCCCTAGACATCTATTATAGCCATTGTTGAAGTCAAGTGACTGGATTAGACATACTTGGTGAAGCATTAACTCTGTTCTTACATTCTTACTGTATTCCCTTCTCTGCAGTCCATTGTAACTGCATCCATAATTTCAGGATATTCAGAGAATGTTACCTTAAAGTCAGACCTGGGGCTGCTGTACTTAAAGCCCTGAGTGAAATCCTACCAACTGTTCTGTTTTGTTTCATGTACCCAACTTGTCTTCAAAAAAGTTACTATCCCTAGAGCAGTTATAACAATACTGATAATGAAGAAACTTCTTCACTGCCAAAGGTAAAATGAAATCAGTGTTGATTTACAGTAATACACCAGGCTGTAAACCTGTAAATCGCCATGGCTCAGACACTGTTTGACCTACTGATCAGCCAGTCTTTCCATGGACATAGGGCAGATATCCAGGTCAGTAACGTCTTAAACCAATGGACATCATAATTATGTACATGTAAGTCAACCTTAAAAGAGTGCAATATTCATAATTAAAGTAAAGGAAGTAAAATTTCATATCTATTTGGTATGTATATTTTTTCTGATAGGATTTCTATGAAGCTGTTAGAAAGCAACTCAGCAATGTATCCTTCCTGGATAGACTTTCTTTATGCTGGGCAGGTATGTTGATAGAATAACGATATTGCTGGTAGCGTTAGATGTACAATCACAACTCATCAGCTTCTTCTTAGCCAAGCCTTGAGATCAATGTGCTCCCTCATGAGAAGCCCCCATGTCGATGCCTGATTTCAACACTGTTCATGCTCCTTGTCCAGAAGTGTTCTCTTTCTCTGCCTTGTATGATCATCCCATCTTCTAGTTCTCTTATGCCTTCAGCAGTTCTTTCAGCTGGTTCTTTAGAGAAAAACCCTTGCATTCTGCCTAACTTCCTCTGGGAACATCCATAATATTCAAGTGTTGTTCCTATTTCTTTCCTCCCACCCCCCAAATCTCACCATCTGCAATATACTCTTAAGAAACAGCTCTTTCTGGATGGCACACCAGTCTCAGTGTTACTAACTAGTCCCTTTTGATACCAAACACCCATGATACCACTCACTGAACAGTTCCAGCCGAGCATGATTGAAATAAGTCCTGGCCTCCAGACAGGTCACTACTATCTCTTTTCAGTGCTGTGGACACAACTGCCATTCTGCCAATCACTTGAACTTGTGACATGGTTTTTCACATTTGATTTCTTAAATCCAGACTATCCCTAACTTTCTGCATGCAATATTCATCTTTACCTGCCCATCCAGACAGCCAGAGCTCTGGTCCTGCTTGCTGAGCATCCTGCTTACTGAGTGCACAACAGAAAATGCTCTGCTACGAGATGCTGCTGTGTATAGCATTTCCCTACCCTTTGATCATGCGCTGCTCTATTTACAGTTTGCTTGTGACTTCTCTTCACTATCAAATTTATGTTATTTGTTTTGTGTTCATAACCTAATCCCACTTTATCTCTCCTTCAGAAACAAGAGATTGTCTCCTGCTTCTAATCAGCTACTGATAATACCCTCCATCACCCACTTGATTCATTCTCAAGCAGTTACTTTCATGTTGTTCACGCTTGGAAGAAACACTCCAAAGTAACATCATTGCTTTCCTTCAAGTCTCTTCTTCAAATCTGTCTTTTGACATTATGCTTATAAAAATACTTTGTGTAAATAAGCTGTAATAATACTAAGATTGTTGCTTATCGGTATTGTTTTTTTTCTTTTTTTTTTCCTGTGCTGTTGTTTATCTTCTTGTTGTTTCTTGTCTCCTGCATACGCTACATATGTTTTTATGCAGCATACTTTTGGCTCGTGTTTGTAGACCCCTTCATAAATTGAGGTCAGTCCTCTAGTTTCTGGGTCCTACTGTAATATGAACGTAACTGCAGTAATAATAACAACATAAGGTTCCTCACAATTTTTATAATTTTGCCTTTTAATATATGCACAGATCTGCACTATCTGCTCCATTTTCATAGCAGTTGAGTGACTAGGTGTGGTATACACTGTTGTTAGCATGACTAATACATGGTAAACTGAAGAATAAAGAGATGAAGGATAACCTTCAGAGCATCTGTTTTCCAACCTAGGACAGTACTTAGGTAGATTGTAAGCATTAAGGTTTAAGGAGAGCAATTTCATCAGTCAACACTGCAGGACATAAACTTATGTCAGCATCTTTGTTTTGGACTACAAAAATTTATAGTTGCCCACACACTCCCATCCTAGGCTGAAGAACCAGGTGCTAAGCACCACCACGACCTGGAATTCATTGAGAGGGACTTTAAGCACCTTCAGTACATTAAGTGTACTTCCATCCCAATCTGTTCGCTGTTCTTGTACTTTCATTAATGCAAACCAATAATGCTTTGAAAAGCAGATAGTGCAATGACTGTATTTGTTTCCACACCACAACACTGGCCAAGGAGGAGCTGTTGTGATGCATAAGACCTGTAGCACTGCATAATAATCCAGGAACTATCATCTCATCATAAGGATGCATAAACTTAAATACTTCCCAGAAATACACTCCTGAGCTACTGAGTTGGTTCGGGGAAACAAAAGATGAAGAGAGATTTGGAGGTAGGCAGCCCTACATCTGGGAGCACAAAAACCTGGGAATTGGAAAATAACTCTGTCTCCAAATTGAGAAAGCATCATTCTTCTTGAATGTGAAGAAGGAACCCTTAAAATGCACTCATCACATTATCACCTCTATTTGAATGAATTCAGGAAAAAATGTAATATAGACACAATTTTGAAGGTTTATTAACTTCCAAGAATCACGAACTAAAGTCTTTGTCTCATTTTATATTCCTTTTCCCCTGAAGTTTCACTGTGATGCCTCTGCAGTGAAAAGCTGTATTTCTGTAAACAATATTGGGGTTGCGGCTGTTATCATTTCACACAAGACCCCTCTTGCAGAAAGAGCTTTGGAGAATATTGGACTATTTTTTTAAGCACCTTTGACAGTCTGCTGTGCTGAGTCGAAAGATTTCAAGGTACATTAACTTTAACAAAAGAATGTCCGTGCCATAAGCCCCCATTTCGTTTCAAAATAACGGTAGCTGTTTTAAAAACATATATATAACTTAACCCAACTCCTTTATTTATTATTATTATTTATTTAGAGGGTCCCTCAAGCAAATCCAGATAGAGGCTGATAGGATGGGATTTGCAGGAACAGGGAGAGTTTCAATTTTGCTTTGAATTCAACATAATTGAGACTGTGGCATTTGAAAATGTGCAGTCTGCAGATTAGATCATGTAGTTTCCCACCCATTACTGACTCTCCTCCTCACCGTGCACGATGTGCTCTGCCTCATACACACATTCTATTTCATTCTGCAGATAATCAGGGCAAACTTTAGAACCTCAGGAAAAGGCTTTTTCACAGCACACGAATTGCATCTTTAGTCTTTGCATGCCAGAGGATTCTTCAATTTGTTCCATGGAGATCTGTTTTCTATGTTATTCTGGCATTCTTCTAAGTATGTTTCCTCCTTGGGAAGAAGAAATTTCTATTATTGTGCTCTAAATCCATTACTCTGTTAACTCTGCAAAATAGTTAAGCTGGGTATGCTTAAAAACAGAAGGAAAAATAAAAATCAATACTTTGTGATCTTTCAGTAAATTGATGTGTTTTTATTTATTAGTATTAATAACTTCTTACCTCTTTAAACTTTACTGAAACACAAGTTTTGTTCCCCCTTGCTCTGAATTTCATACAAATTTATGACTTTGTGTACTGTTATTGACTCCCTGGGGCTTCACATATGTGCGGTAGTGAAGCTTCAGTAGTCTGCTGTTATACCACGACAGTTTTCAGCTTTTTAAATTGAACAAGTGTACTTGAGTCTATATCCAGAATGTTCCAAGAAGGAGGACCTGAAAATTGTGACATTTTAGAAGAATAAAAAAAAAAAAATATCTCAAATGAACTCTTTTTGCTAGCATTTTTCTATCCTCAGTCTCTCTTTGCTCCATATCATTGGATCATAAGGCATCATTCCCATTTTCCTGGAAATTGAGCAGACACTTACAGCAGTGTAAAGTGAGTGTAAAATGCCCCCAAATCAAAATAGCAGTTTTATACTCATTTTGCCTGGTTGAGCAAATATGATCACAGTTGTCTGATAGCCCAGACAGCCACCCACCATTCCTGCTCACATCAGCAACACTCTACCTTACCATGGACTTTAAGTAGCTTGTGGCTACATGTATATCATAAACAAAATGTGCAAGTGCTTATTTTCTGGTCTTGTGGTTAAATGGCCCGGTCTGTATACATCGAAACTTTCCAAATCAAAGTGGACATACTCAAACCACTTACTGAGCATTATTCTTTGGCTGTGCTAACTCGCAATCCACCACTAGAAATTTTGGAGAAGGTGCTAGTTGGCCAGACATTATAGTAAAAATGTAACACCAGAGAGAACAAGAGCCAAAGCTCTGGGATGTTTTCTGGTATTTTTTTACGAGTAAACTGAGTTTTGGTACTTCTAACTCTGTAAATAAGATTCCCCCCCCCCCTCCTTAATCAAAACAACCACCTCTACTAAGCCTCAGCTACTTCTCAGTCTTTGGTTTCTTACCTTTCACTATGTTGATCTTCTTTATGGTTGCTGTGGTCTTTTGTTTGTATCTTTTGCCTTATAATTTCCTGACTTAATTTCTGCTGTGGCCTAATTGATCAGAAAAGTCCAGTGTTACATACACCACATATTTAGCTAGTGGGTTATCTCAGGATATTCCTCTCAGGCTTTAAAAGTACTTTGCTTAACCTGCTCTACAAACAAAAATGTTTCCTTCCATGATCTATTTTATTTGTGCAGTTTAGTCTTCTCCCTAAATATTGACCCATGAACTGTCTTTTCCTGTTCATGTGAGGTTTTCTGTGTACATTTCTCTAGTAAAAATTGAATGGAAACAACAATAACCAATTAATGTCTCCTAAATGGCAAATTCCAAATTTGCTTCACCTGTCAGAAATAAAACACAAAAGAGTTAGGTATCAAAATAAGGTTAAATCTTTGCTGACTGTGCTGGGATTATTTATAATCTAAATTGATTCTCCACCAGCTGTCTCTTGCCATAAAGACATCCACCAATATTCACAGAGGAGAGTTCTCCTGCAGAGGTGGTACTTTGCAATACTAGCCTTGTAAATAGGGGTGAAAACCTAGCATTTATATACTTCCCCCTCCCCCCCCCCATGGCCCTCTTAACTCACAAACTCTAATGCAAACTACATTCTTAGTTAATATTAAAGCTCATATCTTCATATACAGAAGCTCAGATACATATTCTCATGGCGTACATTTACTTGACGGTTTATTTAAACTGCCTAATTCAAAAGACTGTACATAACCACATTCAAAGCAGGTTAGCAGAGTTAACCACACAACTTTGGTGTATGACTACACATAGGTGTATGACTAAATCTGCTTGAGATACAGCTCTAAAACCCAGATGTGGAATTTAATTACAGTAAGTCAGATAAGGGTTGGGACTAAAACAGAAAAATATCCTCCATCTAGATTCAAATTTGCCAACACAGCAACAGCAAATCTTTGTCAGGTCACATACTATTACATCCCAATTCTGTTTCCTCTTTTTTTCCCCATTTTTTAATACACTTCCCTCAAGTCTCTCAATTCCACTTCTTAAATACTTAGATGAGAACTGTCATCCAGCGGCAACGATGGCAGCAGGTCCTACAGTTGTAATGGAAACTTTTACTTATGTGCCCTTGACAACAGCAATGGATGTCATTTCTATCAGAAGTACCACAGGCTGTAAGCATATCATATGAATCATATGTGCCATTATTGCTGTAAACAGAAGCTAAAATCCAAAACTAATGCTTGTGAGTCACAACTGGGCAAGGAATGCTTGCTCAAAACCATGAAACTGATTTTTTTTCAGAGATCTTTTCTCCATATAACAACCTGATGTACAAAGTGCTGATTTTGGGGGTGTTCAAAGAACAGACCCACATCTAAAGGCTTCTGGTTTAGACTGGTCTCTAATTAAGAAGTGTCCTGAAGTGAACAAAGGGCCACACAGTAGGAAATATATGCTTGCAGACACCAATTCACACCTGTTAATGATTAGTTTGCAGACACTACCAGATGTGCTATTTATCTGATGATCAGAGTAATTGAAATGAATTGCTCTGAATCAGTCATGTGAAATTGTCCCAGTTAAGTAGATGTGCTGTTTCTATTCTGTTTTCTTATGGAAGATATGGAGCTGATCATTTTTTTTAACACTGCCTTTACTCTTTACATAGTGCTCCCACAAAGAGTCTGAGCTGCATGCTGTACCCTCCTCAAAAAAAAAAAAAAAAAAAAAGA
>VXBL01004959.1:200295-272754 GCA_013400195.1 Aramus guarauna
AAAAAAAAAAAAAAAAGAGTCAGTACAGCTGTACAGAAAGCTTTTTCAGTCTGACCATGGATAAGAGTTCACAAAGGCATTGGTTAGTGGTAAAAACAGGTCATGATTTTCATCACATGTCTAAATATCTGCAGTTCAATGGTTACAAGGTCAAAAAGAGAAACCCTGCACATGGAGGGTTGCAAACTTTTAGAACTCACTGCCGAAGGAATATAGTGGTAGCAGACAGTATCAGCATACCCCCCAAACATGAACAAGTGAAAAAACAACTTCATGTGAGCACAAAGCGAGAGTAAAGGGAACGGAGGCAGAGAGCAGCCAGGTTCATGCACTTTCCCTCTTTTTGGCACTGTTGGAGACAGGGGCACAGCACTGATTTCACCCAGAAGGGCTTCTCTCTTTCTGTGTTGTTTTCTTGGCTTGGCATGTTAACAAGTTTACTTCCTTTCCGAGAGACCTAAACCCAGCTATATTATCAGAACCTATGTGACTATGGAGACATGATCTGTGAAAGGACATGTAAGTAAATAGAAGGAAGACCATTTTGATTTTTCAGTTGTCTACACCTACAAGACAGACTGATCACAAATTCAGCATGTGTTTCATGCTTTAAAGTCCATAAGTCCTGAAATGAGGACCAGACAGGCTGAAGTATATGTATTATCTAGGCAAACATAAAAAGGATGTCATTAAATATAGTATAGACACAGTAGCATGGGTTTAAATTCTTTACTGTAGTGCAAAGTTTATTTTTATACTTTACTCCAAGTCTGGTGATGCCTTTGATTTAGGCTGTGGTCATTTTTTCTAGCTTTTTGCAATTTGATATTTTCCCTACTATCCAGATAATCTTTCACAGTTAGTGGCAGATTTAAGTTCCTTTATATCTCCAGCATAGCCTAAAGAGTACTGGTCCTGGTTTGCGAAGGAAAAAAAAAAAGAAAAAAGAAGAAATACCCCACAGAAAATCTAATCGGAGAGATCAGAGAACTGACACTAAGAACAGACCACAAACGGAGGCATTAAAAGGCTTTCAAGCTATGGTTTCCCATAGATTTTCTCAGGGACTTTGTGCAGATTGAAAGTTCTAGCTGCAGTCTTGGTAGTAATAACTTCTAGTTCAGTTTCCTGCAACCTCTTGCCAGAAATACTTGTCTGGTTCTATTTCTAGACTTACAACCCCACGTCTGCAATTGAATTTCCCTCAGGCTCGTGACCCCATGTCTTACATGAGGTCACAACACTTCATTTGGGAGGGTCACTGTTCCTATCTGAACAAGAACAAAGAAAGTTTGCTCTCAGTTTTGGTGCATTTTATCCCAGAATACTGCACCACCAGCACTATTTATATGTTACTTAATGATCTCCATTGTACTACTGGGAAGCTGAAGCTCACGTGACCTGTTTAAGCTGTTATGCAGCAAGAGCGTAAGCGGTGGAAGAAGAGCAGAAATTTCCTAGCTCCCTGTGCAGTGTGCTGTCCACTGGACCATGAGCAGTAGTTGGCAGATATAACTAACAGCGTTCAGCTTTCTGTTGGTGAAGGCTTATTAAAAATTCTAATGATTTGTGTTTTTGTCCCAGGTTATTTATCTTATTTTCTCTCTTTCTCTCTGAATGCTGGAAGGAGGTAGTCAGCATCATTACACCCCAGACAATTGAGTTGATTGCTTTTTTCATAATAGTGTTTGAGAACAGAGTTGTGCAATTTTCAGTAGGCGACAGAATAGACAGAAGAAAAAGCGAGTGCTTTAAATAGAATTACTACAATACTGCTTGCAAAATGTTCTTCATTAACCCTTAATAAACAGCCCATGCTCAGCTATTGGCATAAACTTATTCATTAAAGTTAGCAATTTTCCATCCCTAGGCTTTGCCACATGGATATTCCTGTCCTCCCTCATTCTGTGTTTCCCTTTCTTAATTAGACTATGGTAAGTTGTTCCTTGAGCTGTGCCTGTTTCTTATTTCTCACTGACACCTTTCTTTTTGCCTTCACTCACAAGAACATTATTTGGGTTTTATATATTTCCTTCTCCTCTTTCTTCTCCCATTTTTCTTTCTGTAGCATATGCCACCTATCTGTTCACAGGAGTATTAAAACTAGCGATAAGCTTTAAAAAGATATGCTTTTAAAACAGTCCACTCTCTTTTGATGAGGTAGGATAGAAACTCCAGTATTCCTCACAAACTTGCTTCCTGAATCCACCAGTTATACAGATTCCACAACTATCTTAGGCAGTTCACTCGCTATCCAATTAGTGTTGCCTTCAAAGAAATTTTCTTCATGTCAGATTTAAGTGTCTCTTGTTGCCACTGAAATCCATCACTTCCTGATATCTCAAGCAGGCAATAGAAACTAGCTCAAACTATTTGCAAACAAAACAAGCTAGGAACCTCTCTCTGTCCCCAAGGCCAAAGAGTGCTGCATGGATTATACCTGCGTGGCCAGAATTCTCTTGCTTCCCAAAATTAACTCCTCCAAATAAGCCATAGGAAATGGTCCATGGTTCATGCACACAACCAGATCATGTCCACAACCACACAAGGACTTGAGGTGTGTCCCAGCCAAAATTGTGCCGTGCACCAGGCTAAAAATTGAACACTGTGGGCAGCCAAGTCCCAGCGCTCAGCCTGTGCCCTGGTCCTGCATAGTTTACTCATATAGATGTGCCAGGAAAGAGCATGTTCTTGGGGAGCAGCAAGAGCAGATCTGCTCCAGGAAGGAGGCAGAGCTGGAAGCTGAGGACCGCCAGAGCAGAGGTAGCATCATCACTGACCAGGCACAGTCTCACAGCACTTAGCAGGACTGGACTGGTGATAGAAACAGGATCTAGGCCCAGGACCCATCCAGGGCGTGGGAGCAGAGCAACAGGAAGCCTGAAGACACAACTAGCTCTAAATTAATCTTACCCTAACACACAGGTAAGTGTGCTGCAGGGATTCATGCCTTTTACCTCTTGCCCCAGATATGCGATGTGACTGGAGCATGAAGACCACAAAGTGGTAGATGTTGCTGTGCTGTTTCTTATGCACATATTTATCTGCTATTTTGTCACCCTACATCCTGACCAGGCAGACTTGGTGTGTTTAAGTTACCTGTTATCTTCGCTGGAACACAGATCCTCTATTTGCGCTGCTTCTTCTTAACTGAAAGCAGGGCTCAGCTGACTCCTTTAGGCCAGTTACTACTCACTTTCCCATGAAAAAGAAATCTCCCATGGCTGTCTAGGGATTTTAAGCAAATTGCAGTATGTTACAATGAAACTTTCCCTTCCTTTACTAACATTTTTTTCCAGATTTTGAAATCGCTAGCCTTATTTCAAGAAGCATATAAACACAAATAATAATAAACCCTGCATATAATTTCCTTCTTGAGTTTCATCCACCTTCTTGGGCTGGAATCAAACCTTTTATGGATGTCTTCTTGCTTTGAAAGTCTGTTCATATTTATTTTCCACTCCTACACAACACTTGTTGTATGTCTTTGTGAAGTTTCCCTAGTTTATAACCCACCCCCCTTTTTCTTCAAACCCTTAGTATCTTTCTTCTGTGCCTGGTAATTTTCCATTCTCCAAATACTAGTCCTCTACAAAAAGTTAAAGGAGAATTGGTTCTCTTTTCCTTCAGAAATGTCAGTTGTATAACTATTGTCCAGTAAGTGTAACTGAAGTTGTCACTAAGCTCAATCTTTTGCAGTTGTATCAAGTTGATGAGAACAGGACAAGGTGCTGTAAGTGGACTGTGTACTAAGCCTGGAAGAAGCCTCAAAAATGTCACAATTTTATTAGTTCATATCATGATTAGAATTTGTAATTTGTCAGGAAATTTCTTAAATGTTACTGGACAGTGGGTGACATGGTACTATTTTGGTAATTCATTAGTGTTATGGAAGTGCGTTGCAGTTCATCCTAGAATCATCCAAATGGGCTCAGTACTGAAGCTGGCTCAGAGGCTCAGACACCCTGACCTTCTCTTCCACTGATGAGAAGGGCAGAGATCAGGCCCTGTGTCCTACATTATTCTCTCAGGACTCCTCATTACTTTGTGGTATACTCATTACTGTCATTACTGGCTATTTTCCCTTTCTCTAGCTACTTAAAATTATCTCTAAATAACCCTTCTTTCAAAATATCCCAAATCCAAGTGCGTAACAATACGAGAGTGATTTAAAATCATGACAATTTGA
Organism: Aramus guarauna; assembly: GCA_013400195.1. Classification (NCBI taxonomy): domain Eukaryota; kingdom Metazoa; phylum Chordata; class Aves; order Gruiformes; family Aramidae; genus Aramus; species Aramus guarauna. The sequence goes on from VXBL01004959.1 coordinate 204,485, forward strand.
CTAGAAGTATGGGAGGGAATGTACGACGAGATGGTACAATCAAAATCAAGGACCGTTTAGACTACTGCTCTTCCAATCTAAATACAATGTATTCCTATATGCTATATACATATTGTTAGGTTATGTGATAAAACTCATCTGCACACCCACAAAGGAATTCAGCGAGACAATGACAGGAGGAAGAGCCCAAATAATGCCCGTCACAGGGGCCATAAGCCCATCAAAGATTCATCTGCACAAGCCAGAGGAGCATGGGGGCACAATGGCAATCAGGAACCCAAACTGCAGACTCCCAGGGAATGTTCACCCTGTATGGGCCCCTCCCAGGGCTGCCCCAGCAGAGCCATCAGCCTCAGCGTCCAGGCATGATACCCATCACCACGGGTCATTTGAGCACCTCTCCAGATCACTTCTTGGACTATGGGATTTGCTGCCTAGGGCTGGGATGTATTATGGGATGCAGAAAAAAAGCAGTTCTGGATCATGCAGAACTTATTATGGGATTACACAAGTGTGCAAGCACTAGCGAAGATCCAGCTGTACTAGTCAGTGAGTAGGTAAAGTGGCCTAGGAGCCAGGGGGCTGAGTGCATCCCGAAGGGACAGCTCTGGGTGTGAGAGTGCCTGTGTATCTTTAGGAGTGAGAGCACAGGGGTGTCAGCTATGGGACCTGGGAAGTCCTGGGTAGCTGTGTGTGTGTGACACTGTATCAGCAACTGGAGAGGCTGTTTGCGTGGGTGCTTTGAGTGTGTGTCTGTGATCTGTCTGGCCGACCATGTGTTTATATGTATATATGTGTATATATATGTGTGTGTGTGTGCATACATTTGTATATCTGTATATATGTAATGTATATGCATGCTTTGCGTGCATGTGCCTGCTGGGAATAGTCTCACTACTGGTTGAATCTGGGGACATGGAACAGCAGCAGCCTAAACTATCTTGGGCGGTTGGGTCTGGCATGATATATTTTCCTTCAACACGTGCTTATGTGTATATATATGTATCATTTATACATACTCATACTTTTTCTCTGTGCAGGAATGTGAGTTTTGGAGAGGCAAATGGCTCATAAGAATCAATTGTCCCTGGAATGAACTGGTAATGGTTGTGTTGTGTGATGTCTGCATGCCAGATGAGGTTGAGGGGCTGAGGATTAGGATCATATATTCTAGGCTCATAACCTCTTGTTAGTACCATTATGTCAGTGTCTTGTCACAGTAACAGAAAGAGTTGAACAAGGAAGCAATCTTCATTTCATCTTTGCTTTTTCATAATATTTTAAGGTCTTCATTTTTTCTTTTACTAGCCATATTGTGCTTTTTGCCATATTTCTGCAACCACAAGAACTGGAGTATATGCATATTTTAATGTACACTGAGCTTCTCCCATAATCTCATAACTCCAGGAGGATTTAACATAATTCTCAGTGATTATTTCCAGCGCCTGTCTTCACAGGTGGTCATTGATTTCCTGAGCTTCAGCAGAGTGAAATTGAGGTCTAGCCTACACTAGTAAAAGGTTTACTGGAATAGATATATCTCTCAGTACAGCTAATACCGGCAAGCACTCTATTATGGATGCAGTTCTATTGTGGGGGAGAAAAGTAAAAGGTTTTCATCTAGCTTTTTTCTTGGGAACTGCAACACTGTTAGGCTTTTTTCTAGCATTGAGATGTTATTCAAAATTTCACCCCTAAATGATATCGGTAAGTCTCAGTCATAAATCTGGCTTGATTTTTCTCAGTTTCTCTGTTCCCCATATGGAGCTAGAAAACAGCAATGAGAGCTGACAAGTCAGCTTTAAATCTGCAGAAAGCAAGGCAGCAATGTTCTTTGCTTCCCTTCAGAGAAGACAAGCAGAACAGTGATTTACCCTTGGCCTGAGTGTGGAAAGCTTTCTCCAAATGCATGCCACCAGGCACCCCTGGACTTTAAACAGAAATTTATGGCTTATGTACCTTGGGAAGTTGGGCAGACCTCTCAAGTGTCTTTTTTTTGTCACTGAGACAGCAGTGTGACAGGTAACATGACAAGGGCACAGTGGGTGATGTGAGACAGGAGGAACTACCACTCAAGACTGCATCTGAAGAGTTGAGCCCCTTGGAGGAGAGGATCCTGTCATCTGGCAGAAGGACCAGCAGCAGCACAGCCCTGTGACCTTTCCAGCTCCATATTTCCACACAGAAAGCATCAAGAAGGACAGAACTGCACAACCTCAGGAACCTTGACATGGTTTATTAGTGTACAGCATGCTAAAGTGTAAATTTAAAGCGCAGTAACTATTTCTGCCACGCTCCCTATGTGGACATTGGTAGAAAGAAGTGTTGTCAAGATGAAGACAAGAGCTCTAGCTAAGCAAAGTAGTTCATATTTGGTTGATTATTGATCCCAACCCTTAGCATGCACTTGCCTGTGGTAGCTTCTGACTTGTTCTGGACACAAATGACTGGTATAGGTAAGCCTGGTCCTAATGTTATATGTAATTTATTCTACTATGGTTTAAATAAAGAATTGTTATATGTATTAGGAGATGTGAAAATGGCAAGTACATAAGGTTTATCCTTACATAAGCATTCAGGGCAAAACTGCCCTCGGAAATAATTAAGAATGCCATGCAGAAACCACATTGGGAGAGTTATTAAGGGTATTGTGTGGATTAAATGCCTCTTCTTTGTCTGAGCCATTCGATCTTTCTGTAGTGCAAAACAGCTACACAACAGGATAGTTAATGATTTGGGTCTACATAAAATCTCGGGCTCATAGCTCACTGAGTCTGTGGGGAAGAAAAGCTGGGGAAAGCATACTAGAGGGGCTGGCATTGCTCCTGGATGCAGAATGTACCTGAGCTAGCTTTTAATCCTGTTGCTTGGCAGGACATCTGTGACCACGGAGCACACAGAATGGGTTCACTGTACTTGTACTGATTTTTTTGTGTCAAGTCGGAAGTCCACGTTACAGATGTAATGCTTACAATTGCAAACTAGTTCTAATATATCTGCACAAGCTACGCCGTATCTCAGCTGCAGTTCTGGAGAGCCTGCAAGATGCTATCTTTTAGGTTAGGGCGATTGTGAACTGCTAGAGGGTTTTGTTTTATTTTCAATGTTCTTTTGTTTTTCTGAGCAGATACGTATGTACGTCTACCATTTAAAGAATCAGAATCCTTGTAAAACTTTTAAGTTAAAAAGTGACACTGAGAACAGACCTAACTCTGTGATAACGCTTTCTCTTTAAAATAAAAAAATCAGCCTGGAAATCTGTAAAACCTGCCTGCACTTGTCACCATGCCAATGGTTCTCAAATATTTTGTTTTGACCAATGAAGAACACAGAGTACACATAAAGCATGAACTAAAACCACAATATGACAGGTAAAGAGAAAAATGCTATGCCTTTTGGTAGACCATTTGCTGTGATTTTTTTTTCCACCAATACTTTTGCATGGACCTCAGTTGGGAAATTCACTGCATTATACTGTACTCGAGTTTATTTTTTAATAAAAGATAGAAACAAGGTTCTATAGTACTACATCCGTTAAGTGTCTAATGAAAAATCAATAGAAACTGGGTACCTTATTCCAATAATTGCTTTTAGAAATTCTACCCAAGGGATATTTGTGAGAGGTAGGCTTAGTGTCTTAATTCCCACAAAGTCTGTAATTCCAGCCCATTTCTTCTTGTTTGGTATTCATTGCAATACCTATAAAAAACTTAGTAAAGTGTGCTCATAAAAATTTAGTGAAGTTTTATAAGCATTACAGTAAATACAACTCAAGAAGAATCTATGGACCATTTCTCATACGTAACAGTAGACACCAAGAAAAAGCACAGATAGCCGGGTGTAAATAAATAGCATTCTTCAGCACACACACTAAGCAGCATTATGTTTGTTATAGTACTGTATATTCACTGGATATATGGAGTTGATTCTGCTCTTATTTGCACTACAGTAAACAAACAGTTTACTTAACTGAGTGCGGGTTGAGGGTTTTACATCCTTTTGAGTTCCTGTGTGTGAAAAGAAGAACCCATTCCTTGATGTATATTTTCATTTTCTGAAATTAAATAGATTTTTACAAAATAAAAGCAATAAAAATTTCCATCCATAGAATCAATATCTCTACATCTGAAGTCATATAGCTATTAAATTAAACAAAAGAATTTTTAGGACAGAATCGATAAGCAAAAAAATATGCAGTGGCAAATTGGCTTTTGTTCTTATCAACAAAGAAACATAACCTGAGATTTTTTTGCCTTGCCCTATTAAAATTTCTTCACACAGATTGCAAGCAGTAGAATGGTTTTTAGATGTTTTACTTCTGAGCAGTCAGTGATGAAAAGCAAGGTACTTATAGTTCCTTTCTGTTAATTGTAGGCCCTGTCCAGAGTTTCCTACATTATATAAAGTATTCCTCTGCTCCTCTTGTACTTTTTCAGAACACTGTTGTTTCAATCTTCAAACTAGATTTTGACTCTATGCTCAAGAAAGCAAAATAGTTGTTGAGGGGAATGTATACATAATCTTCAATTCATTTTGTCAATCAGTTTATTATATTTCAGTTTTTCTCTGGGCAGCACAGACAATATTACAGAATCACAGAATCACAGATTGGTAGGGGTTGGAAGGGACCTCTGGACATCATCTAGTCCAACCCCCCTCCTAAAGCAGGATCACCTAGAGCAGGTTGCACAGCTGTCCTGGCTCTGGCTGGGATAGGCTTAATGTCACCAGGAGCCAGGCCAGGTGAGCCAGGCTGGCGGGGGGCTATTCCATACCCTGTGACGCCATGCTCACCATAACAGGGGGCTGGTTAGAGAGGGGTGGGCTTGGGGGGGCTCCGGAACGGGCTGAGGGTCCAGTCAGTCGTTTGGATCAGTAAACTGTTTTCTGTTACCACTCATTGTGTATATGTTATCAGTACTGTTGTTGATTGTTTCCCTCTCCCCTGCCATCCCAGTAAACTGTCCTTACCGCAACCCACCAGGCTTTTGCCTTTGTTTGTCCGGTCTCCTCCCCAGCCCGCCGGGGGAGGGGTGAGCGAGCGGCCACGTGGTGCTCGGCTGGGCCTAAACCACGTCAACAGCATCACATCCAGGCGGGTTTTGAATATCCCCAGAGAAGGAGACTCCACAACCTCTCTGGGCAGCCTGTCCCAGTGCTCGGTCACCCTTAGAGTGAAGAAGTTTTCCCTCATATTGAGATGGAACTTCCTGTGTTCCAGTTTGTGCCTGTTGCCCCTTCTCCTGTCACTGGGCACCACTGAAAAGAGTTTGGCCCCATCCGGCCCTTTAGATACTTATAAGCATGAACACTTAAATAACATATACAAAAGCAGGGGGCTAAAAGTCCATGCAAAAATTCATAAGGGATATTCAATCTGAATGCCGAAAAGCAGTGTTATGCAAAGACAACTTTTATACACTGTTGAGAACCATTATGCAACCTACTTGAAATGTGAAAGTTTTATTTTTTGCTAAACCTACAAAATCTGCAAAACTTCTCAAGTTTAATTTAAAGTCCTAATTCTTAAAACTGTCATGGCTCAGCAACAGGCGTGTGGACCAGGAGCCAGCAGCGGTGGGGCTTCCCACGTGGACGACAGGGAAGGACCTCACAGCCAGGTCCCACCAGTGAGGGAGCAGGGCAGGCCGGGGACAGCCGGGAACAGCTCCAGCCCCACACATTGGGCACCTCCCTGGGGTCAGGGATAATTGTATACATTGAAGTATTCCACCCCCAACTGATGATAATCACTGGGGAAGTGCTGCTGCCATTGGGAATAACTTAGAGGAGGGTCTGTGAAACAGCTATGTAACAAAAACCATATCTAAGGGTGAATTTTCAATGAACTACCTACAAAAGCTGCTAAAATAGCATGTCTGTACAATACATTGTGGTCTATTGAAAAGATACCTGAGCCAGCCATACATGGGCTTGCTTTAAATAACAGAAGTAATCTAGCCTAAGGAGTGATAAGCTTAGTCAGGTTAAGAAATTGGATAAATTAGCTCATTGCGAGCAACCCAGGGTGCTACATGGCCAATGCCTGTACCTGAGATATTTTACACTGCTCTAGCTCGGATATCTTAGCAGTCCACTGCAGTATTATTTGTTTGTTTAGCTTCAAGTAGGCAGGAAGGTGTTTTTATACACTTAAAGTTCAGAAGGTACGTAAGTTTTTTAAGTCTTTGCAGGGCATGGACTGCCACTGGGCAGGTGTCTTCCTTCCAACACTCAGAACACCAAAAGGGCACTTTAATGAATTTGCATGTGTCGAGGCTTGTGCACCTTCTCATTTAAAAAAAAAAAAAAAAGAAAAAAAGAAAAGGAATTCTCTGTGGGATTCATTTGAGTTTCATGATAAATTGCTGGTCATAAACTCAGAGCTGCTCAAGCTTTCTCCTGATTTTATTTTTGCTAAGAACTCTAAAATAATTTTGCTGTACCAAGTTATTCAAATTTAGAACATAATAGAAGCATAAGCTCTTATCCAGCAGCAGCCATATCTGCCTGCATTAAAATATCTAACACTATTTGCTCAATCTCCAATTTACATTTATCTACTCAAACACAAGAAAGGTCTGCAGGCTAAAAAAGAGAAAAGCATTCCACGGCTCCGACATGCAGAGCACACAGACAGAACGGAGTCCTTTTCCTGTAATGCTCTGCATTTGTCTACTAATGATTCTGACAAAACCAAATATAACCCAGCCCAGGACTTTAAAAGCTGATTTGAATAAATTTAAAGTAGGCATGGGATGGATACTTATTATTATTCATAGCTCCATTAGACGTTCCTTTGCCTCTCTATGTTCCATTTTTAGAAGAACTAAGATTCAAACTACATATTTTTGCCATGAGTGTTAGCATTTGAGAAGTTATTTATGCTAACCATAGTCATTGTCTCAAGAGTACTGCATTGATAGTGACATTTCCCCAAAGCCTCATGCCACACAGGCCTAGATGTGTCCTTGCAGCCAAGGTGGCTAACGGCATCCTGCGCTGCCTGAGAAGGAGTGTTGGCAGGTCAAGGGAGGTGATCCCTCCTCTCTACTCAGCACCAGTGAGGCCACACCTGGAGTGCTATGTCCAGTTATGGGCTCCTCAGTACAAGAGAGACGTGGACATACTGGACAGAGTCCAATGAAGGACCACTGAGATGATTAAGAAACTGAAACATCTCCCGAGAGGAAAGGCTGAGAATGCTGGGATGTTCAGCCTGGAGAAGAGAAGGCTCGTGGTGGGTCTCATCAATGTATATAAAAAACTGAAGGGAGGGTGCAAAGAAGATGCAGCCAGGCTTTTTCCATCGGTGCCCAGTGACAAGAGCAGAGGCAATAGGCACAAGCTGAAACACGGGAGGTTTTCTCTGAACATCAGAAGTTGATCCTCATAGAGACATTGAAAGTAAGTCAACTTTTCACCTCAGAAATGTAACAGAGCTCGCTATAAATTCATATATAATCTTATCATTGTAAATAAATAACATTTACATGCAGATTATTCAGATTTATCTCAGGTGCATTCCATAACTGATAACACAGTAATACAGTATGTTTTGCCCTTCCATCAGGTCCACAGAAAAAAAACCCAAACAAACAGGAATTAAACCCAAACTCCAGGACTGCTGTTCAGTGCCATGGCTGTAAGAGTATTCTTCATACAAGTTCTCTGCCAAAACCTCTAGAAGCAGTTCCACTCTGATTTTGGACTTGTCTTAATCACTATTACATGCTTTTTCTGCCCTGATGACACACTACGGAAAGATTGTCTCATTTTCTTTTCATGAAAGGTCATTGGAAATATGTTGTTCTGTTGTTCATTATGATTAATTGGGTTAATTGGTAGCAGATCAAATTGGTTCCTGATGTCAGCATGATATCATTTTATTAGGGAATTTTGAAACACTGCAATTGGCAAGTCTCTGATTGCAATGTAAGGGTTAAAGGCATTTCTTTCCTCTGATGTATTCAGAATATCTCATTACAATTCAGTAGGAGGCTGACCTCTGGTTTAAGGCTAAAAATGTGTTTTACTGTCTGATTGGGTTTTATATAAAGTTCCACATAATTCTAGTTAAACCACAATTTGTAATGCTATGGCAAATTATCATTCAATTAGACTTAACTCTCATTGAAATACCCATACATAGGAGATATTGGCGATTCAAGAAGGAAGCTGCACAGGATATGGATCATGTTCTCTTTATAAACACAGATGGACATTTCATTACAAATCCATAAGATATAAGTGATGCCTGAAACAATTATTTTAATATAGTTAATTCCCAAAAGCCTTAGCTAGAAATAAATGCTTGTCAGTGTGCCAGGTTATGTCACCTTTATGAACATTGAGCACTGACTTGGTTCCTGAATTAGGAAAGAATAAGTTTTTGCTTAGTTACCCAAGTAGGCCTACTTAATGAAAGGAAAGTACTCTTAGTCTAAATCTTAAGTATGCTTTAGAGGCCTTGGGTCATGATCCCTTGGGATTATCACAGAACTCAGGTCTTTACTTCATAGAGATCACCTTTGACTTCAATGTTTATATGGTTAATGCTAAAAGCATGGAAATGGCTTGTTCTTTCCTTAGAAAATTCATGAGTAAAATATAAATATAAGCTGACATCAACAACTCGCTTAATGTCATGGCAATTAACCTCAATCATTTCTAATTCAGTTCAGTCATTTTTGGGGGATATTAAGTCTACTCCTCTATGGAAGCTACCAGTTCTGTCTTCTCTTTTAATTTAGTTTGTTCTGATGCATATATGTACACAGTCCTTGGAGACATTTTTAGCTTTATCATTTTGGAAATAAAGATGTGTTTATTAATATTATTTTTTTTTTAAATTACTTGTCAGCTTTAACTGAACTAGATGCATTACAGGATACAATAAAATGTCTTTATTTTTGTTAAATTCCTGCTTTTAGGCCCATCATTAAAAGATGTTATCTGCTTAAAACTGGTTTCCTTTATCAATGAAAGGTTAATAATGTAAGTTGGCTTAGAATTGTATGAAAAACAGGAAAGAGGGTTTAGTTAGGCCATTTTATCTGTCTGATGTGCTATTGACTTCAGCTGATATTCTCTGCGGGATGCATGCAACAAGCTATTGTATGTGTTGAAAATTAGGTCATGTGTAAATTTTGGCTTGTCTTCCTTGAAGACATGGCATTCCTATCTTCAAGCTGCAATTATTGTTTTCTAAGGAAAGTAAATGTTATTTTACTGTTGCAAAAGATTTTATTTTAAAATTAATTCCTGAAAAGTCCAACTCAGAGTTTTAACTATAACAGAATGGAAGTCATGGTACTGGGAGTTAATAAGAAGGATAAAGATGGAGTTCTATTTACCAAACCTGGAAAAGATGTCACCAAAAACCTTGAGAAAAAGCACACAGTGTTGTTCTATATATGAAGGACATTAATACTAGTTATTCACTTCTGTCTCACAGTGTTATATATATATATTAAATTACTTTAGAGCTTTGGATGGATATGAATGTGAATATTATAGCAGTCAGTAAAGCAAGTGAACCATGTTTGGTATTTGTGGAAGCTGTGGAAGTTTTCTACTACCTATGAGCAGGCCAGATCTATATGCAAAATTTAGTACACTTTCAGTCTCGTTATTAGTCTGTAGATTTTCAGTAGGAAGGCACCATTTAGGCGAGTTTGTCTTGACCTCCTGCATATGGCAGGCTAAAGACTTTCACCTACACATTTTAACTACTGTTTAAGAAATAATACTGCTGAGAAAGCCTTTGAACTTTATTCCAGGTGTGTAGGCATCAGTAAGATGAAATTCTACAAGTTAACTCAAAAAAATTGATTATTAGATTTAAACTGAAGAAGTCAACCATCTCCACATCTGAAAGTTTTAATAGATCTCTCTATATCCTTTGTGATCAAAATGACAAAAAAATCATCCAGACAGTTAGTAGTTGAAAACTGGTGATAACCGTACAGGTGAGCCTACAGATGTCCAAACCGGAACAGTTCCTGCTGATACCTAAAGTGGCTTTACAGTAAGTAGAGTTTGTTCAGGTCTGTCAGGACCATATACATTCCAGGTGTAATTTAAATTAACACTAATTCAATAATTTCAGAGAGAATATCTAATTAATAAGAAATAATCATCATTTGTGTTGTACGCAGAATATTATCCAACTGAATTTAGAGCTGTACTGAATAAAATAAAACAATGGGGGTTTTTACACTCATACTTTTGCAGGTTATCTAGTAAAGCAACCACACAGAGGTCTTTTCCTAACTGTAAGAAACTATTGCCTTTTTATTACAATGTAAAAAGTAATATCTTCAAGGTCTGCTATACAGCATAGTCCCAGTTTAGATGGTGTTCATTTTTGCAAACTGTCTGAAACAGTCTCTTTATTCAACTCAGTTGCCAACAAAGGTTTCAGCTCTCCATCACCCTAGCTGGAACATATTCCAGCCAGCACCCAGTAGGTCACCTTCTCTCCTTCTCATCTTCCCATAGCTTTCAGTTCCTATATATACAGACAATATTTAAATTCCTTTCCTAATGTAATCATATTTTTATCATAGACAGATAAAAGTATATTAATTTGTTTCCATAATTTAGACTGCAGACATTTCGTGTGTGTGTGTGGAACAACCAAAAAACCATCAAACAAACCAAACAGACCACTGTTGGCATAAATGTAAGGTGAAAAATTGATGAGCGTGGCAAGGAACTCAAGGAAATCTAATTTTTCATTAACATTCATAATGCAGCATCACTAGCAATATACTGCAGCCTGAAGGACTAAAACTGAAGTTAGCACTGTTTACGTCCTGCCCTGGGGGCTCAGAATAGGATCAGACTCCCTGTACACCAGTGCTTATATCTACGGGGGGGGGCAAGGAGGGAGAATTACCCCTATGTTAATGAACTCTTTTTTTACCAGTTATATCCTAAGTTTATTATAGACAGTCTAAAAATCTTGTTGAGGTTTTTTGCTAGCCATGGGTGAGAAAAACACTTTGGATTTATTGTGTGTTGTAGTCATGATTCATCAGTTAGTATTAACATGAAAAATATCTTTATGAGATGTAGAAATGCCATACAGACAGGATGAGAATGAGGATTCATTAATGTATCTAACTGAAGGAACTGGATGGTAAAAAAAAAACCTTTGCGATTTGTCAAGTCATAAAGAATTGTGTTCAAAACAAGACAAAAAATCCTGGTGAAAACTGCCCTGCGTTTTGATGGTGTAACAGGTCCCTCACTAAAAGCGTAGTTTGATGACAGGGCCTTGATGTATGGGCACAGGATGAAACCAGAGGTCCCAGGGCTGTTAACTCCCTAATAATCGAGTACTGGTCATTCAAACAATGAAATAAGATGCAACTTCGAGAACTGTGTAAAATTGATTTAAGGAAAACAAAAAAAACATATGCCAGCTAATCTTACTAACCTTCAGTTTTTCACACTTATTTCTTCTTGAACTACCTATCAGTCAGCACACCCTATTCCCAGAATAAAGGTGGCTAACCATAAGAGGTGGCACAAATTCTCTGAGCACAGTCTGGACTCCACTTTATGAATAAACCCCCCAGAACCTTAAAATAGCAAATTAGTAGTAAAAATAGTACATAAAAATGATGATGGAACAACATGTTTATGTGCATCAGTCCAAAATGCTGGGATGCCCTGTATGTTAGTACTTTTTCTATTGTAGTTACAGTGGAAATAAAACTGTACGGGGTCAAAATTTGTACACCACACTCCATTTTACTATACACAGAAAAGCTATTTTGCAGAGTTGGCTTTTCTTGGTAAATTTTCTAAACTGCTCTTTCTCTTTGGCATTATTATTATTAGAGCTTTTTGCTTCTGACAACTATATTTCTTTAATCATACCTTTCAGATCAACTTTTCAAGAAAAAAAAAAAAAGCATTGAGTCTATTTTAAATTTTCACATCTGGATGCACATGTCACACCACAATATGGTGTTCTGAAGTGTATGACACCTTCAGCACAAACACACATATTGTGTTTGTCTTAAAGCTACCCAAATTAGCAGTCATCCATCCATCTATATACCCTACTTTTTATAGGGCAGGGACTCTCTTACACTTAATTATCCACATGGTAGAGTGGGCAAACTTGGCTTCTGCAGGCTGGTAGTGTTTGGTATGTCATCTGAAAATGATGCTTAGGATCTGGGAGAAGGTGTATGGAAAAAGGGAAAGTGAATCTGTTGCTGTGATAATCAATTTTATTAACTTACTTTGCACTCAGAGGAACACCCACATTTTTTGAAATAATCTTTTCTGCCAAAATCTTTTATTTGCATCCCTCAGGAGACATTGTAAAACAGCGTTCTGTGTCAGAATTGAACAGCAGCGATTGACTGTGATATTTGTAGGGTTCATCCACTCTAGATACCTCTCCAGGGAGAAATCCTGTCTTCCTTTCCCCTAGACAGATTGTTATAAGTTAGATCTCCTGGGGATTTCTTTGATTTATGTGGAAGGAAGTTTCAATATAAGCAGTCTAGAATTAGGAGGATTAGTAAAAAAAATCACATCTTATTGGTACCTCCTTTTTGAAGTGCTAAATGTACTTGGATCTTAAAACAAGATATGGTACTGCCTTTTCCAGGTATTACAATATTCTTAGTGCAGTTTAGGATAAATCACCAGGATTTAGCAAACACTATATGAATTTGTGTATATAAAGTCATGCCTGGTAAACTTTCTAGTTGTAAAGCTCACTACTGGAATTTGTACTCCTTTAATTTAAGAGTTCTGAAACATGGCAATGAAAACATAGATAACACAAATATTTTCAAAGTAAACATTGTCAGGTCATCTGTTCCAGGACCAGTACCAAATGCTTCAAGAAGATGGTATAAAGTATCCATTTAATGGAGTAATCACACCCTGGAGGTTATACTCTACTAATTACTAATTAGTGTGTTCGTACTCAAAACATCAGGCCTCATGTTAACCAAATTCCTTTACTCTTTGCTGTATGACAAGAATCTTTGCAAACCTTTTAGAAATGTCTTTCAAAATTGTTCCCTGTCCCCTTTTCTTATATTACAGGTGTAGAGGAACATCTGGCTTACTCATATTCTTTTCCCTATCTCTGCCTCATACTGTTTTTTTATGTGTCCAAAATAACGTTCCTGAATGTCCAATGCAAATTAAATTTATAATCGTCACAGTGCTTTTTTACATGAAGGACATTCCAAAACTGCACCCACTTTTATTGTACCTTTTAAAATTTCAACTACATCTTAAATAATTAGTGGGAAAGGAGAGTTAAATATTGAGCTATATGTAAAGACATATGAATCTGTGCTCTGCGTTGGCTTTGTGTGTTACTAATAGAACAGCATGTGCTGTACTGCATAAGGCACCTGAGCAAGTGATGCTCTTGAAATTAACTTCATGTATGAAGGAAACATTTGTGGTTTTAGGCGAAAGCTTGCAATATGATCTGCCTTCTAAATACGGTAAAGTAAAACCAAGGGAATGTCTGTTACTTTAAAAAGATTTGCCCTTTGAGGTTTTAAAATCCTTTGAACCTGCAGAGAGATGTTGAAGGAACCCTCTGAAAGTTGTAATGACAGAGACTGATACAACTGTACTTCTCTGTAACCTTTTGATATATTGTAAGCTTCATGCAACTTCATGGAGTTATACATGATTTATGTTACATGGTACAGTATTTTATAAAAAATCAAAATATACCTAAACTCTGGTCACCATCAAAAATTAATACATTAAAAAATGATTAAAAAAAAGAAGTTTGACACATGACAACATGACATACTGTGATATATCATGAGGTGACCTAAAAGTCAGCTAGTTATACCACTGTTTTCAAGAACAGACCCCATAAATTAAATCTTCACTGGGTCAAGGCTACGCCAGTCTGTTACCTTTCCTGTAAAATGAATGGTTTCACAGGGAACTATTCCCATTCTTACCTTGACAGTCACTGTTTCAGTGCTGAAAATCCACAACAATGACAGACGATTTCTAAGAAGTATTACAGAGATAATGTTTCCTCCCATGGTGAGACATCATCATGTTAAACTCTTTAGTGCTACTGTGATTAAGTGAACATAATATCTTGCATAGTCCATGACCTTATCTCTCTTCAGTTTCTAGTGGCAGAGGAAAGATGTATTTTTAATCATGTGTTTTAAACCTGATATCTAAACATTTGTGTTCTCCATTTCACAGTGTCAGGGAGCTAGCTCCCACTTCAGTATGTCACAGCATATCCCTTTAAAGTAGATAAAAGACTTAAACTGCAAAATTCAGACCCAGACCCAGGTTTCAAAAAAACCTCAGATTTTGTTCACAGTTGGAAAAGATCATTAAATGTCTGAGGAAACAAAATTCACAGCTGGATTCAGGTTCTGATCCAAACAATTACCTTCTCTTTCCCCATTCACCCAAAGTCAATGTACATTTCTGTGCAAATATTTCTCTCCATTACCTTCTCTGTAACAGTGATGCCAAGCTGAAGGTTCTTCCACATTCCAATATGTGTGCAGTCTATTCAAGTTTACTGTGTCTACAAATGTAATGAACTCATTGTAATTTTTATTCTATCATTTAAGTCATTAATGAACACGTTAAATAACACCACTAGATCTATGGCAGATTCTTGGTAACTTTATTCGATTTATCAGAGCAGTTTGGCAAATGAAAGATTGGAAACAGTTGTGTGAATACATTTTTCCTACCAGTTTTGTACCGTCCTTATAGTATTTGTACCATCCTATTATGCACACAATGCTTCTCTGGCCTGTTTATGGCAAAGCCATCACATACAATACCAGAAGTCTCCCTGAAGTTAAAGCATTTGCAGTGTACTCTTTGACAACCCACTGGGCTATTTATCATATTACAAGAGGAAATTAAGTTAATTTAATATGATTTTTTTTTTTTAAATCCATGTTGTCTGTTACTTAGCATCCCATTATTATCTAGGTGCTCACAGTTTGATTATTTGTTCCATTTGTTTTATCCCAGGGCTGAACTGAAGTAGACTGGTCTTTAAATCTCTAACTCTTACTTTTGTCTGCTTTTGAAGACAGATTTGTTAGCACATTCTGCAGAAGTCATTTTAACTTTCAACCATTAGTAAACAGAGTAAAATTTCTTAGTAAATATGCAAGAAAAAAATCAGCTGCAGTACATACAATTAGTAGTAGTAGTAGTAGCAGTAGTAGTAGTAGAAATAGTAGTAGTAATATTGAGTGTAGGCCAAAATTAAAATAAGAAATGTGAGTGAAGGTGCCTTCTCCATCTTCTGCCAAATGCACTGAGGAGATCTGTGCTAAATTACATTGAAATTTGTTTTGAACGAAGGCAGGAGGAAAAAATATTCTGAAAATAAAAACATGTATCTACTAATATGCTGTTTTGAAGTGGGCATGCTTTAATTTAATTTTTTTTAATATATACACTTTTCCATCATTACCTTAAATAAGTCAAATATTAAAACATAGTGGTTTTCCAAAGTATTTTGCAAAATATTTAACTTTATTTCTAAGTTGTCAAGAAATAAATTAAACTAAATTTTGATATCACCGAATCCCATTAAAAAGTCTTATCTTTTTTCTATTCAGCTCTACTTTCTTCTTAGCAAAAGCAGTTTAAGCTACTTTTCCAGTCTCAATGTTATTACTATCAAAGTAATAAGAAAGTAAAGTGTTTGAAAGTTGTCATCGGATCTAAAGGATAGACACAAGTTACGAAAAACAGCTAGTACACCTGAGGTATTGCAGTTTGTTTGATCTGTCAAAGGCTGCACAAAGTAGACTAAAAACAAGCCAGAGTCAATATAGGAGCTCAAGACCTCTCTCTGGAATTTTACTTGTCTGGGCCTGATCTTGCAATCAATCAGAAAATACTTTTTTACTTGCAGGAAGCCAAAACTTAATGTTTTGGTTTTTACACAGTTATAGGGACACTTGACTACAGGAATGTTTGGCAGGTGGCCAAGAAAAACTAAAGACATTATAAAAGGCTAGGAAAAGTGAATGACAAATTATTGAAATGTTGAGGTGGGGTATGGAAAAAAAATAATTATTTTTGGCATGCAAACAGCAAATTAATTTTTACATGAAGAGATGAGAAAGATTCCCCCTGAAATGTAATTGCCTGTATCTAAGTAAATGAAAGGGCTCATGATAGCTAATAGCTGATGACACAACTTTAAAACGGGGATGGCCAGGCTTTCAAAGAGAAAAACAGGAACGCTAGGCCTGAAGAATTGCATTCATCAGCAATAAGAGGACAATGAGACACAGAAGGACACAGAAAGGCCAAAAAGACAGAAAAAGAGGTTGTTCTCCATTGCAATTCACTATTTACTTTGTATTGCCTTTATACCTTCCTCAAGTCTTGCCTCCTCCATCTTCTCCCTACTTCATTCTTTCCTATCACAAAATGCCCTCTATAACTGAATAGCAAAAGAAAGGATGTAATCCAGATGCAATTTTTATAGGAAACGCTCTGGTGTGATTGGGATAAAGTAATAATGGAAATTAGATCATTTGGTGGCTGTTTGAGCTCTGTTTGCAATTAAAAGCATCACTGTGCCAGCTCAGAGGCAGCTACACTACGGTCTAGATTACCTTGCTTTGCTATATGTGCTCTTACGGGAGGAGAACTGGTAGCTAAGGAAGGAACTGTGCCCCACTCTCCCCATATGGTTAACAGAAAAAAAGCAAAAGTCCAGAGTCATTCAGCCCACTGAAAATCTGAATTTCTTCTGTCTTCCTCCTTCTGTGTTCCTTCGCTCATTGTGCGGATCTCAGCCAGCCAGACCTCCCAAAGAGTAGGATCTTCAAGAAATGCGACAAGTGGCTTTAAGACGTGTCCAGAGGAAGAACATTTTCTGAATGTGGGACAGCAGTTCTGAACGAATGACAAGGCTCACCCGACGTAAATTAACCACTGCCTTCAGTGGTGAGTGGGAATGGGATAAATCGTAGCCCAACATTGAAAGGAAGAGTGGAAGAGTTTTTATTTTAGTCAAAAAACTGAGGGTCAAATCAAATCAGTAAACAATTGAAAAGATGAATCTTACAGTTTATTGTTAATTCCAGTAATCAATATAAATCTAAAATTTTAAGAGTCGCTTATACTTCCTTAAAATATTTTTCCATAGGCCTCATGTAAGGTAGAACTTTAATTTCAGAAATTGAGATGTTAATCATCCTTAGCTCTGAAGTAATAATTATGCAGTTATCACAAAATTTTTGTAGTCTTCAGGGAAAAAGGAGTTTAACAGCTATGCTATAAGCATTGCTTGCTCCCTTCTGATTTACATGACACCTGAATAAAAATAGAAGAGATTGAAAATTCACGGGAAATATAATGTGATACAATAGATAGGTCTTTGGTCTTACAGTCCCAACCCTGAGTCATTTCTTGTTTTGCCTCTAGTCTGCTCCTGAAAGTCATTTCACCTCTCCTGTCTATTCAGATTATACACCTCTCCAGACAGGGACTGACTTTCACCATGTATTTGTGCAGTGTCTAGCACAATAGGTCTCCAGGTGCTATTGTAATCCAAATAATGAATTATTAACTTGTTCCACTATTATAATACATTCAGTAAAGTTTATTTTACATTTTCAACCACATGGATGAAATGGGTGTGGCTGGTAGTTACTTTCCTCTAAAATGTCCTGTGACTGAATCTCATGCATTTAAAAAGAGTTAATTTGGATATGTGTTTCTTTCCACCCTCAGCTTCAGGTTTTCTTGTCTTCTATCTCCGTATGAATGTCATTAACACAGAGATGCAGAAGAGAGTTAACAGTGGGGGGGATAGTGTTTTTTCTGTTCTTATGCACGACTTCCATTAGCAGTAATAGGTGTTATGTGTGTGAATTGAGAGAGCAGACATAACTTTATTTGGAGGAAATGACATGTAAAGTTACTTATGGCATGAAAGCAAAGAGCTAGAGTATGTTTTATTATGGATTATATCTCTGATTGATGTCACACAATATAACTAGATATTTAAAGAAAATTTCATTTCGTACTAACCCAGATGACTTATTATATAGCCTCTAAGACTGCAGAGCTAACATATTGATTGGAAAAATTTGAACTTGAATATTTTCCCCCACTGTGGGAGATTTTCAAATGCTTTATTTTAGTTCTACTAATAAAGGGAAGCTTTGAAACCCTGTTTTTAATACTATTCTCTCAAAAAAAGTAGAAAGTAATGAAAAAGAGGAGGAAGAGATATTTTTTTCTGTATCTATCGCCATCAAGAACACTGTGGGGTTATTAAGGAATGCAGGGTTTTTTTGCTGGCCAGTGAGTAAAATTACTAGTCAACTTTCTTCCAACTTGCATGTTATGTGGGAATTGCTTAAACCAAATGAGAAACTCTTTTTGAGCTCAGGACTCTGGGCTCGAGTGGAAGTTGTCAGATTTAATAAAGTAGAATGGACGTAAGGAGGAAATTTTCTGTTTCTATTTCCAGTGGTGCATCTGTTTATAGCATGTACTTTCTCCAGCAAATGCCAGTTTGCCTACAACACTTGCAATGAGCTTTAATTGTGTGCTTTAGTAGAAAGTCTTAATTTTGATCTGATTCCCTTCAGGTAGCAATGAGTTGACTCACATAATCACACCTCCCTGTAGCAGATAAAAATAACAACCTTGATTTTCCCTCTTTCCTTACTTTTTAGAAAATGGTTGTATTTTTATGAGTTCACTCTCACAGTTAGCAGGGATCTATAAGCTTTGGAACCTAAGATGGTCCTGCAATAACAGCTATTTCTAAACCATTACAGTAATTAATCACAGAAGGAGCAACTGGGAAAAAAATCCTATAATTTTGAACATATAATTGAATTTTTATTGCTTTTAAACTGAAGTGTTTAGACCTTGAGCAAATCAGCTCAGCAGGAAAAAAAAAAAAAAAAAAACCAACCAACAACAAAAACCTTCCTCTTTGCCTCTCCTTCCTTCTGTGCTTTAGACAAAGCTTGGCAGAGCTCACAAGCTAAGTGGGAGCTGATTTAATAGCTCTTTATTTCAGTCTACTTCCTAAAGAAGAAGAAAAGGTCGCTTAAAAATGATTCTCTTAACAAAATGTACTGATCCACTGGAAGTGAGTTTGGATACAAATGGAAGACTTTCACATCCAAAGCTAGCACTGGCACCTTGCAGAGGAAGAAATCCATGTGGTGAGAGGAGGCAAGCGTTCTTGAGTTGCCAGTTATGCTCACTGGCGTTAATAGAGGTCTAAGGATGAAGCTGGGGAAGGTGAAGATGAGTGTCAGCAGGCAAATTTGACCCAACCAAAACAATGGGATAAGAAAAGCCCTTCAGGTTTACTGAAAGATTCATTCTATTTTAAAACCAGGTTTTTTTCAGGGCTTGTAATAAAAAAATGACAAAAATCCACAAAAAAACAAGCTTTTGAAATTCTGTGAGGAGAGCCTTTAGTCTTCTGTTTTTTTTTTCTTTTCTCTGAAAGTCTTTTCCAAATTTAACTAAGCTTTTGAGAACTTTTTCAGATTTGATAAATTTGCACTTTGTTAAATAAATGAAAATATTTGTTAAAACATTCTCTTCTTTCCACTTGGAGGTCTCATTGTTGGACACAAGGAAGAGACACTATATGTATGATGAATGCAATACAAGATTTATTCTTTGCCTTCCTTTCCCCCTCCCCAAATATTCCTTTGAGTGTCAATCTTTAGTTCTTGTATTCATCAATAATAACTAGTAACTATATTAATCGTTATAAGTTTTAGGCAGAAGCTAAGAGGTGAAAAAGAGGTCATAAAAGATACTGAGCTCAAATTTCCCTATAGAATCACAGAATTGTAAGGGTTGGAATAGACCTCTGGACATCATCTAGTCCAACGTCCCTCCTAAAGCAGGATCACCTAGAGCACGCTGCACAGGATCACATCCAGGCAGGTTTTGAATATCTCCAGAGAAGGAGACTCCACAACCTCTCTGGGCAGCCTGTTCCAGTGCTTGGTTACCCTCAGAGTAAAGAAGACTTTCCTCATATTGAGATGGAACTTCCTGTGTTCTAGTTTGTGCCCATTGCCCATTTTCCTGTCACTGGGTAACATTGAAAAGAGTCTGGCTTCATCTTCTTGACATCCACCCTTTAGATATTTATAAGAATTGATAAGATCCCCTCTCAGTCTTCTCCAGGCTAAACAGCCCCAGCTCTCTCAGCCTTTCCTCATACAAGTGATGCTCCAGTCCCCTCATCATCTTTGTAGCCCTCCGCTGGACTCTCTCCAGTAGTTGCCTGTCTTTCTTGAACTGGGGGCCCCAGAACTGGATGCAGAACTCCAGATGTGGCCTCACCAGGGCAGAGTAGAGGGGGGAAGATAACCTCCCTTGATCTGCTGGCCACGATCTTCTGAATGCACCCCAGGACACCACTGGCCTTCTTGGTCACAAGAGCACATTGCTGGCTCATAGATAACTTGTTGTCCACCAGCACTCCCAGGTCCTTCTCTGCAGGGCTGCTTCCCAGCAGGTGAACCCCTAACCTGTACTGGTACTTGAGGTTGTTCCTCCCTAGTTGCAGGACCCTACTCTTGCCCTTGTAGAATTTCATATGGTTTCTCTCTGCCCAACTCTCTAGTCTGTCCAGATCTCGCTAAATGGCAGTGCAGCCTTCTGGTGTGTCAGCCATTCCTCCAGCTTTGCATCATCATCAAACTTGCTGAGGGTACACTCTATCTCCTTGTCCAGGTCATTGATGAATATGTTGAATAAGACCATACCCAATACTGACTCCTGGGGCACATCACTAGCTACAAGCCTCCAACTAGACTCTACGCTGCTTATCACAACCCTGTATTTAATTCTATATTTATATAGTTTAAATGTGCTTAAGTGGTCTGTGTTGGATTACTAGTTTTTACCTATCAAGTCAAATGCAATTTTTATCGCTCTTTTTTTCATGTGACAATATGGTAGACTAAGGCTTTGCATGGAAAGATAGTGATAGGATAGGGGAGAAAGCTATGCAGTGTCAATCATTCTGTGATTCTGCAATTCTGTGAAAATGTGTAGGATAGGAATGTGCTAAAATACGTAGGGCTGTGCTAAAATGTGATGTTAGAAAGAAAAATGGTAAAACAATGGTGCTAATCAAATGTATTTGCATTGCAAATAGGCTGACAGCAACTGGACTCTGATAACTTTGTCCCAGGAATGATGATTAAAGAAAAATGACCTATGAAGCCTGAAATGTTCAGACTCAAGAGATTTATAAGAATTGTTAGAAAAAAATTTGTCAGCATATACCTTTGGATTATAAGCATCACCAAACATATCATTCAAGAGGTTTTGAGTTTACAAAGAGATCTCATCATAAAAATTTGTAATTCAAAGCAAACAATTTAATGAACTAAAAGCATTTAATTTCATTTTGAATGTTTAAGTTAGAAACTTAAATTTTCAGCCTTTTAAATCTGAAATTTGAAATTTTGTTACTGGATAAAAATATCAATAATAGCCTTGAAAGTTTTCATTCCCCTATTATCGTCCCTCTTCCCCACTTCTCTCCCTCTCCAGTCAGGGAATAATTAAATAACCTCTTAAATAAAGTTTATGTGAGTCCTATTCTGCATTTTATACCACAATAATTCAGGATTATATTAACTGTGCTTTCATGAGAATGTTGCCCACCTTTCCACCAGAGCTATGAAAGGAATGTTCACAGGAGGTGTAATGGTAGCTTTCTGAGGACAAATAACTTTTTAAAAAATTGATGTATATGCTAATAAAATATGTGCATTCTAAAAATGATCCTGGCCCTAATCTATTTTTCTGGGCAGCATCTTTACAATCATGTTAATATCCCTTCAGCTAGTGATATTTAATAATTTTCATTTCCCATGTCTGTATTCTATCTTTTCCATGTGGGATGGCAGAGATGGTCCTCATACTAGGTAATGTTTGAATATCATGAAATCTCTAGTTAATGCAGAAAGCAACTTACAAGTGCTTTGTACTTACATATGTACTGTTCAATTAGATTTCAGTTCTTTTTCATATGACAATTCAAAATATTTCTTTAAATCTCTAAAGCTCTTTGTGGATGGAGGCTTAGCCAGATTGGAGACTGTTCAATACACAGTTTTTCCCCCACTCTGACAGCTGTCAGTTTTATTTAAGAACCCATTTACTTGATTTGTTTTCTGTTGACAAAATTAATGTCTTCTCAGTGGTATTCTTTTCTGTTAGGTGTCTTTGCTTCTTCTGCTGCTGAATTGTGTTTGTTTTAACACTTAATTTCACCTCTAGTACAAAGAGAAGAAAATCTTTTCCTGGAATTTGTGACAGTACCTTTAGCAAATTCTGGTCCTAAACTTACAAGGTTTTTATCTTTTTTTTCAACCAGATTTATATTACAGATAGTCGTACTCCAAATTCTTAATTTCACTCACAACAGTCAAACATGAACTGTAATTTCTGACATGAATGTCAGAGCCTGAATTGTTGGTTGTATTGAGTCTTTAGCAAAGATGTGAGTAAATCTCCCAAAAGGCTCTCTTCAACAATTTGCCTAAAACGCCTTCTTCCATAGGTCAAAGTTATTGAGGACATTTCATACAGTGCAGTTCCCATATGACCATATTTTTGCTGTTTTGAGACCTTAGCTATGGTTGCATTAGTTGATGGATTACTCTCCGGTGCTGTCAAGAGATGGTGGATAAATTCTATAGTGGCTGTTGTCACACAGAAGCAAAAGCCATGAGGTGGTTGTTCAGCAAATCTGCCTTTAGCACCCACCTTAGGGTTAAGCTAATTGTCTCCTGAAAATTATATTTTTCTTTTCATTGAATATAGGTGAATAAGAAACATCTGGTTTATACTGAACAACTAACTTCAGGATGTTCATATTAGATCAGATAAATTCCTTCTTTCCATACTGCTCATATACAGAAAAACTGGTATAAGCATTGGTAATATATTAGTATAACTAATTATAAATGCTATCCTTTAATAATTTAACATTTATCTTACTTTTTTCTCTGTTGCAAAATCCTGTGGTCTGTAGTAGAGAAGGATCTTGTATTCTGCAAATTTTCATATTCCCAACTTGCGTGATATGCATAAGCCACATTAAGACTATTAGGCAGTAATCAAGCTATAATATTAATGATTATATAATTAGCAAGTTTTAATGAACTATCAACTATTAATAACTTTAAACTGCTTAATAAAGCAATTGTGACTTCAGACATAGTTCCACCAATCCCTGTAATTTTTCTACAACTAATTTTCATTAAACTATTCTGTTAACTCCAATGACTTACCTGTATAGAGACAACCAAAGACTGCATAGCTCAACAAATATGACTTTAAAATGATAATGTTACTAGTAAAAGGTGACAGGCTTTGTACTGACCTGAGACCTGAGGTCTCAAGACTTGCCTGGACTTGTACTGGCCTGAGGTGATTTTAACTTCTTTTAGCTGTGGTAGCACTTCTCTAGTGGTCAGGTGACTGTTGCCTAAATTTGTTTTAGCTTTAACTCTGTGCCGCTGTGTGGCATAACACCTACTGCTAATTAATAGAGAAAAAAAGCAAGCATCTATTATGCATTGAGTGAACTGCCTATGACTCTAGGATTAAAATATTCTATAGAAGAGTAGAGGTACATGATGGCATCAGAAATCCCAGAGCGTGATCACAGATCATGGCAGTCAATAATTTTTTGCAAAGGAAAGAATTCATCTTGTAAGTTGGGCAAACTCAATTTTAAGGGTAAGAAAGAAGACATGTGGAACTGGGAAATAGTGGGGAAAAGCAAGTAAGCAACTGTTGGAAAATGTGTAAAAATAATGCCAGGTGGAATCAAGAAAGAAACTACCACAATCAACATCATATTCCTCCAAATGAAGAACTCAGGGTACTGAGTTTACTGTGGCCTCCTTTTTATTCCTGAAGATCATTCAAACTGTTGCTCTGTTACCGAGGGGGAGGAAGGAGAGTGTAAATAATGCCAGGGAAAAGGGTTGTACTAGGAAGTTCACATATATATATAAATGTATGTATTATATGTATTAATAATGAGGCTTTTCTGTGATAATTTGAATTTGGCTAGAAGTGATCATATCATTACAGCTGAACTAATAAAACCTATTTGTTGTGGTTTGCATAGACTGTTAATCTACGTTGTTGGCTTTGTATGAAAGAGTGTTCTCTTTTGCCCATAACAATATTACACTGCAAAAACTGCCTTTGGTGAAACAAAAAAGAAAAGGAAAATCCTAACTTGTCCCTAGTTCAATTTGCTGTAGACTTAAAAAGACTATTTCCTGATAGTTATGACATTGTATTTTGAAGGTCGGGGTCAAGATAGTGTCTCACTTTCCACTAACAGAAGGTTGGAAGTCTTCTTGGTAAAATGTCATATCTGAATTTCCTGATTTGGGCATTTCTGGAGTGGGAAAAATTACTTTTTTAATTTTATCTAAAGTTATTAATCTGTGCTGGTTCTTAATTCCCTTTAACTGTAATCTTCTATCTAGGTTTATACCTAAGGGCTAAAATTCTTCAACAGACAGCTTTGAAATTGCAGATTTTGACAAGAGCTCACAGCTTTTGAAGAGAAAATAATGTCATTACATGGGTTAATGAGAGATCCAGGCCTATACTGATGTATTTGTCTATATCTCAATCAAATAGAAGTATTTGTATTTCTATGTCCACTGTATGTCCATTACATACACATTTACATTGTAAAATGATTATTGTTCATTTTGAAAGAAAAGTTTCCTTCTGCACAAGAAATGCTGTAATACAGTATTTGGTAAAATCCAGTCTTCAAGAATATAAGAAGACAGGTAGATGTTAGAGACTGTAACACAGGAGAGCCAACTGTAGCAAGTCTGAAAGCTTTTTTTCTTGACTTCTTTTACTGATTATTAAAATTCACAAAATTCTACCTGCTTTTGATTCTTCCACCTTCTTACTGTGTGTGAATGCTGTTAAACTATATGTGGGGGAAAAAAAAAAAAAAAGTTGGACATTTGAAAAAAGTTCATGATTTCATGAGGTTTTCAGATGTTTTTCTAGAAGGTAAATAGCAGCAAGACATCACCTATGACAGAACACCAGAAAAGGTTGGGGCGGGTGGCTTGAGATTATGGTATAAAGGAAAGCAAAACCAGAAAAACTGAAAGAGACTCCCACGGTAATCAAATCAGTCTCTTGCAATTGCCTGCATCCGAGTTTTATAATTGTGTTCATGAATTTCCCCATTATTTTAACTTCACATTGGTGGGCAGATGCGAATGGCCCTTTGCCCAGGAATGTAAGGTTATTATTTCAGAGCTCTCGAGTACCAGGAAGGAGCTCGTCCTTACATCATGCAGCACTGCAGGCCAGTATTTAATCCGTCTCCAATAGATCATATGTCTAACTCTGGAGCATAACGCAATTGTGGGTTTGGCAGTGATTTCAGAGTTCTGTACAAGTGAGAGAAATGAAAAGAAGCTGAAGAGACACTTTCTCAAACATCCTCTGTTTTGTGCAGCTCAGACTCTGTCACATCTGCTTTTACCTATTTCACACAAATGAAACAGAGTTTTGTTGGAAGAGGCAGAGAATTTACTTGCATGTATATAGAAAAAAAAAATAAAAAAAAGAACTTTAAGCCTTTAACTTTGGCTGTGTTATCAATAGCACAGCTCAGTATTCATGAAGTGTTCCACCCTCTCAATGCAGATGTAGTATACAAACTAATCAAGAGAAAAACTTTTTTGTTTCCTTTGCCATAGATCAAATAACACTTTGATTCAAAAAGTGTCACAAGTACTAACAGCTAATAATAATAATAAAAACCTCTTATAATTCAAAGCCTGTTTTTTTTTTTTGCCTTTTTGTGTGTTTTTAATTACTTATTTATTTAATAAATAGTGACTTAAAAAAACCCAAACTTACTTTAATACTCAGAGTTCAATTATGCCTGCTGCATATGCACTTAAGGGTTCATACAGTATCAAGTCTACATTCCCTGATTCAAAAATTGTCTGGAGGAGTTCTGAAGAAAATAACTATATCTGAGCTAAAGGTTATAACACTGATTGCTTTTAGTTTTAATGACATATTTTTTCAGGCTGTTTAGCTGTACGTCTTACAGATATAAGCATTCACCATATGAAACTTCAATTAGCAATGATTTTCAAGATATAAAAAGGTGCCTATTATAATGGCATAGTGAGAATGTGTGGTATACGTTCATTTAAAGTGCTGTTAATTCAATTGCTTTATCTGATCCAAAGTCACTTAGATTATATTAAATTAGCCATCTGTTTGGCTTTCACCTTGGAATGTCTGCCAGATGCTGAGTTTGTTTACAGACAATTCATTTGCAGACACAGCCTTAACAACAGGCTTGCTTGTTGGGGACTATCCCTGATGGAAGAGTTTACCTGGAAAGACGGAACCGTGCACTCCAAATAACAACTGCTTGTTCAAAGGGGTGAAAATGTATTGAGTACTTTGTGTCTAGTACAGTATTACACAAATTATGTCTTCTTATTAATTTCTGTAATCTCTGTGATGAAGAGGCTTAAATGGTTCCACAAAGCTGCATCATTCTATATAGTGCCCATTTATACATTTTATGGTTTTCTTTTTAATTAAGGTTATGGCATTAAAATTAATATAACATTTTGTTATCTACTGGGTATGGAAGCTTTTTACTAAGTCTCCAGATAGCTTTTAAAAGTCTATTAAAAAGCTGTATGTCATTCCACAGTTGTTACACATGGGAAAAATATTTCTTTAAGGGGATGGTCAGATTTCTTTCTTTCTCCCCTCTAAAATAGCACTTGTTCATCATAAAAATGATACAAATCTACTCAGGAAGATTCCAGAATTAGACAGAATTTAATCAAAGTGCTTTGACTGGGTTTGTTCATCAGCTATTCAAGAGTAATCCCCCATGGAATATCAAATCTTAGTCACTGGTCCAAATAAACAGGGTAGTATGCAATCACTGAGTAAAAATCAGAAGTGGTTTATGCTCACCTGGAGAGATGTTTCATTAAATAACAGTCTCAATTCAGCCTTTAGTTGTCAAAGATACTCAACAGATACTGCCATTGCTAGTACTATACATAGTGCTAGCTACTAATGACTATTGTCAGCAGCAAAAATAAGAAATTGGCTTTTTTCAAGTAGTAATATAAGGTTATTTGTATAGTAAAAATAAGCAATTTTTGTTGTATAGAAGAATTAAGCATGTTCACATATAATAAATATATTTTTGGAAGAAATATAAGCATTCTTGCTTTGTGGATAAGCCAATTTCTAAATGACAGGGTTTAGAGGATTTCCTTTCCTTAGGGGAACTTTATTCCACCTTTGTTTATTGCAGGTTTTTAAGCAGAGGCTTTTTTATCTTCCTTTGAAACATCTGGTACTAAGCAGTGTTAAAAACAAGATAATAAACTGGATGGATTATGATCCAATCTGATTTAATATGGAAATTCCTATGATCAGACTGAATAAATATAGAACTTCGATATTTGATCACTGAACCCTGACACATATCCATTCCAAAAAGTTTTGATTCATATTGGAATTTTGCAGATTACCACTTCCAAACCTTTTGATTCAACATTCTTTGTGTAAACTAAATCAAGGCATAAATATGTGGCATAAATCTAATTGAACTAGCCAGCCACTCAGGTCACTTTGATTAAAGAAAAAATACCTTATTAGATATTAAAGGGCACATTGCCAAAAGCAACATAACTGACAAAGCAAAAATTCTGCCTGTGCAAGAGATGCCTCATCCAAGTTGAGTTTACAGTGGCCATGACAGAAAGAATTTTTTTTTTTAAGCTGGGTAGGAATCTTGTTTGGTGCACAGGTTAATCTTGACTCTCACAGTACTTTTCAATTACAATCTAAATTCTCATTTTATACACATTCTTCAGTGGGTTCCCCATCTAAGCTGTATTTTATAATGTCTCTGGTACAGAGTAATTCACAACATATATTTCCATTAACTTCCTACACTCTTTATAAGGCAGGAAAATGAGTGTCTGTTTCTATGTTGATACAAATTTGTGTCTTTTGGGTCTTCATTTGTTGACTGCCAACTTCAAGAGCAGAGCAAACCAATGATGCAATGATGTGGCAAAAAGAATGGGTGACGTGAATGGATCAAACAGGGAGGACGGTTTTACCACAAGAATATTTAAGGAAACTGAGCTGGGCAAAGGAACTGAAATCAAGGTCAGAAAAAAGGAAATACTCTTTATGAAGATGTAGGGAAATAAAGATTTTGGCAAGAGGTCTGGTATTCTAAGAAGTCATTAAGGATAAATTCTGGAAATATTAGAAAGAAAACTAGAATGAACTGGAGAAGTTTTGAAGATAAAAGCAACACTAAAATATGATCAGAGTATGAGGCAGTGTTTACAAAGACTGCTTCTGCCTGAAATGTTTCACACTAATGTCTTCTTTTGCCTTTGGAACCTCTCATAAAATTACCAAATGATCAATTAAGAAATAGATTAAGAAACTTATTGATTAAGAAATAGATAGGTGGAATAATGAAAAATGCTTTTTTTGTTTGTTTGTTTGTTTCAAGCTTGCTTTTAAAAATAAAGTGAACATTGGTGCAAAATAAGCTTATGATGCATTATTTTGTTTACTTAGATTTTTTTTCCTTTTCATTTCAGCATTTTCTGTTTTTTGTTATGTGATATCTTTCGGTATTTGGGGGTTGGATTTGGGTTTTTTTGTTTGTTTGTTTGGTTGGTTTGGTTTGGTTGCTTGCTTTTTAAGGTTTTTTTAATTTCAAAGAGGAAATTGTGTTGAAATATAAAAATATCCCACTGGATGAAAATTCTGTTTCACAAAAAGCTCTAATGAGAATTATAATGTCAATAGTCATGACAGAATATGTAAGCAGACAGCAAGGCTTAGGAGACAAATTAGTTACAGTTTTAGCTGCCAGAATAACAATAACATATAGAAACATTGGGAATTTTCATTTTTTTGCAACTTTCTAATTTGAACTAATTTTATTTTCAGAAAAATGTAAATTTTTGTTTTAAAAACAGAAAAAGAGAATTTATATACTGTTTAGAGGAACTAACCCATGATTTGGATGATATAATTTTATGTAAGACAAATCAGGAACTGGAGTATCTGTCTTTTCCACTATAGAAGATTGTTCCAATGCTCAGGCTATTAACTATTATGAATAGCTTCTTTTCAGACCTGCCTTCACAGTAAAACTCAATAGGTGTCTTTCTAGTACCAAGTCAGAATAAAACAAACAAACAAACAAACAAACAAACAAACAAACAAAACCAAAAAAAAAACCCACAGAAATAATTTTTTGCTTTTAAAAGCAAAGCTGGGAATAAGGCTATTTCATGGTGTTATGTGGGTATATGAGAGAGAAAATAAGTTCTACTAGTCCTAAGGATGAGATGTGAATCACCAGGAAAGGAGATCCAACTCAGCAACTGCAAATTTAATGAGAAGACCGTAAAATTTGTGGACAGTTCTTTGGACAAAAGTTTAAGGAAAAAATATATAAATATACTACAAAACTTTAGTGTTTATAGTGAAGTACAGGTGAAATAGGTAACAACTGGAAGTAATTTACAAACTGATATATAAATATTATATGTGTATGCATATATTATTATAAAATATATAATATATATTTTATATACATATTTATATATTTTTATATATATATAATGCAAGCATAGGAACATAAAAAAGTAAGATCCAGGCTGGGTTTGGATATATAGATATGCCAGTGTTATGGAGTTTTTCCTTCAAAA
This sequence comes from Aramus guarauna, assembly GCA_013400195.1. Taxonomy (NCBI): domain Eukaryota; kingdom Metazoa; phylum Chordata; class Aves; order Gruiformes; family Aramidae; genus Aramus; species Aramus guarauna. The sequence goes on from VXBL01004959.1 coordinate 234,328, forward strand.
TCCTGACCTAGATCAACCAATCTCTTTTCTCCTTGAAGTCCTTGATTAAAACTCCCTTCTTTATGGGCCTTCGTACCCTGATCTGTTCACCAACTTATCTATATCCTTGGAAAGTATTATGTAACATAAACCTAAATAGATTCTATAAAATTGAGAATGCTCAGTTGTAATTTCAGTGCTTATACTCTGTCTTTCATGTTTTTGAAATATCTGGCACACATATGGCATGCTATAAATGCATTAATTTAGTTTGATTTAAACTAAATTCATCCACAATTTGATATTGCAGGTCGATGTATTGGCTTCTGTTACTGGAAATGTAGTTGTGTTTTCAAAGAAATATCACGCATGTAACTTCTTTCCATAATATATTTCTTCAGAAGCCAACTGGCAGGAAAATAGTGAATAGAGGAAAAAGCAAAGAAAAAGCAAACAACAAAAGGAAGTAGAAAGCAAGCAAAGATAAGAACACATAAAATACTGATAGGAAAAAAGGATGGGTTATGAGGGAACAGGCCAGAGAAAAAAGTGTGATGGTAAAGAGAGGGCCGAAAAGATGAAATATGGATATAGAACTAGAGATACATAAATTGAGAACAGAGAAAATGGCAGCTAAATCAACACAGGAACCATGGAAACAAAGTAGAAAACCATGTGCGAAAAACTAAAATGGTGAGGCAGGACAGTTAAATCTTGTTTTGAGGGTGGAACAGTACTGCAGTATTGTTTTTCTTGCTAGGACTGGCCTCAGGTTAAAAAATCCCTCTCTTATTCCCTGCCATGGTCATGTGGCCAAAACCCTTAATGCAGACCCCGACTGACAGAAAAGCTCTGTTTTCTTCCTATTCTGGTGATATACTGTCGATATAAGTCATACCTTCACTGCATGCCTAAATCTTGGCTGCTCTTTCTGCCTTTCAGGAACTAAAAATACTATGGACTTCTGTGGATGTCTGCAAGTGATGATGAGTCTGGATAAAACATAGTAAGAATGTCAGTAAAAACATAAGGCCTGTAGAGGTCCACATACATAGATGAACTGTGGAGCTAAAATTTTGACACAAAATAGCCTTCCCTTAGCTGTCACTTCACTTTAAAGACGGTTTAAATTGCCGAGCAGCTGCTGGTTAAATTATATGGGTTGTTTCTTTATACACTTGGTTTTGCTTTTCAGTTTGCCCAAGCCTAGACATCAGCTACTCAAGACCTTACAAGAGACAGAATCCAGAAATTGAACTTTAATATGTTTATCTCAGCTGATGGGTCCAATCTGCCAGCTAGCTATTTTGAAATTGCACTCAGCATACAGGGAAATTTATCTAAAAAAATACAGTAATTCTTAAAAAATACATTAGAAACAGAAAGTCTCTGCTCAGTTGTTGGCAGAACATAAAACATGAAGTTGGAAGCCTGGATTTAATGTATTTCTGAATGTGACCATATTCAAAACCATCTCCCAACAGCTCAAAGACCGCCCTGGCTTCAAAGCTATAGGCTAGCTGTGACACAGGTCACAACCCATTTCTCCTGACACAACCACTGCAGTGTTGGACCAAACAACCAAGAAGACAAGAGCTAGAACCTGAGTCGGCCCTTGACTGGTAGTTATGGCATGTCGGTAGGAATAGGAAATAACAATTTTCAACCCTTCTTCCTGGCCCATTTCTACGTTTTAATGTCTGTGTCATTGAACGCAAAATGTATAAATAATATTACCAACAGGCTCGGGACTCATACTTCATCCACCTCTCCAAATGCCTTGACCACCAGACCAAAAGAAAAGAGTGAGCCCCACTTGCTGCTCTCAGGAACATGTGGATTGAGAGATCTACCTTTATTATTTCTGGATGAGGATGAAGACATTGCAGTTTAGGATGCCAAATCCTCAGCTTTGAAGAAGTATGGAAAAAGCAGTACCAAATGCATCCTTAGTGATCAGCATTTGTTAGTGCATGCAGCAGTGATTAGTCTATTTAACTAAATATTAGTGCAGTTCGCTGGGTATGACATACCCTTTGTTGCAAGGTGGTGGTGGGAAATCTTGCACTGCATACTCTTGCTGCTCCCATGGAAGCCAATGGGAGTGTCAGGCTAAGTATCAAGCAGAACTGAGCCTAAGGGAAATGTTTTATTTGAGAAAACTGTAATCATTAGTGACAAAATGGAATATGAGCGTGTCTTACTGCTGTCTATTTAAAGCCTTAGATTAAAAGTAAGGCAATTTCTCAATGCCTTAGTACTTATGCCTAGGAATAGTGTATTTAGAAATGTATACAGAATAAAAAGTTGGTGTTGACTAAAACGCATTACCATCTGCTTCTTTGTTTCATTCCACTAGAGATTAATTGAGTTGATCTGAGTTAGCAGATACTCTCAATGAAATTACATAGTCTGTTGATGAGGATTTCAATTCAGCTACTGATTAACTTGTTAGAATACCCAGGTGAGGTGATAATTGCTCCAGAAATCTGAATACAAAATTTGAAAACCAAGTTACTGCCTGTTGTTGAAGGTTGTGCTGACCTAAGGAATTTTTCTCATTTGTGTCATTATCAACCACACTTTAAAAAATTAAGCCCTATGCATGTACTCATCATATGAGCTTATGTGTACATAATATATATGTTTGTAGCTCTATGTGTGTTTAGGTGTATGTAGATATAAATGCACATATAGTTGTTCAGACATATGTGAAAGTCCTAACCATTGCTATGGCAGGACTTTTCAAATTATAATGACAAGGGAAGTCCTTATTTATTTAAAAAATCGCTAATTCCCTAAATCTGCTTCTGGAATCCAATGTATATATTGGCCACTTCAGAATATTTAAAAATCTTGCCTTGAGTCTCTTTTTAAAATGGGGCTCAGCACCCAAGTAATTAAACTGAAAAGCATATATTTGAATGAGATTATGTTATGAAATGATTGGAATTGCTGAATTAAATGGATGTCAGACAAGACAAATCAAGGAAGTTACTGAACAGCCAGTGTACAGCCACAGGCTCTGTGTCGTCAAAGTGATGTGATTTTATCCCTTGCATACGATCATCAATGTCAATGCTAATATTTCTAAATGGGTAGCAATTATGCCAGCTCCTTTGACTTCAGCAGGGCTCCAGTTGTGTGGAAGGCTACACCCACATCCAATTGAAAGTTTGAAGTGAATGTTTGGAATAGATTAGTTCTCCTTTTCAAATTAATCTTTGTTTCTAAAACACTATTAAATTTCCCATCCAAAAAGATAGATAATTACAGCTGGAAACATACAGTAGCATAAATACTGAGGTAGCATAAATCATTGCAAAACGTTTATGTTTGGGTGAAATAAAACCATATGAGTAATATGCATTTCAGGAATGAAAGCAAATTCCACTTCTAAAGCATGACCAAGAAAAAGGTACCCACTGTTTCATTCATTATTTTATTGAACTCATAATAATTCTGTTTCACAACTTTATGTTCCACATAATACAATTACACACACCTGAGACTTGACATCTGAGTTCTATAGGTATTTTTACATCTCCAGAGGAAAGCCTTTTGTGAATTTACAAGCAATTCTTGCAGCAGTGGTCCTGATGAAGTACATCTAATCATACAATAGGAAAAAAAAAAAATTGTTTCCCTTAATAACAATGCCTCATTATTCTATTTAAACACATCAGCACTTATGCTAAGACATTAAATATGAAATGCACTCTGCTATTTAAGGGTGAGGTTTTTTTCTGTTTTTTCTTCTTTTTTTTTATCATCAGTGCTTCAAGTCAAGCTGTGAGGAAAGTCTCTTATGCCTGATATGCAATTTTATCTTTATCCAGGGAAGTGGTAATCTAGCAAATGAAAAATAATCCAAAAGTTAATGCGGAACAAAATATCTAGGCAAAATTTGGGCAACGCAAAATTCTTGGCGCACAGAAAGCCTGAAAGAGTATTCTGTCTTTCTTAGTTGAAGAGTGACTATAAAGATGACCAATCACATATTTTATTTCTTTATTATTGATATTAATATTACTTTTTAATTTGACTGTGAAGCAATTTCTGTACATTTATGAAGAAAATGCAAGCAAACGTTATGGACTGGCTTCTTCATATATGCTCTATTAAAATATTTAATCTTAATATAAATGAAGATGGCCTCAGTTCTGCAATGTGAAATGCAGTGTCAAATTCCCAGTGTCTATGTAAAGTCCAATCAATCTGAAAATTGTAGTTTATGGTTACTAGCATATTACTATCATCATGCTTTGGGCTGATGAAATGTTAAAACTCTTGTCGTGTGTACAGATGCTGTCTTAGGTTTCATTTTTCCATCTCTCATGTATTCATTTTCATTTCAGTTCACCTTTTTCAGATTTTAAAAAGTCTCACTGCACCTCTTGGCAAGCAAGTTTTTGAGAGAGGTTTTTGGTAGTAGTTTTTTCCTTAAGGGGAAAAAAAAATAAAAAAAAAGAAAAAAAAAGAAAAAAAAAAAGAAAAAAAAGTCACTGTTATCAAGGCTAAACATATGTAATATGTAAAATAGGTTACCTAAAATTAAGCTTGTTGAAAAAATATATAGAAAAAGTGAATGAAAACTGCTGTTACTGCAGGGAAATGAATGGAGTGTTTGGCTAGATTTTCTATTTTATTTTAATTAAATGAGAAAGGATAGATTAAAGAAAAGGGATAGATAGCTGTTTGGACAATTATACCCTTGACTTGGGAGGAGTCCACATAGATGTCAGGTAAATTACTGAAAATAAATATAAATAAAATATACTGACATAATAATGCCAATTCTTTTTTATTTAATCAGGTTGTTAATAGACCAGGTTTTGCTTCACAGGTAGATGAGGACTGAGGATTTTTTATTACATGACACTTCCTAACACTGTCTCTCCAAGATGGTTTCCGTCAGAAGTGAATATACAACACAAATCTGTAAGCAAGTGCTACCTGCAGGCTCTGATGGCAGCTAGCAGCCAGAATGTGGATTCAGTTTTCAGCAAACAGGGCTTATTGTCACTATTTTCTGTAAATGCTGGAACAGCTCCAAGCAGAGATACTGCAAAAGGGTCAGCATGGGGTTTTAATGTTTCATAAATCATTGGTATGAATTCTTGCTTTTGTCCCCTCCCCCCCCTTTTTTTTTAATATATATGTCTAAATAAAAAACTTGAACTATGTTTTTTCTTTCTTTTTAATAAGATTTAATAGGTGGTTAAAGGCAGTCTCAGGAGTGTTTTGTTCCTAAGTAAACAGTAACAATGTCAATAAGTAAAGTTTTCACTTCTGTCATCATCCTGCATAAGAAAGAGGCTCAGATAATTACTATAGATCCTGATGATCCTAAAGGGGGGTTACAGAATCAGTCATTTGGAAGTCACTGGCTCTGTAGTCCAAGGACCTGACTCTAGTCCGAGCTCCATCCCAAAGCAGGATCAACACTGAGTTAAGACTATGCTACTTAGGACTTTGTCCAGTGAGGTCTTGCACATCTCCAAGAGAATTTACAGCTTGTCTATGCAACCTTTCCCTTACTAAATTATCTGCAGAGTGAAAATGTGCAGAGCTGAATTCATGAACAGCTGGTTGGACTGATACAAAACTGTTGTTCCAAGAGTGCTCATTGACAGATATTTTCTGAAATAAGCTGAAGTTCACAAACTTTCCATGGATTGAAGATTAATCCTTGCAAAACTCCAAAGTGCTGAATAGGATCTTAGTTTTCCAGCCATCACAGTGCTGAAACTATCAGCTCTACCACAGTTTCAAGGTTTCTTGGTGTAAAACTAGATGTGAGAAAAAAGGAAGTGGTTTCAACTCATAGCTAGGATTCTGGGTTGGAATTGTGGAACTGAGATAGCTCAGCCTTGTTCCTGGGCAGGATGGGTAGTTTTGATGTGGTCATCTACAGTGGCTCAGTTTCTGTTACTAACCTTCACTTTCAAAAACTGTTAGCACTCTGTGCCTTACTGGTAATCTGATATGTGCGAGCTTCCCCCAAAGCAAAAGCCATAAAAGGTCATTTAAAAATAAATAAATCATGTCAAAAGGGAACAGTTTCAGATGGTGAATGAGCTGTTCCTATTAAAAATGAGCAAACTGTGCAGTCATGCCTAGCTTATTTTTGAGAGGCATGTGCCTGCCTCTCTTGATGGCTGTAAGGCATAATGGTAAAACATTGACACTTACAAACCAATTCCTGTGCTTCGATTTCATTGCTAAAGAGTCAGTTTTGCTCAGGGCACGTTGAGATAAGAAGCAATGAAAGTAGTAGTAATTTAGTACATATTTCAATAAACTCTTTCCTCACATTCATCCAGACCTCCCTGCTAAGATATGACATTGGAAGACTACAGTTATTGAGGAGATATATTTAGACTGTCAAATGATAGGGACTCAGCTTTTGCAAAGATTGGATTGCACATCCAATTGTATAAGTATTCCATCCATTAAAAAAAAACAACAAAACAAAACCAAACCCACAACAACCCCCCCAAACAAACAAACAAAACAAAAACCCCCAAACCAACGTGCTTCCTTTTCAGTGCATTTAAATACATGGCAACATCTTTCCTGATAGTATTTCTCAAGGTGAGGACTCTGATCCCTAAGACTATAACTACCAACAAAACCCCTGTAAACCCTGTGCTTCTGGAACTGCAATTTTTTTCTAGAAATCAATCAGTTTTCCCCTGAAATCCCTCTGCCTTGCAGCTAACATCATATGGTTGCCTTGCTCTTCCAGAATAGCAAGTGGAAGGAAGACAGCTTGTTAAAAATCTTACCTAAGGAAACCAGATGTGCAAGAAAATGTTTGTCACAGAGGTGTTCAGCAAGGGATGACTTCTCTATCAAGAGCAGTTGAACTTCTTCATGAAGGTCAAACAGACTCCAGAGTGCTTTTCCACAGAGAGCCATCTGAGTTTGGTATGCAGCAGCAGTTGATGATTATTAGTTTAATTTCATCACATAGAATGGCTAAACATCAGAATTTAACACATGCACATTGATTAAGTTCATTTTGATTCATTGAGTATTTTTTGTAGCAGTGCTGACAGTTATTTTGTTATCAATGCTTATGAATGATCAACGATCTCAAAAAGTATTGCATCGGATGACACTTTCCTGTTTCTTACTGTCTCTGACAAGATTGGCAGTGTTTTTAAACATGGCAGTAGCTGTATCTGTACATTCTTACGCACTTGAGGTAATCCAGTATTTCACCACTCAAACTCCTTAAAAAAGATACCGATTTCTTCACTAGTCATTCATTTGACTACTTCCTTTAAAAATGTTGTGTTATTTATCCCTTCACATTCTACTACAAATCTCAATTGGTAGGTAACTTAAAACATGTTTGAAATTCTTACTGCTTCATTCATGGGCAGTATAAACCATAACTTTCCTTTTTGTATACAGTCTACTGTCTTGTCTTCTCTAAGTTCACTCTTCTATTGGGGAAAGTCTTACACTTCTTCTGCTTTGCTACACTTTTTCCTGAAAAAGGTTTCAAAAACATGTGCTACTGCCTTCACAAAATATATTTCTCCAAGTGCAGGGCCCTTCCTTTTTTAGTTTATACTCTGTAATCACTGGCTCAAAGAGGGACCAATTTTGTTGTTACATCAAGTTACTTACAGTTTTGTACAATTAAATGTTTAATATATCCAAGGACTGAGATGTCTCTCTGGGCAAACTGTGAGTGTTTGAGCACCTTCATAGTGAAAAAATGTCTCCTTGTGTTTCACTGGAGTTTTCTAATTTGCAAGTTGTGACCATTGTCTCTTGACCTTCTCATGTGCACCTTTGAGCAAAATCTGACTCCATCTTCCCTATAACCACTTGCTACGTATTGGAGACAGCAATGATGTCTCCCCTGAGCCTTCACTCAAGGTGGATAAACCAATCTCCCCTAGCTTTTCCTCATTCATACGTGCTGTGCTCCAGCCCCTTAATCTGCTTGGTGGCCCTTCTGGACTCACTCCAAAATGCCAAGGTCTTTCTTGTAATGAGGAGAACAAAACTGGGCACAATACTCCAGATACTTCATGGGGAAAAAGCACTTCCCTCAAGCTGGTGGCTACATCCTTGCTATTATAGCCCCCTATACAACTGTCCTTCATTGCTCCAAGGGCACACTTCCGACTCATGTTCAGCCTTTTATTAAAACCCCCACAGATTTTACTGCAAAATCCCTGTACTGCTATGTGCATGTAATGGCATCAAAGATGTCTTTGAGAAGATTTTTTAGCTTAGTAGACTTCTGTCAATACAGATTTTCAAGGTTTGGTGGAAACATTGCCTTCGTCTGACTGTGCAGTCAGCTGCTTCACTTCCAAGTGCTTTTACAGTTCATAGAGTCTCACAGTATCATTAGTAAAAAAATGAAAACATAACACACTGAATCTGAGGTTTGTCAAATTTTGACAAGGCTCATAAATCCAATCGTGATGCACCTTTAACTCTACTGTCTGTTTAGCAATTGTATTTTGTTCTGTAAAACTCTGTTTTTTAAATGTGAAGTTACAGTGCTATCACTTCTTTCAGTTACAAAATAAAATCCACTAGTTTCCACAAGAATAGCTTGATATTTAAATACACAACACAAGAATCATGTTAAAGAACATCAATGAACAGCATTCTTCCAAAGGAAGCAGCGTTCGTCATGAAATTCACAGATGTTAATTTACACACAACTAACAAACCAGAACCATTCTTAACTAGCATGTCATTGCTCTATTCTCTTAGTGAAAACTGACCTCTATTTTCCTTATTGCATTCTCCCTCACTTACCATCCTCTCCTACATGAGGAAGAGGTTACTTGTCAGTTGAGAAAGTGCAGGTTATTCCACGGAATACAAAGCTCTGTGATGGAGGAGCGTAGGAATTGATAACAGCTTTCCTTTAAGACTAGGAGGACACTGTACACTCTACTAAAAGGGTGAAGAGACCTGTGTATCACACAATTATATTAATTGCCCCACCACTTCTTCAAACCAACAACCCATCTGCTAGACCTCTGTCTACAACATAACTGTGCCATGGAAAAGTATGTCCTGACATGAGGTGAGGTAGGAAACACCTTCTCGTTCTCTCCATCCTTCAACACCATACTTTTGCTGTGTAATGTGGATGGGGCAACTGGGAAGAAGGCAAATGATCATATCTAATCTGGCACAACACTTCACCCCTTGCCTGAGAAGTGAGCTTCACCAGCTGGGAGTGTCAAGTTCAGTAGACAGGATTCTCAATTTACAGGCAGAACAGCTTGATTTAAGTCTGTTGGCTCATGGCTTCAAAATGCAAATGACTTACTGCAGGGTAACACGCTACTGCATATCAGCAGCTTCCCAGTAGCTGTCTGGGTGTGTGTATATAGCTCACAGCAAATGTGAGATCATTTAAGATATCTCAGATTTCCTTCGTGGTTCAGAAGGATACAGGAAGATGCTGTTTCTGACTCTGTGGTTAGTTAGTACATTTACTTGGAAAGCACAGATGTAGTTGCTAATTCTTCCTCCTACCTACTTTTGAGCAGGTCCAGGTATATTTCTAGATCTGAGAAATCAACTCATCTCCAAAAATAAAGTTCGCTTAATCTTGCTAGAAGACATACACTCATAGGATATATCAATCAAGGTCTCTCAGAGAAATGCACATATGTGCTTTTACCCCAGATTTTGGAGTTCTCATATCACTGATAGAGAAACAGTAAGTCAGAAGAACTGAAAGAGGATTTCATCATCATTTTCTTTTATCAGCAGAGTAGTCAATTTTGTATCAATGCTGTGATAATAGCTCACTTAGCTCAAGCTTTGAGTTGGCTACATTTGCTTTTCTTTCTCTTTCTCTTTTGCTTGCTGTTCAGGAGCATTAACACCAGGAGAAATATAGCACTCAGGTCTATAAACAGAGGTAAGAAAAAAGCTCGAGGAGTTAGCATGGGCTTGTTGAGTATTCTTAAAGGATTAGTATTGTGCGAACAATTAATGGGTTTACTACAGAGCAGAACTGATCCAAGGTTACATTCTGACACCATTGTTATTGGTTCTAGCAAATTATTGGATACTGAGGAAAGAATAGTAATTTGCAACAATTTACTTCTTATTGATGTTTTAAATTGTGTGTAACTCCTGCATAGAGAGAGCAATACACAAGGTAAGGAGGCACTAATTATTCCATTGCAGTCTTTTTAACAAAAATACCTTTTCTCATTGTAGAAGAAAGGACAAAAAAAAAAGTTGGAAGTGGTTTTCTTTTGACAGAAACTTTATAGCATTAATATACGTGAATGGAAGAAATAAAAGGATAAAATAAAGATGTTGCTTCTTGCTTATCTGAGTATAAATGCCAATCTGTACTGGTTTCATGTGCTTTATTTTTGATATGTACTAGCTAATGAGTGGGCAGAATGGGTTACACTTTTCAGTTTTACCAGATTAGGGGTGAAATAAAGGTTTATGTGTTAGAAATGGCAGGCCAACACAACCTCTCATGGTAAGTGTCTGCTACAGATGAATGAAGAAATGTACAGAGCCTTCCTTAGACAGCTGGGAGTAGCCTCATGATTGCAGGTTTTGGTATTCATGGAGAACCTTCAAGACCCCATTGTCTTCTGGTAGGGCAACATAGCTGGCTAAAAGCAGTCCAGGAGACCCCTGGAGTGTGTCAAAGACTGTTTCTTGCTGCAGGTGACAGTTGTGCTAGTGCTCATCAGATAATCTGTTGCATCTGTAGCTCACAAACAAGGAAGATGTGAAGACTGAAGGTGACTTTGGCAGCAGTGAAGGTGAGATTGTAGACTAAATCTTGAGGGAAAGCATAAGCCAAATTATTGAAATGTATGGACTCCAGGATCCAGTTTCAGTTTGTTGAGGGATCTGCTGGCAGGACAGCCAGTTGATTTTCAAGGACAGTTTCCTTTGAGCACAGAAATGGTCCATCCTGATGTGCAGAAAGTTATACAAGTAGAGCAGAAGGCTGTCTAGATGAACAAGGAACTCTGAACTGACCTCAAATGGAAAAAAAAAAAAAAAAAAGTAACAGAAAAAAAGTGGGGGTGTTGGGATGCATAGGAGGTGGAAGCAGAGAAGTGCTGCCCAGTACAGAGGTATTGCTCAAGAGCAGGGGACCTAGTGAGTGGAAAAGCCTGTGGATAAATCAAGGTACTGAAAGTCTTTCTTACTACTGTTATTACTGGTATTACTGTATTCTAGTCTCCTAGGTCCAAAATCTCCAGACAGAAATACAGGCATACACCGTGTATAACTTTTGTACAGTGAGGCAATACCTTCAAAAAATGCAAAGCCAACTGAGTACGAACGAGCCAGCTGGGCAGTTCACACACAATGTATTGAACGCTGTATGATCCACCAGATTTACAGCATGGCTGCAAAGGAACTGCATCACTACAGACCTGATAAGCTCAGTGCTTCAGGAAAACATTTGTTGCATGTGGCTATGCAAAATGAATTTGTTCAGCCTATGAGAAACCTTAAATAAACTTTGGCAAACTTACCTTACTATCTTTCAGTAGAAAGATGGGATTAATTTGCCCAAACACATACATCTAATACCATTTGAGATACCTTAAGCTGTCCAAAATATCTATACTAGGTTGGTAAATATGACATACTACTTTAGATAAACCTGTGTCTTTCTGAAGGTCTGAGTATTTGAGGGACTTTTTAAGCAGTTTAGGTAAATGAATCCAGCCCTTTTGTACGTAGCTTCCAAACCAAAAGACACAGTTTCAGCTCTGCCAGCTTCACAGTACTGTAGCAATAATATTACAATACTATCTTTCTTGGATGTTTTAAACTGTAATTGAAGATACACATTAGGAACATTACTGTCAATAAGTACTACTAAGATAAAAATAAAAAAGGCTTAGGAAAAAACTTTAGCCCTAAGGGTCTTTCTCAACAAGTCAACCAGCTGCCAATTTTGAAAGAATTCTTCAATATGCATTTTTGCTATCTATCTCTTCAAGCACAGCTATTTTCTTCAGGAATACTTACCACCTTATCTACTTTCCAAGTCCAAAAGTAATCCACTTGAAAATGCGGATGTTATACCTTTGAGGTCTTATGTGACTAGTTCCAAGTTGTAACATGCTTACATTGTGCCTTTGCAAGCACTGAACCACACATGAAAAACTAGGCTCCCCATTAGACAAATGCTCCCATGCTATATTTGAGAATGAGACATCTGTGGAGGAATTACAGGCTCTTTCTGATGCTGAATTTTTAAGCTCTTGTTTCCAGGGCTTTAAAAAAAAAAAAAAAAAAAAAAAAAAATGTTTCAGCACCTGGATGTGAGATATCTTTTGAAATCCAGGAAGGATCTTGTTATCTGCTAGGTTTAATTTAAGAATCTGGGGACATCATTAAGGGAAAATCTGTTTTCTTGTTCATCTGTGCACCAACTTTCAGTAATTTCACCAAAAGCAGCTGCCACTTGTTATGAGCACTTACTTCCCAAGCCTTCAAAAAATTTCTGATCTTCAGCCTCTGCTTTACGAGGACATTGTATCTACCAATCTGCATCTTTCCATTCCATTCTGAAGGCTTACTTATCTTCTAGCATCAAAGATTTTGGTAATAAAACTCAGGAAAAATCAGATCATGCAAGTTCAGGATGTCTTGTCTTTTTTGGGAGTAACCAATGAAAGAATGCTTCTGCCTCCAGCTACATTAGACATAAACCCAGTCAAGTCCATTTGGAAAGAGCTGATGTTAAAACCTCTCTTATTCTTCAAACTTTCCATGCTTTTGGTTAGTGTCACCAAAAGCTGTAGGAAACTGCTGGTGAACTTGCTTTCAACAGGGAAATAGTAAACAAAAGACTACTCTGTTCTTTGCATCCTACCCCCACAGAGTTTGACTGTCCCCCAGGTTCAGAATTAGATTTCTTCCTTTCCTTGCAGCATCTTTGATTTTCTTATCCAGCATAATGTCCAAATGAGACTTGCCTTATCCTGCACTCCTAGGGTGGGTACTCACAGTATTGCCAGAACATTGGTAACTTGTTCAGAAACAGTTTATCTGCATAATGTACACAAGATAACATTGCTCTCAGAGAGCTTAAAAATATTTTGCAAGCTAGCAAGAATGTAGAAGAAAAAAAAAAATAACAACAGAAACTGTAACGGAGATATTTCCAGTATAAAACATGTTTTAAAGCAGATTATATTTTTCACCTGGATCAGAGGAACCTACAGTGAAGCACATTAGTGAAAATACAGAAACATCCATGTAAGCTTGTTTTTACTTTCAATACATGGAAAACTTATAATTTTACTAAACAATCACAACAATATAACTATTTACCTGATTAAGAGGAGGAAAAAGATTTTAATGTCTAAGAGAACCACGAACAAATGCCTGATGGTAAGAAATGTATGCTTGTCTTTTACTCTTCCCCATTCGTCCACATCTAGATAAAATTGGTTGAGACTTACAGCAGTTTTTGATATGCTAAATACTTCTTAGACTTGATTTACAAAAGTCCATGATTGTCCTATTTGAAAAATACTTCTGAAAGTACAATTTACCTTATGATGAATACTTTTCAATAAAACTTAAAAATTCTTGAAATAGCAAAGTTTAGGCTGGAGGGTTTCTTTTCAGATGGACTATAGGAGTTAGATATTTGATTCACATTTAAAAATAAACAACGTCTCCTGTGAAAGTGCCCCTGTTAGAGCCAAATAATTATGAACGTGTCAACACAGACACTTGTAAAGGTACAGCCAAGGGGATCTAAGCATTTTCATAGTATTAAGCACATATTTAAGCACTTTTCTGAAATACAACAAATTTTTTTGCATGTTTTGCTCACTGCCAGGATTATAAGTTTCAGGAAATTTTGCAGTATATCTTAGTTACTTTAGTTAAAAAAAAAAAAAAAAAAAAAAATCTTACCATCCTTTCTACAACACAATCATTAGGGGAAGAAATATACTGTTAGAAATATTATTGGGGAGCACTATTGCAAAAGTCTTGCTGTAACATTATGTATATATGAAGATAGGAATACAAACCACAAGATATTAGGCAAAAATAATTGGAAAGCTGTAAATTCGGTACTGTGGAGACGGTATTTAGAAGCAACACTTTTTTCTTTCAGCTCAGCCTCACTGACCTTCGACAAATCATTTCAGCTCGCTGGTGTCTGCTTCTCAATCTATAAAATAGAAATACTGATATTTATCTTCCTTCATAAATCACTTGAGCATGAGTAGATCAAAAGTTCTTTGTATTAGTAAAAGGGTATTTACTATGTTTACCAATGTCTGAGTTAAAAACTTCCTTCTTAGCAGAGCTAGAAGACTGAACCTATGGATTCCAGTTCTGGACAACTGCTTGCAAACACACAGGCTGACAAGTTACATCCCATGATTTAAGGGATCTGTGCTTCTCAAGACCCAGTCTTCCTCAGGAAAAAAAGTACAGACGTCACCAACAGGACCGATATCTATAGGACTGTAAAGTATATCTATGCTGCGCGTTTCACCAAGATGAAGAGATACAAAGTAGCTTGGACATGGGAAGAATTTTCCATGAGGTAGCGTTCATTTTTGCTCTAACTGAACTGAAATTATTTTTCAATCTGTCGGACTAAAATACCCTGTGCTGAGCACTGCAATTCCATGGCAAAAACTCATCCAGCTCAAACCACAGCACAGTCTATCAGATCAATCTGCCATATTGTGACCACCCCGCTTGAGTTCCATGGACAGCTCTACTGAACTTTTCCTTCCTTCCTGCCATTCTGCCCCTTACCTCTGATACGAAGAGTACCAGAGGTTGCTATGGAAGTCATACACCAGCATGCAAGCCTGAGCATCCACAACTCAATTGCTGATCAGCCTTTTACCAACTGGAATAATCTGAAACTTTTTCTTTTTTTTTTTTTTTTTTTTTCTTTTTTTTAAAAGAAATCACTTTTAACAGAAATGTAATACCATTTAGCATCTTTACTTGCTTAGTTATGTAGACAAGGCTTTTCATGTAACAGCACTGGCCAGCTGCTGATAGCTATGAAGATTTAAGGCGTAGCAAGACCCTTTAGAATATTCACAGAGAAGGATTTTACTGTATGATTTTCCTATTATGTAGTTGGAATATAAAGTTCCTCCTAAAAGTCACTATGAAAATTAAAAAGAGGAGGGATCAATATCAAAGGAATCAAGGGATCAAGGAAAATTGTAGTCTTTATATAGCAATGTATATAGCAAACAGCACAAGTATTCTCAACCTTTGAAAATTTAACTCATGTGACCAGCATTTTCACACGGCAGATGCTAAAACTGTCGATTTTCATATTGGCAGTCCTACGGTTCTTCTGCAGCAGTCTTCTCATATCATATGTATTCTGCACATACACATGCATGGTTACATTTTTCCCCCTTGAGCCACTATAAGCTTTCTAGTGACTATCTAGAAATATTAGGTTTGCCAATCTTTATTCTTCTTAATCCTCTAGTGAGGTGTGATCTAGTCATCTGGCTTTTGTTTGAGCTTCCTCAAGATTTATTCAGACCAAATCTTTTGTGTGAATTACCTGCAGGAGTTATATAAGCAAGAGGTATCTTTTTCATTGGTGCAGGGAAGTTTCAAAGTATATTCCTGGCATAAAGCATTACTGATCGGTTAACAATATAAGAATTAGAAAAGTCATTAATATAGTTAATGATCCTTAATTACATAATGGAATGCCTGTTACATGATTCTTTAAGTGTCTCAGCATTTCCATGCATTATTGATAGCCAATTAGGTACAGATGAAAGAGCTGGGAGAACTATTTGCAGCAAACAATTTATTTGATAAATTTAGCCTCCCTGTCTGTTTTTGAATTACCTATAAGCAGCCTTTGATTTTTACAAATGCCACTGTTACTCCAAGTAAATCTTTTAAGCACGGGTCTTCCAGCCTATGCTCTGATTGCAAACTATTTTATGTACTATTGCTTTCTAGGTATGAGTGGCTCTTATTTCTCCAAAGCAATATTTATCTCTTCAGTTTGGTATCTTATTCTGTTCCTTCACTGTATGAATACTAAACTCACACTCTTCTTGATTCCTCCTCCTTCAAGATTGGTCTCACTCAGCCTGGGCCAGCTGTAGAGCTCAACTTCACACTGTATTTATCTTCCAAGTTTCTTTATCCAAAACAGCAAGATAAACAGAAGGTGTTATCATCCTATGAAATAAATTGCACACAGTTGTCCAACAGCTGGAATCCAAAGACCAGAAGTCATGGCTGTCCCTCGTTTGAATCTAATAAGAAGCTATACATTTTACAATTTAGTCTCCTATTGCCTGTCACACCCCCCCTCCATCAAGTTTTTAATTGCTCAGTTTACTTACATACTAAATACAGACACCTTTCAATGATTTACAGCATCATGCATCCAGTACTATAAAAATTGTTTGTTTGGAGACATAAGTCTCATCACATTCCAAATATGGCGTGTAGACTCGTATGAGTCTTTTGAGGGACTACAGAAGTCCTGTTCATCAGTCTAAAAAGTGGTTGCTTATCAGTCATATTATTAAGTTTATACAAGTTGGAACTACAAAAATTAAAGCAATTTTTTTTTAGGCTTTCAGAAGATTGTTTTAGCCAAGAGATATTTGTCAGTTCAGCTTCAGTTGATGGAATTAGGCTGAGATGTCAAACACAGTCACTTTTCACTGGAACAAACTGAATTTTCTAATGATAGCCACGTCTGGTAGACTAGCACTTAGCAGGTTTTTCTCTTCCTTTTCTGGCAGATGTGGCTGCTATCCTTCCCGGCTCCCATGTAGAGTGGAGGAGCATGTTTTCCAAGTAGGCAGACACACACAGAAGACGTGGCCAGTTAGGTTTTGAATATCTCCAAGGATGAAGACTCCACAACATCTGTAAGCGACCTATTCCATTGTTTGACCACCTGCACAGTAAAAAGGATTTTTCTTATATTTAAAAAAAAAGATCCTGTATTTAGTTTTGTGCTCTTTGCCTTTTATTTAGGCACTACTGAGAAAAGGCTGGCTCCATCTTCTCTTCTCCTCTCATCAGATATTTACACAGATTGATAAGATCCCCCTCAGACTTCTCTGGTCCAGACTTACAGCCCCAGCTCTCTCAGCCTCTCCTTGCATGCCAGATGTTCCAGTCCCTTAATTGTTTTCACGGCCCTGCTCCAGACTCATTCCAGTAGGTCCATCTCTATCTTGCACTGGGGAGCCCAGGAATGGACACAACACTAGATGCTCCCTCACTAGTACTGAGTAGAGAAGAAGGATCACCTCCCTTGACCTGCTGGTGATGCTCCCCCTAATGCAGCCCATTAGGCTGTTGGCCTTTGCCACATGAGCACACTGATGGTTCACAGTCAACTTGTGCCCCAGGACCCCACAGTCTTTTCTTCAAAGCCACTTTTGGGGTTGTGGATCCCAGGTTTTTCTAGTGTACAAGATGTATTCATCCACAGGTGCAGGACTTGGCATTTTCCCTTTATCAAACTCCACAAAATTCCTGTCAACATAAAGGAATAATATTACACTAAAAGGATGAACAGAAATTCAATCAGTGTCCTTCAGCAATAACTACATTCAAAATCCATCATCTCTGCCTGAGATGAGCTGCAACTTGCCTGGACATTTGATGATTCTCATTGTGTGGGTGATGTCAACAGATTTGCATATGCTGAGAAGGCTCTTAAGTAGTCTGCATGTTGAGTCCTTGGAGGGCTCACTCATTCCTGTAAATTTAGGGCAATTAATCTGTTATATTTAAACCAATCTTTATGCCTGTTGTCTGTAAAGCTCATTGTAGGACTAAAGTATAGCTCAGTCCTGATTCTAGTAGATAAAAACAACTGATTTAAAGAGGAAATGTGAACATGAATGAACCTTGAAAAAAATCCAACATATTTTCAGTTTTGTTCTCAAGTTACACATCCCCTATTGTATTTTTAAAAAGTGTACCAGATTAACTATTAATGAATTAAAATGAGAATCTTTTTTTTATTTTCCTCCAAGATCTCCTCCAAAATACTTGAGATGTGTTTAATAAAAGTCTCAAAGTTATTGTAATGTCTATGAATAATATCTAAATAATACCCATGTCATCAACTATGAAGAAGAGTGAATAAGAGAATTAAAACAAAGACCTTAGGTGTATGTATTAAAATTTGCCCTTCAGAGATTTTTCAAGAACAGAAGTGCTACTAAGTAAGCTCTGTAATATGTGTTTCAGAATGAAGTATCTATTTTCTTCTCCATGAAGGCGAGTGGTTGCAGCAGGCACAAAAAGTAGTGTTAATCAGAAGTCTATATTACAGAAACTTTAGTTATCTTCCCCCCTGCTCCTACATCTTAAATAAACCTGTTATGGCAGCTTCAAATTTCAAGTGACAGCTAATTTAAGTGTAGCTTCACCTTATGGTTTCCAAAAATTACAAACTACTGTTTATATTTATTTGCTAAGTCATGTAACAGAACATTTTGCAAGACTGTCTGTAAACCTAGACTGAAAAAGAGAATATGGATTTAATTGAGAGATTTTAATTCTTTGTCCATTTTGTTTTGTTCTTTCAAGGAGTGAACATAGCCCTGATAATTTATCAGAGCAGCCACTGACTCTGCTTACAAAATTCTTAAAACATTAAAACTTTGGTGCACCATAATCTAAATGTTGTCTTGTGAAGACAGGAAAAATTCTGTGCTTTTATCTCTCACAGGCAGGGGAAAAAAAGTGAAGAAAACACTTCAACACAGTCAAGCTCTAAAAATTTCACAAAACATAACTCTCTTTACTTTGCAATGGTTTAAGCCATAACAGAAGAGAGCAAACTTACCTCAGACACTCTAGTAAGCATTCAGCACAGGCATTTACACCTACTGAAAACTAGCTCTACTTAGAAATCCTTTGAAGCCTCTGTACCCATTTTATGAGCTGATGAGGTCATGAGAATTTGGTGAAACTACTGCTTTATCCCCTTTCAGGGAGGAGCATGTTGCTCTTTATAAACTAAGGGTAGGAAACGGAACTGCAACAGAGAAAGGTCCTGAGTAAATTGACGTATATAATGTCAGTACCATTAGCTTTACCTGACATCTTTTATTCAGTGCACATGTTGTTGATTGACAGAGACCCAACATGTTGATTCATGCTATTTAATTGCTAAGTCAATGCCTAAAAAGGTTACTGCCATACATGATTTGATTGTTGATGAGGTTTCTGACTTTGCATACATTACCAAAGTCTGACTGGATGACTCTGTAAAACCATTATTGGTCCAGATGTCTTCTTCTGAATCTTAGCTCATCAAAATTTGAGAAATGGCTAAAGCAGTGATACTACAAGGCTTTTTTAATAGAGCAGACAAAGCAATAACAGAAGGTGGAACTCAGCAAAGCTCAGACTTGAGATAAGATGTGTGCTTTTAATGATAAAGAAAATTTATCGTAGGGACAGACTGCAGAGTAATAACTAGCAGACTAACTCAACATTACATTGACAGTCCCAACAAAAGGCCTTCTCAAAGCTGCCTTTTTTGTGCTGCATTGTTTACAATGTTGCTTAGAATGAGATGCAATATTATATGGTTGGGTTGGTTTTTTTTTTTTTTAAATAAATAGTGATCCTAGGAAAAATCTTCCACAAGTCTAGAAGCAATTACTAATACATAAGGCTTAAATTCAGCAATCCACTTTTTCTCTGCAAAATAACTGATATCAGGACTAATAAAATAGTTGTATGCTACACTCCAAGCTACCTCAGGTATCAGAAGATATATTCCTGTTCAGTCAAGGTTCTATCTGGGGTATATTACACTACCTCACCACAGGTGCTTGACTGGTAGTTGTGGACCATGGGGATATTAATTTGCATAAATCCTGCTGAATTTGCTTAAATTTTGCTTGAGGTACAGATGTATGTAGAGTTAAGTGTTTTGTTGAACAGGAATAGGTTTAAACGTGTGCTTGTATCATGTTATTAATTCCCATGAAACATATTCATTAAAATGCTTATGAACAATTAACTTTTGTATTGAGTAAATAATATCTAATACCATACCACATTTGTGTACTGCACATGCGTGTATCATAGTACATGTTTGGTGATGTTTACCATGAGACTGTACGCTTATACACTGGGGAACTGGAAGGAAAATCAATATCATAAAGCTGAGTATTATTTATTGCTAAGTGTTGTTATTGTTGCTGTTGCAAAATGTTTTTGCTGGTTTCCTATCCTTTCTTTGTTGCCTTTTATTATTTTTTAAGAACATTTAAAATATTCAGAAAAGTTAAAGAACTGCCCATGAAGCAATGCTTTCCTGCACTTGTCCTTTTGCTCCAAGTCACTTCTGGGCTTGTTGCTGTTCTTCTTACTGCAACCCTAGGTTTGCATGTGGTTCTAGTTTGTGAGCTTCAGGGTTAATCTCAAGTCAGTTCAAACTTACCATGATTTACTTGCTATGAAACAGAAAGAGACTTTCAAATTCTTGCAAGTAATATATTGCCCTTTTGAAAAAGGTGGACAACTCTTTTTTTCTATTGTATTTAATACTCATACAAGATCAATTAGTTCTATGGACTAGGCAATCTGTTCAGAAACTGTCAAAATGTCCATGGTTACTGAAGATACTCAGTCTTCCTGTTACCTGAAAAATATTGACTGACTGGTATTTTTCAGTTAAATCCTTCAGGCAATAAACTGCCTAGAGACACCACTGAGCGTCTCCTGAGAATGCAGCCCCACTGCTTGTGTATACAGGGAACAGCTGAGAGCAGAAAAGTTCAGATAAACAGAGAGCAGTAGAAGGAAAAGATCCCTAAACTGCATTGCTGAATATATTTTCTTCCTCTTAACTTACAAATTCTATCCATTTGCTTCCAAATACATGCTTGGCAAATTGCATTCATTCTGGAAATGGCACTCAACACATAGAACTTGAGTGTACGAGTTCAGCCAAATTCATGCAAGTAAATGTGACGAAACTAATCTGCTTCAAAATGGCTTTATATGTATATTAAAAAAAAAAAAAAAAAAGATTCAGTGGAATATTTTGGATTTCATATGAATGGCTGAAAATAGTTCTGTTCCACCCACAGTCTGAAGTAATTTGATACTACGGTGGTGTTTCTTGGGAGGTGATCTACTGGTGTATCCTGTTCTTATTTTCTATCAAAGTCCTCTAATCTTCCTTGCAGGATAAGTCACCCATGATATACTATGGACCTCTCACAATTTTTTCTTATTATAATTCATCATAGGTCACCATATACAGTTAGTGAACACAAGTAAGGTAGGATATTAGAATCCAGAATTACCTGCCAGGAGGCACCTTCTAAGAAACAGAAGCAGCAGTGTATGAAATAACAAAATATTCTACTGTTTTGATGGAAATCACATATTTCATCATTTTATGCCAATTTAGCTTTCAACATAAAAAAAGCAGACATTGATCACTAAGTACCCTTCTAATCAAAAGCTTTGCTTGGTATAATCACAGCATTTCTGTTATTTTCTACAAGTCCTGTGACAGCAATATATATTTGTATGCCACAAGGCATATATAGATGATAGCAATAATCAGTAACAATAAGCATGTTTATGATTTCATCCGGTTTCATACTTTTCAAAGCCTACTGTTACCAGCTAGTTGAAATTCTGCAGCTGTGGGTTTGGAATTCCCCCCATACATCCCATTAAATCTCACTATAAGTGGCCTTTGTATACTCATGAGTGTCATATTACAGTGAAAATGTTATTATCCATTTTTCAAACTGATCACTGAAATTGGCCAAATTAACAGTTAAATGCAAATGAGATAGTAGTAGTGAACATATATTATCAGTAGGTCATAGTAAATAAACTTATGTCTTACCAATGTACCCTCAAAATATTTCTGGCCTTCTCTTATCTTTGGCAGACTACACTTCATGTCTCACAACCTGGACATTTCATTTCCCAAGGAGCTTCAATGCTTGTATGAAAGGTTCTGTCCTGACAGCAACCTTCAGGCACTTCACAGACACTAACTGTGAGTTACAAAGATTTTGGGTAAAACTAGCATTATTTCTCATATATGCTGGGAAAAAACACCACCTTTTGAATAGAATTGTCCAATATATTCTGAGGGTTCTTCTTGCAACCTGAAGGCAGATATAGCTGGAAATTAAACCAGAAATGTTTACAAATATTCCTCCCAGACTGTAAATATATTCCATGCTGTTGAATTCAAAGCTTTATGGTCACTTTAGCCCAGCTTCTATGCTCTACCGTTAGACTAGCAGCACATTTGCAGAAAACAGATGTAAAAACTTCACAGGAGGACTTGAAGAGACTGAGATGACACCTAGGGAGGTATTGCATCTTCAGTGAGATGGTTCTAACTCCAAAAGACAGGAAGTCACAAACTGCCCACTTTTCAGCTGAGATCCAGATCTCAGGGTACTCTGTTGTCACAGTATTTTGTCTAAATCCCTTTATTCTTTTGCCTTCCTTGTTTTGGGTTTCCTTTTCCTCTGTCAGTGTTCTCCTAAGTGCTTTGTCAATCCAGAGCCTTATTTTTTCTCTACACTACTCAGTGCTTATTTTATTCGCAATGCTGATATTCCTTTGACACATCTTAACTCTTTCTCTGCTGTAAGTACACATGAAGCAAGTCAGAAAAATATAAGCAGAAAAACTTCACTACATATTCATATCTCCATATTCTTGCCAGAAATGTTTGCGTGCTTGTCCAGTCTCATAAAGAGAAACCATGTCATGAGAATTGTCTAGCTTATTAGATTCAAATAACATTTCTCTAATTTCATTTTTTTATGATTAATCCATCAAGAAAAAAAAAAAGCACAAATCAAAATTTGAGATAATGATTTCTGAGGAAAATCATAATGAGAGATGCAGCTTAAAAATATCAGGCTGTTCAGGGACTGTTTATGTACTGAAAGAGGCTAAATTTATCAAATACACTCTTTGCCGTTGTTTTAATTTAATTGGGATACATAGGAATTAGTTTCTAGAGTACAAGCTGAGTCTAAGTTATCTCATCTCCCGTGCAAATTAAGCTGTGGTACCTATTTGTACGGCTGTACAAGTCCAGAATTGTATTAACTTTCACCTTGTCTATGCTCTCCATCAGCAGTTCAAGAAATGGGATATTTATCAAATTTAGAGACCATTTGACCTTCTTCAAGTTAATACAAAATCAGATTGACCTATAGTTACCAGCATCAAGAGCTAGTTCACTCATTAGATGGCTTCTAGATAGGGATGGCCAAATGGTTTGACCCGAGATCACTGATGAGCTACATCCCATTAACCTCCAAAAAAAGAAGGAGAGACAAGAAAAGGAAAGAGAAATAGGGGACAAAAGAAGCTTCAAAGTAACAGCTGTGTTTGATAAAGAAAATAGCAGAAATATAGTATAACAGTTGTATACTTGTTCTGCTCAGCTAAGACAACAGTCTGGGGATAAAGGGCTGTAAAAGCATTAGTGTTTAGCTGTCCCAGCAAACTTTAGGGCAGCCACCTCCTAGTGACCACACTCTTGCCTTTCCACACCAGACGTCAGCCTTGCTCTGCTCTGTGTATTAGACAAGTCTTGCCAAAACGGTACAGACAAATGATCCCGGAGAGAATTTGTGTCAGTAATTTCACTAACTCAAAAATTGCAAGAAGCTTCAGGAAAGCAGCTTATTTACATTAAGGGATGTCAGGAATGGTTTTTGTTTGTTTGTTTTTGTTTTCTTTTTAGATCCTTACATCGTAATTTAACACATCAAATCTCCTCTGATTTTACAGGAGGAGAGTGGAAATCGGGCTGAGTCAAGTCTGGTTTAAGGGCTAGCCATTCAGCTAGAATGCTCTCTTTCTTTCTTTCTTTCTTTCTCTCTCTCTCACTCTCTCTCTCTCTCTTTTCTTAATATACACAGTTAATCAAAATGTCCTAGGATACTTTGTCACAGAGAAACTAGGGTTGATATGAATCCTGAAATAATGTGTTAAACTTTTAAAGGATAATTCCAAAACCCTCACATGATTCATTCCACAAATAAATGAGCAGTAAATGAAATTATGAGGGGCTTCATCTATTATATTTTCTGTGAATCAGGTGTGGGACCTGTTCTACCACCTTTGAATTCAAAACAGAGACAGAATCTACTGAACTTCCAGAGAGACTGGAGTCAATGTAGGAATCGGTTTTATTAGTATCTTTATTGACACCTGTTAAAATACCACTAAAAAGAGATGTCTTTCTGAATCACTTCCTTAAGTAACTTTTCTATTAATTTTGACTGGTGACCTGTACATAGCTATATCAGCATATATGGTGTTACCCTCTACCCCAAGCTGCCACCAGGCTTAATGCAGAAATGGTTGTTCTGGTTGGGGGTATTTTCACTACCCCAGAGCTCTCTGCTGAAAGTTACCATTGTGAAACATCAGCATCGCTATAAAATCAGACAATGCAATCTCACTGTGGTTTAACCCCAGCTGGTGACTGAGCACCAGGCAGCTGCTCGCTCCCCCCCTCCCCCCTCCAAGGGATGGGGAGGAGAATGGGCATAAAACAACTTTGTTGGGTGGGATAAGGACAGTTTCATGGGATAATCAAAGAAGAGAATAGTAATAGTAGAAACACTAATAACACTAATAAGAACAATAAAACTAGTGATGCACAAATGCAGTTGCTCACCACATGGAGAAAAAAACAACCCAATGCCCAGTTTGTTTCTGAGCAGCGACCCCACCTCCCAGCTAGCTTCCCCACTTCTATATGGAGCATGACGTTATATGGTAAGGAATATTCCTTTGGCCAGTCTGGGTCAGCTGTCCCGGCTGTGCTCTTCCAGCCTCTTGTGGCCCTGGCAGGGTGTGAGAAGCTGAAAATTCCTTGACTTAGTGTAGACACTACAACAACCTAGTGACAACTGAAAACTTCAGTATGTTATCAACATTATTCTCATCCTAAATCCAAAGCACAGCACTATACCAGCTGCTAGAGAGAAAATT
Source organism: Aramus guarauna (assembly GCA_013400195.1). Lineage (NCBI taxonomy): Eukaryota > Metazoa > Chordata > Aves > Gruiformes > Aramidae > Aramus > Aramus guarauna. Next base: position 259,336 of record VXBL01004959.1, read on the forward strand.
AACATATTCTATTTTATCTTACTGATGGGAACTTGGGGTTAAAAACATTACTTTTTTACATTTTTGTTTTGTGGAGCCACTGATTTGCACAATAAAAACATTGTCAAAATAATGCAAACCAGGTCTATTTTATTTCCACTGTATATATTCCTGTTTTATGTCTATCTGCACACCTTGAAGGCTAAGTTGACAGTAAATTTGCCTAAATGCATTTTGTGTCAAACAGTGCTGCCGATGTCTGTGTGAGAGTGCTTTGAAGAGAATACTTAGGCAAAAAGAGAGAATAGCCTGTCTCTAACTCTGGGTGTGCAAAATGAATCCCTGAAGAATCCTGTAGGTCTCTGAATTCATAGAATTAATCACAGAATCATAGAATCATAGAATGGTTTGGGTTGGAAGGGACTTCAAAGATCATCTAGTACCAATCCCCCTGCCATGGGCAGGGACACCCTCCACTTGACCAGATTACCCAAAGCCCCATCCAACCTGGCCCTGAAGACTCCCAGGGAGGGGGCAATCCACATTGTCTCTGGGCAACCCGTTCCAGTGCCTCACCACCCTCACAGGAAAGAATTTCTTTCTTGTATCTAATCTAAACCTACCCTCCTTCAACTTAAAACCATTACCCCTTGCCCTATCACTACATAACCTTGTAAACAGTCCCTCTCCAGATTTCTTGTAGGCCCCCTTCAGGTACTGCAAGGCTGGTCTAAGGTCTCTCTAGAGTTTTCTGTTCTCCAGGCTGAACAACCCCAACTCTCTCAGCCTGTCTTCATGGGAGAGGTGTTCCAGCCCTCTCATCATCTTTGTGGCCTCCTCTGGACTTGCTCCAACAGCTTCATGTCTCTCTTGTCCTGGGGACCCCAGAGCTGGACACAGAAGTCCTACTCCAAGTGTAGTCTCATGAGAATGGAGGGGGAGAATCCCCTCCCTCGACCTGTTGGTCATGCTTCTTTTGATGCAGCCCAGGACACGGTTGGCTTTCTGGGCTGCAAGCACGCATTGCCGGCTCATGTTGAGCTTCTTATCCACCAACACCCTTAAGTCCTTCTCCTCAGGGCTGCTCTCAATCAATTCCCCACCCAGCCTGTATTTGTTTTTTGAATTAAACTTTTCTGTTTCCTAGGTGGTGTGTTATTCTATTTTTAAATCTACATAACTATTTTATAATCCTTATTACCCATGAATTATAGCTAATATCATATTCATACCCAAAGTGAATCAATAATGTGCAATAGATCTTTTTGCCCGTTATGCAATCAAACATTATAAAGATACACTCATGCTTCAAAATAGAAAACTATTTAATCAGCTTAATTTAAATTCAAAATTAAGATAGAGATACTAATCTATGTTCATTGGTTCATATCATTATAGATCCTGTCAAATAAATAGGAAAATACATCCCCTGCTCCTGAGAACTTATAATGTAATTTAAGGAATTTTCAGTCTGGGAGCACATAGCATTCCTTCATAGCTATTTCTGAGGATCCACTGTAGCTTAATTATGCCTTTAAAATCTATAGAATGCTCCCAAATTCTTCATTATTTTGCAAATATGCCAAATCCTGGCTACTTCATTCAATTTTTGTTTTTAATGTGCAGCCCAATGACAAAGAACACCCAGGCGTGTTTTATGTGAAAATAAAAAGCCAGTTGTTTTCCTTGGCTCAGTGCAGGACGTGGTTAGAGTTTTTTCAAGTCTCTGGCACCTGGTTGAAAAATGCTCTGTCCCCACCTGGGAAAAAGGCCAGACTCTGGAAGATTTGGTATTCCTGCATCACTCCACCAAATAATGGCACTCTGTTCCTCAGTGAAAAACATATCAACCCACCGGACAGATCCCTTTCTCATGTTTTATTTCAGGATCTTTATCTATAGGCCCAGGAATTTCAGGAAAATAAACAGTAGTCTGCCAGGCTGAGTGACAGGCTAGAGTCTTCCCAAATGATGCCCCATCAGTAGCCTTTGGTGGTTCATCTCCTTTCTCCACAGCATCAGTTCCTCTCTCCAAAGCTCAGACTCTCCAGCAAAGAGGAATAATATTTGCCTGCCATTAAAACATGGTTTCAGAAATGCAAGCTACAGGCTGACTTCATTCTTCTGTGTAGGTAAAAGCTATTGTGCTATTCAGAGGGGCTAATATTTCCCTTTAGCTTTAATTTATTTGGACCTGAGAGCTTGGTGTTGCCATTTCTAGACTGAATTAAGAAAGAATTCCTGTAATGACAAGGTAATGTATTAAAACAAATGTTCTTGTTCCCATATTGTTCAATTTATCACTGAACTATTTCAGCGTATTAGTTCACTTACAGATTAAGACAATACTATCAGATTATAATATCAATAATAACTATTTATTATTTCTGTTTATGTTAGACCAGTTTTTATTTTAAATACAAATATATGTATTTAATGGGAAGTTGTTTTACTCCTCAGCAAAGACAATTCTACTATAAACTGGTTTAGGAGATAAAACCTGTCCAAACTTCTGTAAAGATCAGAGTGTCTTATCTTAAGTTGGATTACTACTCTTGCAGACTGAGACCAGATAAACAAAGCCCTTATATAACTTCAGGGCTGTTGTGATCAATTTGCCTGGTGCACGACTCTGGGGACCATGCTGTTTTACCATCTTGATTGCAATGATAAATCCATCATTATGTTCAGTGCGGTGGAAACAGCTCAGAGCCTTGCCATTTGTGGCAAATCTTTTCTATGGCAGGCTCATAGTAAATCAGTCTAACCTGAGCTGACAATGATTGATTCTGAACAAAATGTCACGAACAATCAAATCGTCTGTTTTCTTCTTTTTTTTAAAAACTGAATGGATTTAACCCCTAAATCTAACTAAATTCCAAATAAGGCAAAATGGGGAAGGGTTGATGGGTTTGTGCGTTTGTTTGTTTCTCTGCTTGATAATTAAGAAAAAAAAAAGAGGAAATTTAATTCACATTTTAGAAGTCTGAAGTGTGTGGCAAACAATGTACCTGTTATTTGCAGTCATTAATCATTACTATCGTTGAGAATCAGAGAAACACATATTTTAATCCACATCAGAGTGCATGTGTGGGAAGGAGACAGAAAGATTTATCAGCTCTCTGAGGCAGGTATTGTTTCTTTCCTCCTGCTTGCTTAAAAGCCTCCCATAATGGAGCTGTGGTAATGATTGGAGTGTCTGAAAAATTTTGTGACACAGATGGCATCAATAGCACAACATGGCATTAGAATCACCCAGTCAGCCTACTGATTTATCTTGGGTTGTTTTTTGTAGGTTCACAAAAGTTGTTGGAAAGGACTCTGAACCGTTAGGGGTGTCTGGAGAACCTAAAGTTCTCCCAGAAATCTGTGTTGGTCAAAATCTAACATTTGATTGAATGTGGTTGAAACAAATCCTATATTCCATTGACAGAAAAAGTACAGAAAAGAAAACTGCTCCGGCCCCAACGTTAAACGTTCCAAAGGTGGGAATTAATTTTATCAGTTAAAATGTGGTTTTTGAGGGTATATTTAGAAAACAATATACTTTCATTATTATCCCTTAAAGCAGCCAAGTTTGTCTGGAATTGATGCAGAATTTAAAAAAGACATGAGCAGATCTTTCTGCTTTACGATTTATAAGAAAAAAAATGATGTTAAAGAAAAATAGCTTGTGCATGCTGAATAGAAAATGAAAATGATATAGTCACTGAAATGATTACCTCATTTATTTGTTTATCTAGAATATTGGATGAAAGAAAGTAAAGGAATTGAAATTAAATGAATTATAAGCATCTTTCAAATCTATTCTTTTTCTAATATACAGAGATCAGACACTTTGGAGAGGCAATCAGCTTCGACGTGAGGTAGAGCAAACAGAAGCATCTTCCAGCTGAGACAAAAGGCTTTGCAGAGCTCATGTGTTTGTGAGGAGATGTGAAAAGAATAGCTTAAATTGACTATCAGATATTTTTATACTGTTTTGGAGGAGAGGGAATCTTTCAAATTTAGTATGTATCGGGTTTGTGAAACTGAAACACAAGCAGAACTTGCTATAGATGGGGTATTATTCTTTGCACAGCCCTCATAATGCAACTATCTCTGACCTGAATTAAAATCATTGTTCCTATTCACCTTTTTTTTTTTTTTTAAAATCAGAACTGCTAGGAGAAAGGCAGTTCTGCTTCACAGAGGATTTAATTCTATAATCAAGTTTTGATACTCAAAACTTAGTTTAATTTTAATTCAGAACAAATCCCAAAAATTCTCAGTGAGAGGAATAGTCCAAGGGTTCTTAATACAAAGACAATCCACTCTGAGAGACTGAACCTGGGCTGCAGTCTCTGAAAGCTCTGGGATTTCTGGATTAGAGGCAATCTCCCTGCTTGGCTGCCTCAGTGACACGAAACTTCATAGCCTGGTCTCTTCAGTAAAACCAACCAATAGCCACGTATATGAGTTTTCAAGAAACCAGGAATGTTTAGAAGATGCCTGTCAGGCAAGCTTCTGCTTGATTTCTAAAATAACTAAAATAACTGCCACTATCTTTATCTCTTTGTAGACTTTTTCATGCAATTCCCAAGTAAAACTTTTTTTTTTTTCTCCCCAAACATTTTCTAATCAGCATTAGTCACCCCATTATGGCTATGCCTACACTGTCAATGTAGCACAAACAAGCATGGGTTTGTCGAGCAAGGCAGCTGGTGCTTAGGACCGATGTCCACACCATCCAGGGGGTTTCAGGGAGTTTTATTTGCATTGGTTGTAGTCTGTATGTCGACTATATTCTCCTTAGTCTGAAGCCCATTCGTTTAATCCAAAAGGAGTCTCATTTCTGTTTTCCTTTGTGAGAACCAAAGTGTGGTGAGTACTCTCCTATTCAGAATTAAAATGCTAGGGGAAATATTCCATGTACAAAAGTAAAACTAGTGATCATGACTAGTGATCTCACTGCCTGGGGATATCGTCCACGAGACAGGCCTGGCTGCTGTTAAATACTGTGCCCAATATCAAGTTTCGGAATGACACATAATACTTTAACACGTGGCAATGAAGGTTTTGCCTTCATCAGGAAGTTACCGTGAAGTAAGTTCAAATCTAAATTATACGACATCATTATTCTAGCATGGATCTCTTTGCAGAGTCAATAAGTAGACATCAACTAATCCAAGATTTTCACCTTAACTTCCAGCTACAGTGAACAAATCAGAAGCAGCAGTCATGGGGAATTAGGTGGAAGTTTGTGAGGAGAAATTTGAATATAAGAGGATTTTTTTACATGAAGGGCAGTCAGAAAAAGACATAAGATGAACAAAATAGAGTTACTCTAAAAGCTTACTTTCAGTTAGCTTACTTTCATATAGGATCTTAATTTAATTATCAATCAAACTTCTAGATAGTTCAGATGAGCTTTTCCACATATTCCTGTGTAAGAAGGCTTTTTGTAGAGAATTTGAGCAGGTCACTATGCTTCACATTTTAAAAAATAACTACAAAGCAAACTAACTGGTCATTGATCAGGACTAAGTACATCCTATTGCTGAAGAAGGCTAATAGGTTAGCAGAATTAAAACAGAAATTATAAATATGTACAGATAACAGAAGTAGCAGAATAATAGCAAATATTAAATCAGTCAATGAACAGAAAAGTCAGCAAAACCACCATAAGTCTTCCTGAACTGGCAAAACTGCTTGTAAGACCAGGCTTCAGACAAACTCATCCCATCCAAGGATTGGTAGATTTCTTCTGGAAGGCTTTTCACTGTTTATTCTGAAACACCTGGTGCCAGCCTCTGCTGATTATGTCACAGGAAAGTAGATGAGCAATGAGTCCACACATTATACCAGTAAGAAGTACACATATATTCATGAACCTATTTTTTAATTTCTCTTCAAATATCAACTTAATCTTAACATTAAAAAAAAAAAAAACCCTCAAACTTTATATTCCTAGAAATCTTTTTTTTTTTTTTTTTTTTTCAATCTGACCAGCACTGAGATCACAAACCCTCTGAAAGAATACCTATATTAACAAAATAAATTAGGGAGGTATAAGGCCCATGTAACAGTACCTGACTGTTCACGCTGCTAAATTGTTAGCCCACCCTGGTCCAATTTTGGACAGGATGAACAAGTAGAATCCCATTCAATGCAGGGGCAGGATCTGAGCTGGGCACAGACAGGACTATTCCAGCAGTGTTTGTGAGGATAAGGATATTTTATTGTGCACTTCAAGTTGTGCTGTGTCACTAGGTTTCATGGACAGAAAATATTGCCTTGCACATTTTAGTAATTAAAGATTATAGGTATCTGAATTCCACTGAATTCTTTTATTTTTTTTCTTTAGCAAATCTCAGCCTTTCTTAGTTTTCTCAAACATATTACTCCAAAAATTGAAAAATCCATTGCTGTTATAATTCTATGTATATGAATAGTCCCTCTGTTGACACACATTGGCTTCAGTGGCCACATCTGTACCACCAAAACATCAAAGTGCCTAGGCTCAGGGACTACCCCACAATTATCCATATGGTCAGATTGTAAGTACTGTTGTAAGGGAACTCTAACGTAGTCTTGGCTAACCTAAAACTCTCAAACAATTTTTGGATGTGGATTAGTTTAGCCTTATGGGTATGAGTTATGCTTTATTATTAGAGTCAGAGTGATCCTTGGGCCATTTTACTTAGTATTATAGAGGTGGCTAATGGGTAGGATGTAGCTATATTGTCATAGGACACTGCTAAACTGGCTCACTGCCACAACGCTTAGGATTGACTTACTCTTGAGCAGACTGGCAGTGTCTAAACTACCTAGCACTTGTCCCTGGACCATGTCTGAGTCCCAGTGGTGCCTGTGCAGCCTTAAAATACAATTATGTTTTATATACTTTTCAATACAAAGTATCAGAAATAATGTGAGGTCTGTTTCAGCCCAGCAGCACAATGCTTTTATTGCACAAAAGTAAAGATAACCTCTAGGACATTGCATGACAGTGGATATTTGAAGGTGTAAAGGTTGTGGGGATAGTACTGAAGGATGGTGTGGGGTGGAGAGCATCAAACCTAGTGCAGTTTTGTCCTTACTGCCTTGGAGGAGCAGCCTCTGGAGTCTGTAGTCGAAGACATCTTGGCTTCTTGGTGAAAGTTAGAACAATTAAGCAACAAATCACCAGGGGTCAGAGACTGACTTTGCTCCCTTGCGGTCTTTTATTTAGCAGCGTGGATTCACCCAGTATGGTTCCTATGACTGAAATACGCGTACATGTTTTCAAGAGTAGGAAAGTAATGATTTATTATCTTTTCACATGCAATTGCCTGTAGGATGAACGAGAACAGCTGTTCAGTAGTGTAGAGCAGCAATACACAGTAGTTTGCTGCAGGGTAGGAAAGGAAGGAATTCCGTAATTTGATTTGGTAGGGGAGCTTCTATCCACAGAACACAAGTGGCCAAATGCAGGTTTATTCAGGAAATCTTTGTCTCACTGTGAAAAGTGCTATTGTCTCTTAATTACTACCACCAATAGCCAAGTCCTTAATATTGCACCTGTGCTGAAAGGCAGCATCCTCCAGAATCTCGCTGAGGCATTGCCTGTGTTCTGGCACTGATGATGCAAGACCATCCCAGAATAACAGCACCCTCTTCTGATCAGTCGTGGGGTTCTTGGTTTTTCCACTATCCATCACTGTCAGCTCCCATTACCACAGTTTCATCAGGCTCTCAGCACAGTTTAGTGAACCACAGAATGCTATAGGAAATTAAACCATTCCCGTAACTTTAGGTTCCCTTCTTTTTACTGAACAGAGTGTAAAACAAGACACAAGTTCACATGCAACCAGGAAATATATTCATGGAAGTGCAGAAGAGAAAGGATGGAAATGGTTCCTGAGTCATCTTGTGTATTTCCTTGAACATGTAAATATTTTCCTCTACTCCCTACTGCCTCAAAGTTCTTCATATTCAGCTTCATTTCAGCTGAGCAGACCATGTCTGTTGGTTGGCTGGGCTGCTACAAAAATATTGTCAGCTGGCAACATATACACACTTGCCTTGCAGAGGACGGAATTCAGGGGAATGTAGTATATTCAAAAGCAGTTGCAGGCATAGGTAGATCTAGAATATATTGCATTTTAGGTGAGGCTTCCAATCAGTGCTACCACGTTTGCAACAACAAGCATTCAATGGTCATTCCTTAATTTTATGTGAAAATTAAAGTTTCATGCACAAATCTGTCCTCTTTTAAATGTTCTTCAGGTCTCTGAATTACCTACAAGCAACTGCATGTGAGAAGATAATAAATCTCTGCCTGCCTTTTGCATCTTAGAAAGAAAAAAGCCCTTTTTAATAAGATGATCAAACCTGAAGGTTTGAAATTTGCACATGAGGTTATATATGCACGAGCAATCACATTGCATAGACAACACAGTAAAGTGCTCAAGACTTGTTATGTTAAGAGTTGGCGGATTCTTTTGACAGAACAGCATTGCTTCATCCTGGCTGATCCGCATTAGAGATCACTTTCCAGATTGTGCAACTTTTATATGAGGTATAATAAGAAGTGAGAAAGGCACAGATTTAAGAGAAGCAACTTAATGAAAAAAAGTAAAACTTGAACTTATGCTCTTGTCATTATCAGCCCAATCTCCCTTCCGTATCAATCCACAGTATTGTTTAAATGAGGAAAGAGCAGCTGGAAGGGAACCAGTTTTGCATGATCCCATCTGGAGCTTCATCTTTGTGGCATACTTAAACGAGATGCTAGGTTGGTGCATGGGCAGGACTGATAGGATGCTGACGGATTTTAGCAGACAGCCTCTAGCAAGCTCTAGTGAGGAAAACACAGATGGGGAATAGCGATTTTTGGCAGCTTACAATTCAGCCAAACCTGAATGGATTGAAGACATGAGGAGAGTAAAAGACATCTTCCTGACCCCAGGACTGTACTCATGCCAAATCTCAAGTTCTTTTTGCGAAACACAGAAGTATTCAACTATCTGAAAACACCAAATACAAATAATTGTATTTCTTTTTAAAGCTGGAAAACATTAAGTAGATTTTTTTGCATAGTAAAGTTAAAGATAGATACCACTTTCCAAACAAAAAGTATGTGAAACCTTACTATTCCAGTCAAGTACCACATATTCCCGTAAGCAGCTCAATGCCGTCTCAGGAATTTGATGCCTTCCCAGAAATAACAAACAATTCAAATGCTAGACCTCATATGGAGGAACCAATCTATCCTCACAATAGCTTGCAATGAGTCTTTATGAATCTCCTTTCACAATGCAAGGGCAGTGATTGCCAGTGAAAAAACCTCATGTGAAAATGCAAGACTAAATGGCCAGAGAGAACAAGTATAGCTGCATATGCTGTTGAAATGAGTATCCAATGATTTTTAAGACAGTCTTCTATGTGAATAAAAATGAAGCAAGTGAAAAGATCTTCCAGACAGGCATATTTTTCCTTATTAATATTTTTTTAGAGTTGTATGAGAAACTAGAGGTCATAAATGAGCCTGCCCCTACTCTAAAAAGTTTAATACCCAAACAGACAAGAGGATAAAAGGAAGTATTATTGACTCTGTATTACAGAAGTGAAAAATGCCTGATTCTAAGAGATCCCGACAGTTACAGCTCTGGTTTAAACAGACCTAACTTTTTAGATATTCAGCACTTTCAGACCAGTTCTTAAGTGATTTTTTTTTTTTTTTCTGAAATCTAAAGTCAAATACTTGAAACGAGTTTCCTGAATCCCTTATAAGTACTTTAATCATGACACCATCCATTTACTCTGTAACATTTTGCTTTTGGGCTTCTTGAGATAACAGAAATCACTTTTACTTTAAAAACAAAATGCAGAAAGCAAAATCCATTTGTATAATTACAACTCTGATCTCCTCTCCTTCTCCCAGACATAATCCCCCCTAGAAAACTCTCACTTAATGGGCCATTCCAGTAAACCCTTATAGCTCAAAGATTGCTGTATTTAATAGAAGCCCGTAAGTGTTGAAATAGCAAAACTTGCAGCAAGATTCCCTGAAAGCTGTGCAAACTAACAAGCTTAATGGATTTTTAATGGTCCCTTCAGAGACTTACGTAAGGGCAATGGAGGCAGTGGTGGTGGGAGGTTATGCTTGTGCATAATATTAAAAATATTTTGAATGCTCCACAGCAGCATCAATACCCAGTAGGACTATATTCTCATGGAAAGTTACATTAAGGAATTTCTGACTGAACAGAGCAGGTATTACATGCCTTTACCACGAGTGCAACTAATGTAATGCTCCTGGGGACAACACGATGCTCCTGTTGCATTAAGCATCCCCATATGATTGATTAGTGGATTATAACATGAAACAATTGCAGCCATGACATCTATGTCTAACTGATAAGAACTCCAAATCACATATTTGTATGCAAATATGATGTTGAAAGCTGTTGTGAGGTTAGTAGGAAAGTATGGAATGAAAAGTTCTGAATTCAGAAAATTAGCAGTGACTCTAAAGGACAAGAAACTGAAAAACAGAACTGACATCAGCTGGAGTTTGCAGTGCTATCTTTATCAGAAAAAGACCAGAAGAGAATTCTGGGGGATATAAAACAGTTTTAAAGACCTTTATTCTGGAGAGGACATGGAAAATTTCATGCATATTTCACTTCAATGTAGCCTTCTCTTGTTTCCAACTTCTTTGTGTTGCTAAAACAATGGGCTAAATTTTATTCTTGTGAAAATGATGTTAATTTAGTATGAAATTATTTACTTGACTTCACTAGGTACATAGATGCAACTGATGGCCAAACATGGTCCTTGGTGATGATAAGGGTATCTAGGCTTAAGCACATTATAACATATGCAGGCAAATAGAATAGATTCTTTCCTGGTTTGCAGCTGTAGTTCTGTGATTCTTCTAAGCAGAAGCCCTTAATATGAACACTTGGAGAACACCTGAAAAGAGATGATATATTCTCTTTTGTTGCAGTATATTTTTGAAGACCTGACGTTTTGATTCAATATTATATTTATTTTTCAAGAAAAAAAAAAAAATCCAACACAGATTTACTTCTCTCCTGTGAATGAAACATCATAAATTCAATACTCCTCATTGTCAGAGTGTTCAGATAAGTTTATTTATCTGAATAAATAAACTCAACAAATTTTTTAAAATTATTATTTTGGTTTTGGACACTCTTTTTTGTACCCTAGATTCCCCATAAACAAAGCTAACATTAGTCCACTTTTATTTTCGCAAAAGATGTCTCCTCTTACCTGGAAACATTTTCTACTTTGACTTCTACTTTAATTTGCATAAAAGAGGTTGTATTAACTCTGCCTATGTAGTCATTTGTAGGTGACGTTTGCAGGCTAGATATGCTTCCTAAGGAGAAGGGTCTTGGAGAGTGTGTTGCTCCATAGACTTGAATGTGCTGCCCTGTGGTGCTGAAGAGGATGAAAAGTGGCTTGCTGCTTTCGAGGTCTCAATTCAGTCTGATGGACCATATATAATGTAAGCCTCTGCGAAACAGTATAGTCAAATCCATCTATCTGCTGAGGGAAAAACTCTTAAAAGTGGAATTTCACACAGTTTATGGATAGCTGCAACTTAGTCATTGTATTCCTGAACTTTAAGACGGGAAAAAATTGCCAGGCTTTTTTTTTTCCCAACACAGTAAGTGATTTTCGTCAATTGTAACATTATTCTCCTAAAGTTATAGACATAACAAAGACAAAGTTCCCTTCTTTACTCAGGTATATTGGAATTTTTTTTGTTATTATTACTACTCCTTCCTCCCAAGTGTCCTAACTATTGATACTCAAGTTACTTCATATAGTAGTAACAAGTATGAGCTAAAATCCTGTGCTTTCAGAGTGTTTAAAACAACTAGATTTTATTCTTACTGTCATAGATCTGGACGTCTGTGAGAGAAGGCAGACATCTGTGTAATTATACTTTTTGTTCTCTTGAACAAAATTGCATACTCTATTTTTTGAACATCTTTACATAGTCATGCTACCAAGTTATCTTAGTTATGTTAGGCACGCATTTCTTTTCAGTTCACCAGTCCAGGAGGTCTCAAAGTTCAATTGACTGACTGAGTCATCTACAATATAAGGTTCTCTGTCTGAACATATCACTCTCAGCTTCCATCAGCTCAGAGCTAGTCAATCCGTCAAATTTGGAACACATCTCCTCTTAAAACAGGCAATGATTTTTGACCAGATAAATCACAGCTTAAACTCCATAGACTGTATTGACTAGATCTGCACCAACTATAAGGGGAGTCTAAACAAATAGTTCAGATGAAGACATCTACACAATGCAGTGGGTGTTTCCCACTCCCCCTCTTCCCCCTGCCCTGTGTTCTTTCATTACATGGTGGTGAAATCAAGTTGTTAAGACCTCAGTCTTACTTGCCACCCATTTGCAGATATTAAAAAAAAACCCACAGAGCACCCATTTTGGATCAGACCAAAGGGCCACTCAGCCCAGAACTTTGTCTTCAGTAGTGATCAGAATTGGATGTTTGAAAAAAAATATAAGACAAGAGCAATTGCATGTGATATGTCTCCACAGTATTCTCCCAGAGATCAGCAATTTTCAGCTCAAAAACCTTCTAAACCATAGATGATTTCTTTGTATTCAAGAATCCTAAGGAATTCCTCTTCTATGAATTTGTCCAACTGTTCCTTGAATGTATTTAAACTTCTAGTATCCTATGAATAGTATCCTAGGAATTTCCACTACATCTCTGCATTCACTTGAAGACCACCTTGAACCTGTCACTTGCTATCTTGTTTTAATGACCAACTCTGTCCAGCTTTGTCCTGGAATAGGCAGTGAGTAACTGATCTTCTCTGTGTTTGTAACCTTATTGACTACACTCCTGGATCTCTCTCAGTCCCCTCAACTATCTCTTTTTCCAGGCTGAAGACCGAACTTAATTATCTTCCAGCTTGCTTAGTTAGCTGTTCAATGCATTTTAACAGCTTTGTCAACATTCTGTGAACTTTGCAGAGTCTTGCTCTATAATTCTGGAGAGGACAAACCAGACCACAAGCCAGATCTATATAGGCACATGCCATTATCTAGTGTCAGTATACATTATAATATTACTGACATCAATAATTGACATTATACAGTAGCGTATATGTCATCATACATTCTCTGTTTTGTTCTCTACTCTACTCTTAATAATTCCTAATATTCCAACTGGGTTTTGATCATTAAGGAGAGAAGAGCTGATATTTTCAAAGGAAAACCTGTTATAATACCAAAATTTCATTCTGAGTGGTAATGATCAGCTCAGAGTCCCTCATTCCACATATAAAGTTTAAATTATTTTTCCCATGTGTATGACTTTTAAAATTTATATTTATTGAATCATATCTGCCATATTAATGCCCAGATAGTAAGTCTTGTAATGTCTTTGTTCCTTTTTTTTTTTT
>VXBL01004959.1:272796-303130 GCA_013400195.1 Aramus guarauna
TTCATTTTGCTCTCAGGCACATTATTTCCATCCCTCAAGGATTTACAATCTTGGTTGTTTTGCACTAGAACAGCACCTCAGTCATTATAGAGACCTCAGAGCCATTAGTCATGTTTTCTTCAAAACTTCATCTATATAGCTACACCATCCCAACAAAAATGCATTTCCTCATCCTGTGAAACACTTCAGGTTCTTAATACAATCCAAACTGCAGTGTGAAGAAGCTGTAAACAAGCTGTACTGGGTCTGGCTGAGGTGGAGTTACCTTTCCCCACAGCAGCCCTCACAGCGCTGTGCTGTGTATCGGTAGCCAGCCGGGTGTTGGTAACACACCGGTGTTTTGGCTGCTGCTGAGCAGTGCAGCACGCATCCAGGCTGTCTCTCCAACATCTCCCTCAGCAGTAGGCTGGGGGTGGGCAAGATCTTGGGAGGGGACACAGCCAGGAGAGCTGACCCACACTGACCAAAGGGATATTCCATACCATGTGACATCTGCTCAGCAATAAAAGCTGAGGGAAAGGAGGAGGAAGGGGGAGCATTTGTTATTTACGATGTTTGTCTTCCAGAGCAACCACTACGCCTACTGAAGCCCTGCTTCCTGGGAAGTGGCCGGACATCGCCTGCTGATGGGAAATAGAGAATAAATCTTTTGTTTTCCTTTGCTTCCATTTGTGTCCTTTTGCTTTATCAAACTGCCTTTATATTGACCCGTGAGATTTTCTCCATGCTGTTTCCCCACACACACACACCTCATCCTGCTGAGGAGATTGACAGAGCAGCTTTGGTGGACATCTGGCATCCAGTCAAGGTCTACCTACCACACAAGCCTATGCCATGAGCTGAAGAGAAAACTTCAGACCAGGCTTAAATACATCAAGACCAATAAACTGTGGTTGAGTTCAAAAACCATATACCCCATCTCTTGGAAGAGCAAAAGTCTTAATATCTGCAGAGGAACTAGGGAGTCCCCTGTCCTGCCCTCCATTTGCTTGACCCACACACATCTCATGAAGAACAACCTGCCCTTGTGCCAGCTGAGGAGGGTATTTAGGAGCTCTCTAAGAGCTTAATCCTCCCAGCTGTCATATTTACTTTTCAACTGCTTGTGTAGTAGGTGAATTTGGATTTGAGGAAGAGTTACAACTCATGTAACAGAACAACAGGCAGACCCAGTGTCTCCCAATGGGAATGTTAAATGTGAACTGTGCAAATTTGTGTTGTTATACTGAGTGTATACACAGAAGATGAAAGGCTGTATCTTTTTTTTTTTTTTTCCCCCTACTATTAAGTACACTCTTGTTGTCAGTTCTTAAACTCATTAACTCCAGGACATTTAAGTTCTGCCAGTTTTATTCCTGATCCTACTGAGAGTTTTTTATTTCTTATAAATTAACTCATCCTCAATTGCTTTGATCCCCTGAATTCCCAGTCAGTTCACTCCCTGATGAGACCAGAGGCTTAACTTGTTTCCACTTGAAAATGAGCGTATATGCACACACACATATGCACTGTGTAAGTGTAACTTGTAACTTTCCCAGTTCATTATTTACCCATATATTTAGTTTTCATGTTCCCTTTGGGGAGTAAGTTCCCTAAAGTGCAAAGTTTTAATCATAAAACTTGCAGCTTTTTGCTCAGTGCCAAAAGCACTGTTTCTAATAGGATTTTGGCTCCGCTTATGTATCCAAAGGTCTACTGCTGTGGGACAAGGAAGAATGATTGCCTTCCAGTAACACTGTCCAGCATAGCACATACCTCTGTAAAGATGGAACAGGAGAAAGACTGCCCAGAACACAGCTACCTCCGCTGTGCACAGGGTGATAGACTATAACTCTGTGCCCCTTGTTCAACTTAGAATTAGTAAATGACGCATCTACTTTTTGGTTGATAGCTTAGAGTTTTTCTGCTGCAGTTTTGTCTGTTCTTGCTTTGAAAAAAACGTCTAAACTAATGATGCTGTTGGCACCCTCTTTGTCCATGCTGTGCAAACTCTGCCTCCACTTGCAAACTTTCACAAAGCAGTGTAATCTGTTGCAGTTCTTGCATCTTTTCAAAATCGTGGGTGCTTTGCATCTCTATATGCCATTTAGTGAGGATTCTGACTTTGAACTCTGCATGACTTTCCATGATTTTCTGTCTTTGATATTATTTTTTCTTTTTCCACAGTATTTTGGATTCTGTTGCAGAACATCAGCACTGCTAGAGCCTTGCCCGTCCTCCATGGAGTCAGTGGTAGCTCATTTTCCTGGGCAAATTCTAATTGCTTTGTCAAGAACCTATTCTAAAACTTCCAGATTTATCTGTGTGTGTGTGTTTTGTTCAAAATATCATCTTGTCGCTGGTCTCTTATCAAGCTTATTTAATCTTCCCCCAACCAAAATGAAGAGGCTGGTTCTTCCACTCAGGCAAGTCAGAAGATCACCTCAGCTTTTTTGCCCACTGACAATGTCACTCATGTTTCATTTTCACACAAGTGCCAGTGCTCTTCAAATTTCTATACTTAGTTTCCCTGTCGATCACCTCTGTATGACCAAACTGAAAATTACTCAAAAATGTGAGTGCTCCAGCCTAAGCTATTTTCAGAAATAAAGTAACCTCATGGCTTTCTCTGTTGTGTGCGTGTGTGGTTTATATTTGTTGTACATTTACTTGACTTTTAATATAAAAATTGGAATTTTTCTGCAGTAAAACATGTTTTTTTTGTTGCCATTTCCCATTTAACCTCCACATTTCCACTGTTTCAGGTTGAGGAGTTTAGTTACTTCATTCATTAATTTTCTCATGTCTATTTTTTCTTGAGGTGGTGCTCAACAGAGAAAACTAAAGGATGTGTGGTGCAAGACAGGCACCCGCCCTCTGCATTTCTCTGGGATAAGGCATCCTGGCAAAGGAGTAAATATTCTGGATTATCCTGCCTTCCACTTCCAGCAGCTTCTACAGCTGACAGAAAGGCTGAGCAGTCAGCATTGATATGCCCACTGTCGTTCAGACTTTCTCGTTTGGTTGCCCTATTTTCCTTTCTCTTGTTGATACACATAACTGTCTGAAGCATTTCTTGTGACCACTCCAACTACATCGCACTCATCAATCTTCTGCTTTGTTCTGTGGGGGCTTGCAGTTGAATGGGTGAAGTGAGGGTTAGGGAGAGCAGCCAGTGGAGGCTCCAGGTAAGATGGAACCATCCCAGACCAGAAGTGCTTCCAAACAACTTTGATGCAGCCTCACCTGGAGCTGATTGACAAGCAGGTTTGACACTTTGGCTTGCTCCTGCTTTCACTTCAAAGGTCTATTTCCTCAAATGCTCAATTTGTGTGCATGCTAGTTCAGTCTTCAGTTCCCTTCTGAAGCCAGCCAGTTCCAAGAATAAACCAAGACATATTGACAAGATCACCATGACATTCACTCTGGATCAACAGCATGGAGATGTATCACATCACTGTTGTTTTTCTCCAATAGTGACATTCTTCTAACAGCATCTGAGCCAGCCCTGTCCTCAGTTTCTTCTCCACACCCTTGTAACAGCATGAGACACACAACGTAATGTTTCAGAAGCACTGCTCTAATGAGCTCTGACATAACCTTTTAATTCTTTTTGTCCCTTTGAACCGAAATGGAGAGATAAGCAGACCCCAGACAATAATAAGCATGTGTAAGAGCCACAAGAAAACCAAAATTCTCCAAAGGACAGCAATAGTGATGGTTGTGTGACTCACAGATGTGACTTTTTTCCTCTGGAGGGTGCTAGGACTGGGCAGGGAGGACATGGGCCAGCCCACATCAGCTGGGGTTTTCTCCACAGTGATGTAGTTTCCAACAGGTATGTCTGAGTAACAAATGTATGGGTTGCTCAGTGACCTAAGAGAAGACAGAGTTATATTTCATCCATATCTGAACTTTAGGTGGCACTGTGTGGGGACACGTCTGTAAAAATCATGCAGCTATAACTCTGCATAATGTTTCTGGATATTTGAATTTTCATCTGTGAAGTTGGTAGTGCTATGGTTTCAATGTGCAAAGCCAACTGGAAATTCTGTTATTACCAAAAATAGTTACTTAGTTTTCATGCCAATCTACTTCCCAGAGTACTACTGGAGTAATCCTTTTGAATAAGCAGAAGCTTGTTCAGATTGAAACTGAATTTAATATTCGCCTCAACTCTAGAAGCACAACCTGTGAAGTTGCCAGCAAAAGAAAAATGACTTTAATATTAGAAATTATTAATATCCAGAATCTTTAACTCCATGTGTTTTCTAGATTTACACTATTTTTATCTATGGACCAAGGTCAAATTGTCTTTAAATGAAAATTCATATTACTGTATAGTTGAAAAGATTAAAAAAAAAAAAAAGGGAAAAATCAAAAGAGGAATTCCCAAGTCTTTTATGTGACAATTGGTTTTGTTTTCCCTAAGTATGCACATTTTCTGAAACCTAGATTTGTTTTTTTAACCCATTCAGCAAAGGAAAAAATACTGAAATCTCAAAGTTCTTCTAGGAATGTATAAAGTTTTCCTGTATCTCTCTAATACTAAGTGTGACTTGCCTGACGAACTGTAGATATCCATATTTAAATTAGTCACACCAGCTTCCTCTTATAATCAATAGAGATAATTAAGTATTATCAAGGTAAAAGTCATTTCACCTTAGAGGAGATGTCTACGTTTGGCCAAATGAATTGTGCCCTAAAAATATTTGCATCTCTCCCTTGACCACGGGGGACACAGACTGACTTGCACAGACATAGCCATCTATACTACATCTTAGCTATACAATGGCAGCAAATCTAAACCTAGGTCCTAATTTCTCAGATTGGACCTCACACACAGCAGAAGTCACTAGATTGGAAAAAGTTGAATGAATTACTTTCTTTCAAGACAAATACAGGGAATTAAGTATGTTGCCAAATAGCTCTAACCCATTATTACAGCTACTTATTTCTCAAAGAGTATGTTGAAAATGACTGATCCATTAAAATGATTTTATATTTTTAAATTTTCTTTTTAGACCAAATTCTAAACTTCTTCTGCTCAGCAACCATTAAATACATATATTTCACTTTAGAAATTAATTCAAAAATTGAACTGATTATGAAGCAAGAACTGGTTCACCTGAGGCACCAAAAGAGTTTTTCAGTGAGAACCTGTGGATCAGGAATGCATGATGCAACACAGACATGATAATAGCAGCTTGAATGATTCTAAGCAACACAATTTGTTTCTTATCTGAACCATACAGCACACATTAAGCAAAAATGTATATGGGGTTTTTAGGGGGTTTTATTGTAGATACATTATTAAAGCTCTGAATAAGGTTCAAAACTAGTTACAAAGGAATAAAATGTCACCCTTATAGCCATGTTCTACAAGCATCCTCTTCAGGCCATGGGAATAGAACTTATTTGCCATGCTGAATAAATCAATATATTTCAGAGGCTGTATGGAAGGCAGTTTAAATAGGGATGACTGTTGTTAAAGGCCTTCTTCAGCATCCTTAACTCCCTAGTCAGTGCCTTTTCTGTAAATAATTGACTTGCAGAAAGACCTAACAAGCATGTTCTTCAGCTGTGTTATAGGATTTATACTCCAAATCCCAGAGGTTCCCAGTTGGCTATGGCAACAACTATTTTACTAGAGCAATCAGAGTGACTACTGAGAAGGCTGGTGGTGGAACTGGTGATTTGCAGTTGAACATTGGTAGCAGCACAGGTGATCTGCAATTATTATACAGAAGTGAAGGTCATCCTGCAATTTGCTGTTTGTGTATGTCCGGATGACTTCTTGAGCAAGCTGAATGCCTCATCATGCATGAGAAAAAATTGGTTGCTAAGAGGGCTGTTACTCTGTGAGGCTCACCAAAACAAATTCAGCTTACAACCCAGGCTACTCCGGCTAAAGATAAGGCAAGAGACAGTTGAGTATCCTGGGGGCAGACCCAACACTACTGTGTTATTTTCCTACTACAGAGAAGTCACCAACTGACCACTCAGACAAACTGTCTATAATTTTTTTTCCTTTTTTTTTTTTTTCTTTCTTTTGTATTATCTTGACAGTGAAAGGCTTCTGGCATAGGATTTATGAAGGTAAAAGCTAAAAGGAAGTATTTGAGATTTATGTCTTACATCTTGTGTTGGCATCTATCATAAGAAAAATGCATATGTGGTAAAACCTTGCCAAACTATCATAAGTGGGATATCCATCCAGCGAGTCCATCTAGGGAGCCTAGACAGGAGCAAAAGGAGACAAGGGCTGAGCTGAAATGGAGCCCCTGAGTCTATGGGCAGCAGTTGGGGAGGCCTCAGGTAGGGCTGGCTGGGGATCAGTAAGGCTCTTTGATGCCCCCATGGCCCTGATCAACGATCAGACATATTCTTTTCTTAAAAAAAAAAAAATTAAAAAAAAATAAAAAAGGAGAGCAGATAGATGGTAGATCATGTGTTTGGGTATAGATGTGAACATTTTTTAAACTTTAGTTTCCCTATATTTTGGAAAACATCTACCACCCACAAAATGTGTTTTCTTGCACAGGGTGCTCTTGATCTTTCTTGCAACAGCAGTAGTCAGACTAAAAATGTGTAGGTGCCTCTTCATATTGAGATACTAAGTGAAACAAAGCAAGGTAGGTATGACTGAGTGCTTACAGCCAAAGGAAGCATTGGTTTTGATTTCTCCAAGAGCAGTGGTGGACATCTGAGTGCAGAGGCAGGATTTCAGCGTGCTCCGTGAGCCAAACAGGAATGACTTCTAGTGAGAAGTCTGTTTTCTAAACACATGCTGAATGGATGGAGTTAAACATGCACATTAATGCTTTCTAAAGCTAGGAGTATTTAACAGAGTCAGTGATGCAGAAAAGTGTTCTACCCCAGTTAGTCATAACATTTCAATATAGACTAAACTTGGAGCGTAAAAGTAATAATATTTGATGCACCAAGGCTATTCATGTGCTCATTTTCCCTCTCCCCTTCACTATCCATTCTCTTTATAGAGAAACTCTGCAAATCTTTCTAAATGTACCAAATATATTATTTAAACTAACTAGAAATAAGTTGAATCTAGGACCCCAAATTATGAAGCTCTTAGTTCATATGTGGCTTTCCCTTTGCTTTCAGCCTTAGCAAGAAATAAAAAATCTAAAAGTCATTGGATCCACAAATTTGCTGACTTTGGCCTTGGGGTCTGTAGCTCCCCATCTCCCACCTTTGCTGCTGGATTCTGAGAAGGTGATCCCACTTTCATGCAAAAGAAGAAAGGTTTCCATTTTCATTCAAAGCAGATAAGGAAGGTCACAATTTTTATCAGTCCAATAAACAAGCTGAATTTTAGTCAGACATATTTCCATCAGGAAGTTTTGTTGGAAGTTCTGATGCATTTCCTCCAATCACTTTAAAATAGCAAACTAGCTAACTTTATTTATTTATTTATTTATTTACTATATTCTATTTTGCTCTCTTCTGTTCTATTCTATTTTCTATTTCATGTGGACTGAAAACTGGGAACTAGATTATCTCCTCTATGAGGAAAGGCTGAGAGCTGGGACTGTTGAGCCTAGAGAAGAAAAGGCTCAGGGAAGATCTTATCAATGTATATAAATTCCTGAAGGGAAGGTGCTAAGAGGACTGAGCCAGGCTCTTTTCATTGGTGCCCAGTGACTGGACAAGGACAATGAGCACAAACTGAAACATGGGAGTATCCCCCTGAATGTCAGGAAACACTTTTGTCCTGTGAGAGTAACATGGGTTGCCCAAAGAGACTGTGGAATCGCCCTCCTTGGAGGTACCCAAAAGCTGTCTGAACATGGTCCTGGGCAACTGGGTCTAGGTGACCCTTCTTCAGCAGAAGGCTTGGACCAGATGACCTTGAGAGGTCCCTCCAACCTCAGCCCTTCTGTGATTCTGTGTTTTAGTATTGCCATTAATACCTCATGCATTTAACCTCTATACTTGTCAAATTTTTGAAAATTTCACCACATTTTCAGAGCAAAAATAACTTTGCTGAAAAGTGGTTTTTCTCTTTTCTCTTTCCTGAAGAAACCCTTATTTGCTGTTGTTCTCCAGAGGGTAAGCAAAAAAAAAGTAGGAAAAAAAAAGGCAATAAAATTAATTAAATTATCAAAAACTATTAAAATTATTATTTTTTTAAAAAATTAAAATTACTAAAAAGCATTTCCTAGTAGCTAACACAAAGTACATTTCCTGACCCATTCCCTCAAGAATTAAGCAAATTAGTTTTTGTATCACAAACCCAGTAGACTTGGAGAACAATAGATCAGTGCAACCTTTTGCATATTTAACCACAGTTCTCACATGCCTCTCTTGCAGTTCTCCTCTCTTTCTCTTACCCTCATTCTCTTTTTTTCTAGAATAAGCAAATCTAATTATTTAGAACATTTCCTCAGAGGTGATATTTTCCAACCTCTAATCATTCTTTTATGCCTCCTTTGGATTCTCTCCAATTTATCTTCATCTTCTTGAAATGGACATAGTACCCTAGGTACATCCTCCCTTAACACTAGATAGTGAGCAATAATTACCTGGTTGTCTTCCTTCAACATTATTCTTCCTATATTGCAGAAGGAGATTTGCCCTTTCTGCAACATCTTATTGTTGATGATGTATTCAGCTTGCAGTCCATTTTAGCTCTCTGATGCTATTCTGCAGTAGTATCACCTAGTCAGCTATTCTTTATTTTGTATGTATGTAACTGATTTCACAAGTTATTTCCAATTAGTTTTTTGTTGAATCTCATTTTGTCAGATTTGAACCAATTCTCCAGTTGATTAAGGTCATTTTAAATGTTAATCCTGTGCTCCACCTAGCTTAAAAAATTCTCACTTTGTTATTAACATATTTCATACATGTAATCATTTCCATCACCTAAGTAATTAATATTTACCAAAAATATTTAGCATATTTCTTTAAACAATGATTGAATATAAAAGTATTTGAACTAGGCTTTGTTTCGTTGTGTTGATGTCTTACACTATAGTATTGAAATTTCTACTCATGTCAAATGGTCCCCCAGAATGTTTGGACTTTGATGAATTTCAAAAACATTAAAAATTATGTTATTGACACTTATCCTATAAGCACTAGTAAGCATCTAAAAATCTAAAGATGGAGTCTATATTAAAAGGAAACATGGATAACATCTTTACCAAAAACCCAACCTGTGACCTAGGTAGTATTTTATACTCAAGTAGAAAAGTTTATGGATGGTATGAACTATGCCTAAAAGGTGAATAATACGCCTTTTTTTCTAAAGCAAATACCATGGCTTCCCATATAGTTAATGGAGAGGATAAGTGTCTCTTAGGGCTTCTAAAAGGAAATTCAGTCCACCTAGGTTAGCTACCTATGTTAGGCAGTTTAGATCCCATCTTTATATGATTTTCCAAAAGGAAAATAATTTCATATCTCTCCCCTTAGAATATCATGTCTCCACTTACACTTGCATTGTGTTTGGAGACAACTGAACTGATAGAAGATCAAATTACATGATAAATGTAGCTGGTAAGAAATTGATACAATTCAGAAAAAAAAGACGTTCACAAGCAATCTTTTCAAATAGTGTATGTCGTGGAGAATGGATATAAGACTCTCAGGGAGAGCCATATCACAGCTGCATCATAACTGAAGTCTGTCCCACAGCAAACACTCCAGAAACAGAACACTAAGCGACAGAGCATGACTTCACATAAGCATCACCCCCAACCTAAAAAATTCCTATTTTGTTTTGCAGACTTACCAGCTTTGGATTTACCTACCTTAGTCATCTTTGCACCATGCTCAAATCACACTGTACATGTTTGCCAAAAATGTAGTAGTGGCAGGATAAATTACTAAAGACAATTTTCTGAAATATGACTTGTATGATTTGAGAGGCAAGATCAATATTTCTGAGCACAAAATTCACTTGAGGTGGGGGAGAAGTACCTGCTATATCGAAAGATAGGACATCTGAAGTAAAGTTCTCTTTTGCCTCTCTGCATCTTAGGATGGGAGGAAGGAAAAATGCAAGTTAAAATACCTTCTGATATTATTGGGGTGGAGGTGTGTGTGTGTGTGTATTATTCTTGTTTTTCTAGAAAGCTCTGTGGAATTATTATTTTTTTCCTTAGACATCTGTATCACAGGGCTCAAGACCATAATTGCAGCACCTACATGCAACACCAGTGCAATAAATAAAAACCAGAAACAGCCACAGATCCTGAGGCAATGTCTTTATTTGTAAATAAAATGGTCTAGGAACTACCCTCTGATGTTAAGTGCAAAGTTTGCATACATGCAGCTGAATGAATGACAGGGAGGTGATTTGAGACAGCCAGCATAGCTTCACCAAGGGCAAGTCTTGCCTGATGAACCTAGTGGCTTCTATGATGGAGTGAATACATCAGTGGACAAGGGAAGAACTATGGATGTTGTCTCTCTGGACTTCTGTAAGGCCTTTGACATGGTCCCCCCGCAACATCCTTCTCTCTAAATTAGAGATATGGATTTGATGAATGGACTGTCTGGTGGATGAGGAATTGTTTGGATGGTCGCATCCAGAGGGTAGTGGTCAATGGTTCAATATCCAGATGGAGATCACTGACAAGTGGTGTCCCTCGGGGTCCATATTGGGACAAGTACAGTTTAATAGCTTCGTCAGTGACATAGACGGTGGGATTGTGTGCAGCCTCAGCAAGTTTGCAGGCAACACCAAGATGAGTGCTGTGGTTCACATGCCTGAGGGACAGGATGTCATCCAGAAGGACCTCGACAAACTCGAGATATGGGCACAGGTGAATCTCATGAGGTTCAACAAAGCCAAATACAAGGTCCTGCATCTGGGTCAAGGCAACCCTCAGTATCAATACAGGCTGGGGAATGAAGAGATTGAGAGCAGCCCTGAGGAGAAGAACTTGGGGGTACTGGTGGAGAAAAAGCTGCACATGAGCTGGCAGGGTGTGCTTGCAGCCCAGAAAGCCAACTGTATCCTGGGCTGCATCACAAGAAGCATGACCAACAGATCAGAGGTCATTCTCCCCCTCTGCTCCACTTTTGTGAGACCCTATCTGGAGTACTGTGTCCAGCTCTGGAGTCCTCAGCACAGGAAAGACATGGACCTGTTGGAGTGAGTCCAGAGGAGGCTACAAAGATGACCAGAGGGATGGAGCATCTCTCTGATGAAGGAAGGCTAAGAGAGTTGAGGTTATTCAGCCTGGAGAAAGAAAGCTCTGGGGTGACCTCATTGCAGCCCTTCAATATTTAAAGAGGGCTTGTAGGAAAGAGGGGGACAAACTTTTTAGTAGGGCCTATAGTGATAGGAAAAGGGGTAATGGTTTTAATCTAAATGAGGGTAGACTCAAACTAGATATAAGGAAGAAATTTTTTACAATGAGAGTGGTGAAACACTGGGACAGGTTGCCCAGAAGGGTGGTAGATGGCCTATCCATGGAAATATTCCAAGTCAGGCTGGATGGGGCTCCAAGCAACCTGATCTAGTTGAAGATGTCCCTGCTTATTCCAGGGGAGATTGGACTAGATTAACTTTAAGAGTCCCTTACAACCCACACTATTCTGTGATTCTATGAGTCCATGAATGCTCAGACCATCCCTCCAAAAAAACCCACCCACACTCTCTCGCAAAACAGGACACCTGCATCTGTATTGCTTTGG
Organism: Aramus guarauna; assembly: GCA_013400195.1. NCBI lineage: Eukaryota > Metazoa > Chordata > Aves > Gruiformes > Aramidae > Aramus > Aramus guarauna. The sequence goes on from VXBL01004959.1 coordinate 284,449, forward strand.
GAACAGTTCCTGGCCCACACTGTCTACCAAACCATTCCTGAGAGTGGACCAGACTGAATGTGGCAGACGTCACGCTAATCTAACTCCAGTTATCCCAGTAAATACAATATTGCCAGCTTAGTATAGACTTACTTTTCATTTAACTTGTTTTGGCCTGTGTGGAACTTTCTTTTAACTTCTTGTCTGGAACAGAAATTTTTCTAAGGACCAGTTGACTATGTCTGCTTTGTCTAACTTGTGCTTATTATTGCATGGTACAACTAGAATTTTTATATAGGTAGTAGTGACAGGTATTTACTCAGTGTAGAATGAAATGTTTATGACTTCAACAAAATGGTCACAAGTGCACGAACAGAGGCCTGGTATAACAAAAAAGGCCTCAAAAGCCGGTACATAGGATGTTTTTTAGAAGAATACAGGCTTGGGATGGTGACAAGAGTGGCATTGGCTCATGCTGGAGATGTCAGCACTGTGAAGAGCTTATCAGCTGTGAGTTAAAGAAATGAAGACCTGGGAGCTGGGGAAAACCATCTTCATGGTAACAAAAAAGAACATGGGGAAAATATCTACCATATGTAAAATGCACCATGTATGGTGAATTTGGTCTTATGTGTCAATGAAGAAGAAACATATTTGCAAGCATACAGAAAATGACCTCCACTGGATCCTAGAATGAGGAAGAAGAACTCATCAACATCACACTCCTCCAAGGAAAGGACTCAGAAGGCTGATGACTTCTCATACTCCTCTCCCCAGCTCAAGCTGTAGACCTTAGGACTCAGAGTGGTAGCAGAGAGGTGATCATAACGATAGATAAAAGGGCTAGATACTAGGAAGTAAAATTATAGCTGTCATTATTTTTATTGAGACTTTTTTCTGTAATGGTTTTATACTCTGTATTTTATTTTGTCTTTCTTTTTCTACAATAATTAGATCCAGATTAATAATAATTCTTTTATTAGACAGTTAAGATTTCAACTAACACCTAGAACATAAATGCCATTAGAGCTAGAGCACAGATATAGGTGTCCTCTCATGAGAATTTCATCTCTGCAGTAGTTACACCGGATGCTTTGGAATGCAACAGTGACTGGAAAGATGCAGGTCCTGGTCTGCCAGTCACATCAATCTGCTTCAGATTTGGGAATGTAGAAATGCCATTTGTTGTCAGTCTTGGGACAAAGCATATACAATAGGATATATATAATTACTAAAAAGCTGCAAAGCTTGAAGAGCACTATGCATGCTGAGATGATTTAGGCAGAGGAGTAATAAGCAACTACTAAGGAATAATTAGCAACCACTACAGGGAGATAGATAGAAATAACAATGTCATGTATGTAAGCACAAGAGCCCCTAAGGACACCTACCAGTTACAATCCCTCATTGCACATAAACTATTTCTTGGGATTTATTTTTTTTTCCCCCACACTAAGAAAATTGCTAGCTGTGGGTGTCTTACCAGTAAGAGTCACATCTGCAAACCCATGCTCCCAATAACGGAAGAAGTAAGATTTCTCAAATATTGATAGGCTTTTTCAGTATAGCTAGAACAATAATTTGACCAATGGCATCCTTCTCGGACACATCTCAATAGGTCAGACAGAAATTATGTAAAACAAATCAGCTGGAGGGAGTCACCAGGAGCAGGAAATGTCAGCCTGAGTTGTTAGATAAAGCTGTGTGCAGCTGAAAGTCTTCTAACAGAAAGTGTCATGGTACAACCAGTCCTAAATATACTACCTAAATACACTGCTGCATTTACTATCAAAAGCTTTTATATGTCTAGTAACTACAAGCTAACTTTATGATTCAAGTTAAGTGGGATGAACTTAGGCCACACTACATACTGCACTGTGGTCCTCATTCTGTTGGGAGTCATCTGGAACTATTGTATGATGAAATATAATTAAAAATTTGGAAAAGACTTCATAATGAATTCTGTTACTATGCTGTTCTAAGTTATGAATAAGGTCAAACATGGAAAAAAAATTAAATCTCTGCAATAAGGTAAGAAAGTTGTATTAATTGTGAACAAACAAACCCAAAAATGAAATGATGAAATGAGGCGCTCTGAACGGGGGCATTTTTAGCACAGAATGTTTTGAGCAAAAATAGAAAATCAAGTCTTTCATACATTCTTCATATGTGGTTATTATCTTGTAAAGCACAGAAAAGAATGGGTCAGGAGCAGAAGTCTGAGCATCATTTAAACCTTTAGTTACAGGTTGAGTCAGATTCATGTCCCTAAAGTATTACTTTCCTGATCATAGTCTAAAAGGTGCTGTATAATGGAACATAACTGAGGTCATTGCTATCCACTTTCAGAGCAGTGTGATTGACACTAGCATTGTAAGCTTTCTTTAATTACAAGATTGCAGTCTCAGAGAACAAGCCCTTACCCCTAGCAAAAGAGAAATATGATTAGTTAATTCCACAGAAGGAGCTAGCCTAGAATGCAGGAGAGCATGAAGAAAGACTACAGAATTGGTCTACACAAGGAAAATAAGACATATTGAGAATGAATAAGGTGTCAGATACATAAGAAAGAAAAAGAGAGGTGGGTTTTAAACTTCAGACATGCTTATGTCAAGTTTACTTCATCCCTAGCATTTGGAAACTTAAGGATGAAATTTGCTGTCTGTATAAGTCTATTACCACTCTGTCAAACTTCATCAGAACTACTGGGCCTTTTGTACATTTTTTATATAAGCAGGCAATTCTGTGAATTGAGATTTACATCTGGTGTTTTCCAGCCATCCAGGAAAAACATTCCCCTTTGCCACTTGGGGCTGCTGAAGCACATTTGACTTGGGTGGTACAGGTTTGCTTTATTGTCCCCCGGTGATGAAGGGCAGGGCTGCCAAGCACCACCCTCTGGCAACGCCAGACACATGCTTCTCAAACCTGATTTTTCCTTTTCCATTTCTTCACTATCTTTTTCACTTCCCATGTGTATCCTTTCCCCTACCCGTGTCACTCCCAGTTTTACTCCTCCTGTTCAGCTAGTTTAAGCTCAAGCCGGGGCAAAGTCAGAGACCTAGTCATCTGCCTGCAGCCATAACATTTTTTCTATACTAGGCTAACATTAAGATGAACATAAAAATGTAAAAAATCTTTTGCAAACTATGGGTGTTACTATCCCAAATTCAGCAGAACACGTGTGCTTACCTGCTGCGGCACTGCACCATCTTGGAGACTCCCTGAACATGAAAGACTTCATGCCACAGGGCAGTACTCTACAAAGCTGGCCATTTGGGTCCTGAAAACCTCAGTACAATTTTATATCTGCGCTAATTAGTTCTGCTTCACAGAGAGCACGTTGTTCTCAACCCCACAGCTAGATCAGTCAGCTCTGGGACCATATATTGCACACATGGAAAGACGTGTTTCTATAGGAAAAAAAAATTAAGATGTTGTGATGAAGGGCAAACCAGAATTAAAACATATATTTCCTTAAAAATCTTGAAATAAATGTAGCCAGGGAAGAGAGAAAAATATGAAGATTACCATTGAATTTTGGAGCATAAATCCCAAATCAAAATTGAGCTTTAAAATTTTAACAGATATACTTGAATACGTAATCTACTATGACTCTTTAAGAACATGATTAGTCATAACATTCGTTCTTCTCATATTTAAGATTAAACATACTTAAATGATTGCATATTGCTTTATGTGAAAGTGAGGACAGCCTATTTCTTATATAAACCTAACTAATTCAAATTAATTCAAATGTGGAATCACAAATCAAATGAAGAATTTTGTCTCTATCCCATGAGTCCAATGATGTCAGTGGCATTACTGCTATAGTCAGATCTTCTCAGCATGGGTAAAAGTGGCAAACTGAGCCCTAATACAGACTTGAAAGAAATGGAGAAAATGGCAATTGGTTTAGAAATTGACTTTGTTGATAAATAAAAAAACCCCAAACCCTTCTAATCCAGGTAAGTATAGGTGAAAGTGATTTATGATCAAGTAAACTGCCCATACAAGAGCATTACTTCCAGATGACATTCTACTTATTAGCTGCATGTAAATGTGTGTATAAGAAGTCTATTAGTTATAATGAACCCATCAGAAGGTGTTCAAAAGTAAGTAAATGAAAAGCCTATGAGAATGTGACTCCTATAACTCCCAGAAAGAAATAGTCTGAAAAGGCATCAAAAGAGACAGAGATTTGCCCTTTTCAGTGGGATTCCTGAAAACTAAAATATATATGGTTGGAGATAACACTAGAAGACCTAATGGTCACTTTTGGCCTTAAATTCTATGTCTGTGACAAAAATTAAAAAGTATGTTATTTCTCAAGTTTATGGGGGAATATCAGTCTCCTGAATGACTGAGAGGAGAGAAAATCATCAATCCCAGGAAAAAAAAACAACAAAAAACAAACAACAACAACAAAAAAAACAAACCAAAAACAAACCAAAAAACCAAAACAAACAAAAAAAAAACCCACCCCAAACAAACAAACAAAAAAGCCCCCACAAGTAAAAATTATTAATCAGGTTGTACATGCAAAAATACTCTGGTCCTGATTGGGAAGGTCTGATTCATGGTTTCTAATCTATACACTTGAATGAGAAGAGATTTGAGAACAAAGGCAGGGCTGTAAACGCCTGACACAAACTGATAGCCAGATTCTTATGAAATAAAGAAAATAACAGCTGAGGAAAGTGGAAGCAGAGGAGACTGAAGAAATAAGATGGACAAGTATTTTTTTATAGATGACAGTGTTTAAAAATCATCTGGAAACTCAGCTACCACCATTGGTATCAGAAAAGAGCTTGGTTTACATGTTTTACCATCCCAATTTTTGCACCAGCTACTAAGTGGGACTGCTGAGGTGCACAACACTAGCATGAAAAATGAGTGCACTTTTTCATTTGATAGGTATGAATGAAACCTCCCAAACTGGCAACAAGGATCCATTCTTATTCTATAAGGAAAAACTTTTCAGAAGCAGCCCAACCCACAGCGTTTTAATTTTGCAGGGTATAAGGGAGGGAGAATTACAGCATCTGGCTGAAGAGCTTGTATACCACCTTTGCTCAGCCCAAAGCAAATTAAAACAGCTGAGTTATAAACCCCGCAGATGGAAAAGGGGGCTACAGTAATGATATTCTCTTAAATACAGCCAAGTTGCTTGGGTGCCCCACATAACATAAATTGCTGAAGCACTCAAGTACTTAACTAGTTACAGTATGTGAAATTGGGTTTAATTTGACAACGCTGTAGCTCAGCATAGTTTGCCTTGCAATTATATACATTGATTAGACTTTGAACATAATGAGCTCTTGCCTGAAGGGGTCTGACAACAAAAGCAATATTTTAGGAACTCAGGGCTGTAGGTCTGTAAAGCAAAAATTTTGCTTGAATACAGTCTCAAAGCAGGCTGTTTTAATAAGTTAATATTCTAAAGTCCTGTGGTTAGAAGATGCAAGGCTTCTTTATAACTTGTGGTTCCATATAAGTAATGCAAATGTTATTTTTATTCTACATGCACATTAAACACATAATCCTCATTTCTGTTAAAACAACCCAGGTAGTAAACACTCCAAATGTATCTTGGGTTAATATGCACAAGATGGAAATTAAGTTACACTATAGCATACATTACAATAAAAACTAGTGAAGTGTGTAATTACTGTTACTATGGTCTATGTTACGGTATATATCGCTCAGTGTAGCCACAGTGGTAACCACCTTAGTGTCACTGTCTTAATTATAGCAGTTTTATTGTTATTATTATTGTCAGTCTTTAAGCTTTTACTAAATCCAAACTCAAATCCAGCAAAGCACAGAAGCACGTGCTTAATTTTAAGCAGGTGTGTAGTCCCACAGAAGCTAGTAGAATTACAAAAACTTTAAAAATACATCTTTTGGAATGAATGAGATTAGTTACACATCTCAAATTAATGATAGGCACACCAGGGATTGATATCACCTTCAACAGAAATATTAATTCAGTGAAGATTCTAAACTTAACTATCTTGGTGACTACAGGTGATTTAATTTCTATTGAACTGATCCTAATGAGTTATCTATAGTATCCACGTCTCCAGTGTCTTTTCAGCAAGGCTGGAAAAGAAATATACCTGATGCTGTCAACTGGAGAATCTGAATCTGAAGTTCTTTAGGTGTAGCATGCCTAACAGCCTGCCTCTATTGTTTATTTTAGCTATTTCTGCGATATTTATTTTGCTATTTCTGCTGCTCTTCTCCGCATTCCTGATGAACACCAGGTATTTGTTGACTCCCAATGTTTTTATATAACTGAATTCAGACCAGTCGGTCTCTGCTAAGATCTGGAGTCATGGTGGTGGGATTCATATAGATGTAGGTATAGATATAGGGCTAGAATCACAAATGGCTATAGGTACCTGAGTCTAAAATTTCAAATCTCAAAAACACTTTAGCTGATGCCTAATTCTAGAGGTCCCAAATGTCCCCAAGTCTTCTAACCTAATAATAATGTATTCTGTCTGTGAATAACTGAAAATCAATACAATTCATAGGACATAGTACAGCTATGCAGATATCTTTCCTCATTCTTCTATGCATTAGACCAAATAATTATTATTTTTTGTTTGGTAAAATATACAAGATCTCACCATGTTGCAATAAAAATCCTTAAAAAAATGTAGTATTTCTTCAATTTTTTTTAGCTTACACATTGCTGTCATGGGAGCCACAGCCCAGAGGAGTTCCCCTACTTGGACTTTTGTTCTGGACAGATTAGGAAGCACTGTCTAAGCACTAATTTGGGTTTTCACTAGGACTGATGATGAGAAAGGCAGCCTTTCTTTTGTCCTTGCCCCTCACTGGCTGCATAATTAATAAATAACTGTGATGCTTAGAGGAAATTATCACCATTCTCAAAGAACAGTGACCGAGATAAATGTCTTCATGGTCTCTAAACGTGGCTTTTGGAGGAGGGAGGGTAATTTCCCACCCTATTCTGTGAATGAATAAGGTGAAACTCTAGCCTGGACAGACTAACTTTTCAGCCATCCTTTTTAGTATTTGACCTCCTTTTATCCTGGTTCCAATTAGTTTTCCTTGTATTTATGTTCTCATGATATAAATGTAATGATTAAGATTAATTTATATCTTTTGTTAACATTTTATATTATGAAGATACCGTTAGCCAGTTTATAGCTATATAACTGCTGACCTTGTTTAATAAGCACTGAGTCTACACTATGTGACTGCAAATTAGAACACATTTATTTTTAGAAATATAATAATATTGGTATAGTGTCTGTATCAAAACTTGCTCTATAGAGAACAAATGCTGGAAACATCAATCACACATGCTTTCTCCTTGCAAACATACTAGAGTAGCCCAGGAAGAGGAGGTGGATTATATAAAGAGTGTAGGCAGCTATTTTATTTCATCTTGCAAATATACACTGCACAAATAATATATAGCATTCACAAAAGAAAAGTCGCAATTAAAAAACTCAACTGACCACAAACTGGGCCTGTTTTATTAAAGAATAAAAGTTATCTGATGATTTTCTTGTAACTGGATACATATCCATAATATCCTCAGATCTAATGCTACGCATAAGCTCAATTATAATGTCCCTGGGATAGAGCAACAGTCTTTTAGGGGGAGAAAGTAATGAATTTTCTGGCTAAGAGAAACCAGGGAATGAAGAGTTTTGTGAAGGTTAAATGGCATGTAGCTACAAGAAAGGGGCTGTATTCTTATAATGCACCAAGCAGTGTAAGAAATAGACCAGTTCACCTAAGGAGAGAATGAGTCTATTATACAGTGTCATTTAAAAATGTGAGTGGCAGCTCATTCCATGAGGACAAGGAACCGAGAGTTCACAGGAATAATATGTGAATAAAAAATCTGTTAGCTATTGAGAAAAACAAAATGTCATCCTCCACATAGAATTCTCCAACACCCAGTGAATTGGAAGGAGAATGGGTTATTTCAAGAAATGCTCTGCGAAAAATTTGGGTCCAGCCTTCCAAATGCTGACTGTTAAAAAAGAGGAAGATTGGAAAATGATTGCCAGTAGAATAGCAACATTTTCATTACAGGGACAAGTGTGGGAAGGTCCCTATTTATTTCAAAGGTTGACTTTTCACAGCAAAAATTGTGGATAAGATTCTCAGCACTGTAAACTCACATAACTTTAACTTCTGCATGGGCTGAATGGTTTTTAACTGTATTGACTCAATGAAATGACAATGTTTCTCTTAATTTATTTCACAAAAAAAGCTAACTATAAATTAAATGGGTGTGTGTGTGTGTGTGTGTGTTACAGCCGTTTTTAAGTACACTTGCCAAGTATTTTATCATGTCTGAGTTATATATCACCACTCCTGACAGACGGGTAAGGTAGGCAGATAAGACTGGGATTTGCAGAAAGCACTGAGAAAAGTGGGGAAACACCAAGCCTAGAAAGGAGAAAACTAGCAAAAAGGAAAGATAGGGCCTATGCCCATTACCTAGGAGATGTTCTTGTAGAATTGAGTGACGCTTTTTTCTACAAATAGTAAATTCTCTGAATAAAGGAATAACAACTCAAGTGAATAATTTTGGCCAAAAACCCAGGGATTTTTTAAAGTCAAAATATATTACATGTGTCTCTTTTCAATGAAATGTTTCATTTTTTAAATGCCATATAATTTCATTCTGGCATTTTTAATGAAACTTTGTAATTTTTTTCTTTTTAAAATGTCGTTTTTGTTGAAGAAAAACCTAGATTAGAAAAAGCAACAGGAAAATTGGACAAGATAATCTGAAATTAACTGAAACAGTTTCTATGCCACTTATGAGGAGAGGCTGAGGGAAATGGGGTTGTTTAGCCTAGAGAAAAGGAGGCTGAGGGGAGACCTTATTGCTCTCTACAACTACCTGAAAGGAGGTTGTAGTGAGGTGGGGGTTGGTCTCTTCTCCCAAGTAACTAGTGAAAGGACAAGACGAAACAGCCTCAAGTTACACCAGGGGAGATTTAGATTAGATATCAGGAAAAATTTCTTCACTGAAAGAAAGGTCACGCATTGGAACAGGCTGCCCAGAGAAGTGGTGGAGTCACCATCCCTGGAGGTGTTCAAAAAACAGGTAGACGTGGCACTTTGGGACATGGTTTAGTAGACATGGTAGTGTTGGGTCAATGGTTGGACTTGATGATCTTAGAGGTCTTTTCCAACTTTAAGATTTTATTTCATTTTATTTGCTTTGTTTTGTTTTGTTTTGCCAAAATATGTTTGTGTTGTTTTGATCTAACTGAAATTCTAACTGAATATTATTATTTCTGCAGCTTCAGTAAAACTTCACCCACTTTCTGTGCATATCCAACTACTAAAGCAGTTTGAAAATACATTAGTTGTGTGTGCTGCCTGAAACTAGGCAATAAGATATGGCAGCCATTTTTCATCTGAAATCAATAAGTTATTGAGTAAAATATGAACCTGCGAAACAGAAGACCTGCTTCATGTAGATTTTTTTACTAAATAGAAAAGTAGATAAATAGAAAAGAAGATACTGTCACCTGATGCAGAATAGCAATAAATTCTAATTCAAACATTTCTTCCAGATGAGGAAACAAAACTAAGCTTTCCATCCTATAGATGAAAAACCTAGCCACTAAGTTATTTGATCTAATAGAGCAAAGCTGTTTCAAAATGATCCTATTCTCGTTTGTTGTTTGTGGTATCCTGATCTTCAGGGCTCAGAGGTGAGATAGGGCTCTGGAGAGTCTGGTGGTTCTTGAAATTTAAGATGTGTTTTCTGACACAACAGTTGCTAAAATCTCTGTACCTTTGGTAAATATTGATTCCAGAATTTCTCTGACTGAGGTGCCAGAGCTGGCTTAAGAGGCATAAGCAGTGGGATTCATCACAATTAATTTCAGACATACAAGTGGTAACTGAATTTCAACAAGTCATTCTCAGACTTTTTTATAGTCAGTGTAGAGAAATAGGATCCTCCAGAGGATAGTTAATCTTACCTGTTATAGCCACATTTCCTAGCATCGGATAGCTTGTGCATTAGATCTATTTTTTCCCCAGTGATTACAGGGATAGTCTAGGGTAACTACTTCAGATTTAGACTTCTAATTTTTGGGTATCTAAACTATGTAAGCTTAATCATACCCAGAATGGTAGGTAAGAAATCAGGGGGCAATATACGTGCTGAAATCCCCTGGACTGCACCTAAATGGATCTTTGAAGGTGTGCCACAGTACGCGTAATTTTCTTGGTTGTCCAAGCTGAGGGACCATCAGCTCCCCAGCTGCTGGTTCCATCAAGGTGAAGGACCTATCAGAGAGAGTGCATAGAAACCAAAGTAGCAGACAGGAGACCAGAGAGGAGATTGAGCTTGTCTGTATTGACCCTTGTAGCTGTCCTGAGATTTTCAAATGCGAAGTACTTAAATGTCTTAATGAATCTTGGCCTTGGTCATGCAGAGAAACCATCCACCCCACACTATATTCTTACATTCATTGTTATATACATGGAGACTATTAAGCTGCTAAATGAGTATCTAGATAGTTGGATATTTTTCTCACCCAAGCTACTCTGCTTATTCAAGGGTCAAACACAAGCCTTTATCCAAAACTCCATAGCACAATATAATACTGTGGAAATGAACGGAAATGAGTTCCCAAACTGTGGCAAAATAACAGCTTCTGCGGAATAGATAAGACCAGTTGCTGACAGCCTGCACACATTTGTATCAGAGCAAGCAGTTAGTCATGGCATGATCTGGGGAGGTTGGTCAGTGATGAGGTATCGATCAGAGAAACAACAGCAAAGAGGTAAAGTGAGGATCTCAGTTGCTGAAACCCTCACTTGGGGAGGGGATTGATGCACATCTCTTGGGCACTTGAATGCAAAGAGCCAGCACCTGAGGAGGTACCATCTGTTACTCACTCTTTTATTGCTGTTGGTAACTGAAGCTGCCCTGGTTATAAGTAACCAGCACCACCACTGCTACTATTAGTGGTACATAAGTAAAGTTCAGGAATCCTTGCACCATCTCGTAAATACTGATATTTAAATCTAGCTACAATGATTTTTTAATTTATTAATATAAAATGTTATAGTTGTTTGAAAGTTTCAGAGCATAATTTTACCACGTACAGTCTTAGTTTGTATATGCAGTGACTTGTTTGTACTCTGCAGTTGCACTTTAAGTCTTTCCCCTTTGCAGGATTAATATTCTCTTCTGGAAAATGGGGCTAGCAGTAACAATAATCTTGACATACCTCACCTGTAAATGAACATGTGGTATAAATGTTAAATAGCCTTATTACTCCAAGTTATTTAGCAGACACCAACCCTTTTTCTGATACCATCAGACATATTTTCAGCTTCAGCAGTTTCCCTGTATTTCCAAGGCAACAGGAACTTCTGCTCAGTAGTGTAGATTTTTAAAGGACTGTCACTTCATGACTCTGAGATATTAGGGATTGAAAAACCTCATATAGTGGAAAATTTAGACAGGTTTTCCAGCAAGTTTAGTCCACCAGTCAGCTCATGATTCAAGGATATTTTTTGAGGTGCAACATCTGCAAGGCAAGGAGTCAGAAGCTTCCTCTATATGGAAATATTTAGCAACCAAATCCAAAATAGCACATCTGCATCTCTGACCCAAAACGCTAAGGTGTTTCTGAATCTCAGTGCTACCTGTAGTAGCAGTCAAGTATTACACCCATATTAAGAGCTTTTTTTCCAAGCCTTTCAATAATGGCACTGTGATACTGTAGAGAAAAAAAACCACCACCATTCACTTACTGAATTGTATTCCCAAGAGGCATGTGAATTAGTTGGACTACGCCCTGCCTGCCAGAAGAATGGCAAGCTGACACTTTCAGAAGGAGTAACTTATGCAAAACATCCTATTCAAAGGGTTTACCATAAGTATAATCAAAGTCTGCAGATTATTTGACTTCTGTTATTTATCAGTTAGCCATTAATGTTAAGCATATCAGTGTGTTGTCACCTGGCATTTGATGCAGAAGAGCACATAAAAAGAATGGTTATAATAGAATAAAAGAGCTGTTCAGAACAAACAATTCTACTGTCACATAACATAATGCAGGTACAGCAAGGCTTGTGTGTTCGGTAACGAAAGTATTTGCCTTTTCCAGGGTGCTTTGAGGTTTCACTGAAACAAAAAGAAATATTTCCACCGGTTTAGTCTTTTTAAGGTATAAGATCAAGCTCTGTGTATAGGAAATAGGAGATGTTGCAAGGTTGTAGAAATGCACCACATATCTACTTGGTGAGTCAGTGGATAAATAATACCTGAAGAACTATAACTATTAAACAACAAGAGCAAATTTTGCTATGTGCTAGGTAGACCTGATTGCTGTTCACCTCTCAAAGAAAAGGTATGCTTCTGGACAAAACACTGCTAAACAGCGTCATTCTATGTGTAGGGAATCTCTGAGTGTTGTGAATGGGGTTGACCTTCATAATTCTGCCACCCATCATCATCTGAACTAGTCAAGCTGGCCTTCTTTTCCAACTGCTGGAGGTAAATGAGCACATCCAGAGTCATTACAGGGTGACCTGTCTCTCCGGTGTTGAATACTCTACCCGTAGGGGCAGATTAGGGTGACTACTTCAGGTGTGGAAATCAACTATACAAATGGAACATCCGAGCTATACACAAATGCCTAATACCACAATTCTGATATCCAAACCAAACACTTGGGTGGTAAAATTAACCATTTTTGCTAATAGATCTCTACATTCTTCTTTAAAATTTAAGGCCTTTTTCTAGGTGTTTTCAATTCAAATTCCAGGCATAGGCTTCTTATGTAATATATATCACTATATGAGGATGTGTTGGAAATAATTTTTTCATGGAAGGAATCACTAGATACAGTCATTTTTATTTTTTTTTTCCCCAACCTCAGGCATGATGCTATGGTGCCAACAGACAAGCTACATAGATTTATCAGATTTAATTTTCAAGATGAAATTGCAAAGGTAGCCAACTAAATAGTCTCATGTGATGTGGAAGCATGCACCCAAATCTACTATTGGTATTAATAGTTGCTACAGGTGCTCCATATGTTTATCTAGCTAACTTTTCTATCAGTGTTGAACTTCAGGAGCCATCATCAAAATAATTAGTGATTTGGGGTGCATTGATCTTCAGATATGTAGCTCATGATAACTTGAAGAGTCCAATTTTCAGGCGATAGGTAAGAATTATTTTTTCCTCATTGTACTTTAGAAAATATTTATATCAGTAAGAGTTTTATTGTGGCATTAGAAGTAACAGCTGAAGGATGTAAGCATATTGTTGTATAAGATTCTTTATGACCGCACATGCTCAGGGCTTATGCTTTTACACCTCTTCTGAGAAGTACAGGCATGGCAGCAGTAGAAGTGCACAATATGAGTACATCTTTAAAAGCAGCAGTGTATGACAGCAGCCATTGCAATTTTAAGTGAAAGTAACAGCAATGAATGTGCCTAGGAGCTGCTTTGTGTAATGTCAATTATATTATTCCAGATAAGAGGAGTAAAATGTTCACTATAGCATGTAGGGAATTGCTCGAATCCTGTGCTACAATATACCAGTGGGAAAAATGTGATAGGAAGTAATATTTCTCTTGTTAAAGCTGTTTACAATTGAAATTCAAGCCCATTGACGATTGCCTCTAATTCCCAGTCCAAAATCAGTGCCAAATTTTGCATTCACATTTTTTCTGGGGTGAAACGTCACATGCAATAATTTTCAGAGGGTCATTTTAAAACCAAGTTTTTGAAAGTATCACCTTTCTAGCCTTCAGCAGAACCACATTATGCCCTCCATCTTTAAGCAGAATTTTGCAACCCATGTAAAAACTATTTTTTTTTGTCATTAAATGATCCTTTTTTTTTCCCTAATAATGGACTACAGGTTAATATGAGCTATTTATGCAAAGGGTTATTTTTTGATGTCAGAGTTGACAGAGGCAAAATTCTGTTCACTACTGAAAATTTCCCCATGATTATTTTAACAGATAGATTCTGCCTTCTCAACTCCATTTCAGAATCTATAAAAGAGATATGTCACTTTTTTTTTCCCTCTCCCTCTCATTTAATAAAAAGCTACAGTTCAGTTCAAAAGTGTCATTTTAATATTTCCACCCACTCTTGTTCAGTTTGGCTGCTATGGAAGAAGAAAAAGGTGTTGTGCATTCCTAAATAGGCACTGGTGAGCAGATGGACTCTAGCTAAAAAATTCTGGGTGAGAGAAATCAGAAGTGTTTCATTTCCATGTCTGCTCTATTGGCAATGCAAACTCTGGTTCTGCTCAGACGTGCAGATTCCAAGAGACGTGAAGTGGGAGAATGGAGATCTCAGAAGTTTCTGTGAAGTTTTAGAAACGCAGTGAAAAATATGATGTATTGTGAAAATGTGGAAAGTGTGGGGGGAAAAAAAAAAAAAGCAGAGAGAAAAATCTCAAGAGCATAATTTTGCAATTACAAATCTGACTGCACATGCAAACTGCCTTCTTACTATTAGTATATTCCTAAATTTCCAAAAGCAGCTATGGAGATAGTGAAAAGGGCCAGGTCTAACTCTAACATTATGGTTCAGCATATTTAATCAGATCTATTCCCTTTGTGACATTTCTTCCTCTCTACATACCTTCTTCCTTGCAAGATGTTCTCAGCTTGGTAATTGGCAACAGAGTACTAAATACTTGTTTTCAATAATTATTCGTACTAGATTATTGCCTAAAAACCTAGATTAGATTCTGATTGTGCTGAGTTTGTAGAAACAAAACAGAGAGACAGCCTATGGCTAAAATAACTTGTTGGGAGAGGGGACTGTGGGGTGTGTATAGAGCAGGAAGTATATTGCAAACCTTTACCTTCCCCAGCAAGGAAATACTACCCTGGGTCCTTTGCAAGGTCAGTCACGAACACTGTAATTGCCCAGAAGCAGCATACAAGGGCACTGATTCTAATCCAGAAAGTCATAAATGCTGTTCTATCCCTACTCCTGTACCTTCACCACTACATACACAAAAAGGTATTTTGTCTCCTGAGCTGGGTTTCATAATGCCAAATAGCTAGTGAATGAAGATGAAATGACATTTTTCCTTTCTGTCGTGGTTTAACCCAGGAAGCAGCTAAAACAACCACACAGTTGTTCACTCAGAAAGAAAAAGGTAAAACTCATGGGTTGAGTTAAAGACAATTTAATAGGACAGAAGAAGAAGATAAAAAATAATAGAATATACAAAAGAAGTGATGCACAGCACAATTGCTCACCACCCAGAACCAATGTTCAACTAGTTCCTGAGCCATGTCACCTCCCAACCAACACCTCAGTTCTCTAATAAGCATGACGTCACATGGTATGGAATCCCCCTTTGGCCAGTTTGGAGCAACTGTACTGGCTGTGTCCCCTCCCACCTTCCTGGGTGCCCTCCACCTTCTTGCTGATGGGGCAGTATAAGAAGCTGAAAAGTCCTTGACTGCTTCACAACAGCTAAAAAATATCACTGTGTTATCAACATTATTCTCATCCGAAATCCAAAACACAGCACTATGCCAGCTGCTAGGAAGGAAATTAGTTCTATCCCATCTGAAACCAGGACACGTTCTCCTACTCAAACATGCTTCATGAACCATGGATGAAGTTGGTCCCTTTGCGATTGAGACTATGGGGCCTGATTACTTCAGCCCTTCAGAGAGTATCTATCACACAGAAGAGGTTAGGGAGAAAAGGAATTGTTCATGACTCAGCACTGAATTTGTGGAAACCAAGAGTAAACTGACAGACTGCAGTTGTCTCGTTGGTGTTGCCCAGCTAACAGCTCAGCTCCAAGAGGAGGCCATGCAGACCATCTTTGTGTTACCATGAGGCCTGTAAGAACTAGTCAAAAGTCTGTAATTCCTACTGTTTGACCTACCTAGCAGAAAGCTGATTCCTTACTATATTTGCTCTGAGCAGTGGCTAGCTACAGACCTAAATCAACCCTCCTCTTCCTCAAGCTACCATACAAGAGAGGTGTAGGCAACTAATCTGCAGTAGAACTTTTCCTGTTACTGTAACAACTCATCAATGATTTGCACTATGTCTCTATTCAATTGTTGGTGCCCCTTGTGCTTTGATGAGCTTCTCCTTGGAAGGACTGGGGTTTTCCTCTAAGTGTTCACTACTGTTGGGGGGGCTAGCAGCTATCATAAAATAAATAAATCAATATAAATATAATGTGGCTTATATAATTTTTATGTCTGTGTATTTACTTGAAGCAAAACTCAGCTTCCTACATTGCTCTTTCTCATCAGAGATGGATTTCTCACAATTCCATTACTCTAGCTGAGCACAGATATCTGTACATGGAGACCATGCAGACCATCTTTGTGTTACCATGAGGCCTGTAGGAACTAGTCAAAAGTCTTTCATAAATTTATGGATCAAAGCAGACAACATTATCAAGCAGTGTCTTTATCAAAGGCTTTGAGGAGAAAAAAACAGACCTAAGTGATCCCAGGAAATTAAAGTCACATGCTAGGCAATACATGTCACCTGCCTGCTCCTAGAGGCATGTTCATAACCTGAGATAAACATTTCTCCCCATGCCGCCTTTATTGTTAAATAATATAGATTTTCCATCTTAAAAATATTGCTATCAAGTATCTCATAACGCCTGTGCCATAGCAACCTGTTAGTGTGATTTACTTTGACAGGAGACAATGGGTATTTTATTGTTTGACCCCTTCTGCTCTGGCAATGTAGGCTTTTTTTTTCATAGGAGCTGTTTTATTTAATCTTACAGCAGGTGGTATTGAATCTTCACATCATTTTTTCCCTTACCAAGGTACGCTCTTAGAGTAAATAGTATAATGAAAATCCAGGATTTCACAGAAAGGCACCCACTTAAGCAACTCTGCACTCTGTTATGTCAGAAAAGATCTGTCTCTAAAAATCTATGTGTAGCAAGCAATTCAAGGAAACCTCCTTTTCTTTAACACGTGAAAGTCATCATGATTTCCTATAATTAAACACATTAATTTTAATGAGAAACCTTCAAATGGCTTACATGGGGCTTACCTCCCTTAACAGACCAATGCCACAACTACCATGCGACTGTTGTGGTGACCTTCCTGAGAATCGGGTATATTGGAAGGCTCAAGAATATTTGGCTGTTTGGTAATGACGTTAGTGCAGTAAATTTGCAAGGAAGGGAGGAGGCAAATAACCACCATCTTGCCTCTTACGTCGTAAGCATGAATTACTGCAGTGTGAGCTAAAAGTTGAACCATACAAAGTTGAACCATGCAATTGTCACCATAAGAGGTGACACTGTAAGACACCATAAGAGGTGGAAATCAGGCACAGAACTGCAACATTCGTTCATTAGCAGAATCAACATGTATGTTCAAAGAAACTGAGTCCAAGCTCAATGTCAGTGCTTGAACTAAACATAGCATTGATCTTCCATTGTAACATTTGCTTAAGTTTGGGACCTCTAGGCTGGCAAGTCAGTAAGTCTGGGAGTCTCCATTAAGATGACTGCATCTTCCAAACATTTTCAACCTGGCCCAAAGGCTTAGAAACAGGGTAACTTATATAACATACACATGAATGCCAAACCCAGAGTCCTAAAACAGTGATCCTCTCTGATGGCAGCAAGAACTGCTTGTATATGAAGGAAATCTAAATGATCATTTACACTTCAAATAGGCTTTCAGGAAATAGGGGCTTCCAAAACTCTTCATCAAAAATCAAGACAAGGCAGCCAGTATTAATTGCTGAGGCAAATTATCTGCCATGCCCCAGAGACTGCAGTCTGCATCACTGCAGCCAACGTGACAAAGGAAAGTTTTAAGATGGGATATAAAGGAGAACAACAAAGCGGCTTTGTTCATTAAGCATTTTTCCCAAGCTTAAGAGGTAGCCAGGGACTGTTTCTTTGAAATCTAGCAAGTAGATGATTGTGAGCAGCTATCAGAAGAGCTTACCCCTTGGTACTGAACAACAGGTAGCAAGAGAAGAGATAAGCCAGGTAGATTCCCTACAGTATTAGTTTAATACTTGTTTGAATGCTTGAAAATATGTTTGAAACTATTAGAGAAGAGATACAAAAAAGTGGTGGGACAGGTTCAAAATAACAAATGAAGAGGGCTATCCTGGGAGTAGCGTTCTGACTTTTAATAGTATTCCAACCTTTTGCACTGTAATGAAGAGGGATTTCCCAGATGAATACTTTTTTTTTTTTTCAGGCTGAATCTGATGGGGATGCCACAGTCCAAGGCTTTTGTAGAAAACCTTATGTATTGGGTCATGTTCTTCCTTATAGTTCCATTTCTTTCATGTACAGTGTGAAGGTGGAAAAAACCAAACCCAACCCTCAGAGTATTCCCTGAGTAGTTTTCACATATTCATCATCTGATATGTATGGACCTGTCAAGTAAAGGCTCAGCTGCTACGTTCTTTCTGCTGGACTTCTAGTCACAATTTTAATCATGTCTTGCATTCAGTCTGAATCAATTTAGGATCATCAGGTTTCAGAGTTTCAGTTCAACAGAAAACATTAATAAATGGAAGAATTAATTCCAGCACAGAGTAGATCAATCAAATCCTCAGCTTGGGAGCTACTTACACACTACTGTGTCTCTTTGTCTTTTTCTCGTTGGTCAGAAAGTCACCACCCTGCTACTATGGTAACAGACAAAAAAAAAAAAAA